>OY821522.1:18090556-18442504 GCA_963682025.1 Cordilura impudica | reverse complement strand
TAATTTTTAATTTTTAATTTTTAATTTTTAACTTTTAATTTTTAATTTTTAATTTTTAATTATTAATTTTTAATTATTAATTTTTATTTTAAATTATTAATTTTTAATTCTTAATTTTAAATTTTTAATTTTTAATTTTTGTTTTTAATTTTTAATTTAAAATTTTTAGTTATTAATTTTTTACTTTTTAATTTTAATTTTTAATTTTTTTTTTATTTTTTATTTTTAATTTTTTATTTTTAATTTTTAATTTTTGTTTTTTATTTTTTATTTTTTAATTTTTAATTTTTAATTTTTAATTTTCAATTTTTAATTTTTGTTTTTAATTTTTAATTTTAAATTTTTAATTATAAATTTTTAACTTTTTATTTTTAATTTTTAATTTTTAATTTTTATTTTTAATTTTTAATTTTTAATTTTTAATTTTTAATTTTTAATTTTTTATTTTTAATTTTTATTTTTTATTTTTTATTTTTAATTTTTAATTTTTAATTTTTAATTTTTAATTTTTAATTTTTAATTTTTAATTTTTAATTTTTAATTTTTAATTTTTAATTTTTAATTTTTAATTTTTAATTTTCAATTTTTAATTTTTAATTTTTAATTTTAAATTATTAATTTTTAATTCTTTATTTTTAATTTTTAATTTTAAATATTAATTCTTAAATCTTTATTTTTAATTTTTAATTTTTGTTTTTAATTTTTTGTTTAAATTTTAATTTCTTAAATCTTTATTTTTAATTTTTAATTTTTGTTTTTAATTTTTAATTTTAATTTTTAATTATTAATTTTCAACTTTTTATTTTTAATTTTTAATTTTTAATTTTTAAATTTTAATTTTTAATTTTTAATTTTTAATTTTTAATTTTTAATTTTTAATTTTTAATTTTTAATTTTTAATTTTTAATTTTAATTTTAATTTTTAATTTTTAATTTTTAATTTTTAATTTTTAATTTTTAATTTTTAATTTTTAATTTTTAATTTTTAATTTTTAATTTTTAATTTTTAATTTTTAATTTTTAATTATTAATTTTTAATTATTAATTTTCAATTTTTAATTTTTAATTTTTAATTTTAAATTATTAATTTTTAATTCTTAATTTTTAATTTTAAATTTTTGTTTTTAATTTTATATTTTAAATTTTTAATTATTAATTATTAACTTTTTATTTTTAATTTTTAATTTTTAATGTTTAATTTTTAATTTTTAATTTTTAATTTTTAATTTTTAATTTTTAATTTTTAATTTTTAATTTTTAATTTTTAATTTTTAATTTTTAATTTTTAATTTTTAATTTTTAATTCTTAATTTTTAATTTTTAATTTTTAATTTTTGTTTTTAATTTTTAATATTAAATTTTAAATTTTTAATTATTACCTTTTAACTTTTTATTTTTAATTTTTAATTTTTAATTTTTAATTTTTAATTTTTAATTTTTTATTTTAAATTTTTAATTTTTAATTTTTAATTTTTAATTTTTAAATTTTAATTTTTAATTTTTAATTTATAATTTATAATTTTTAATTTTTAATTTTTAATTTTTAATATTTAATTTTTAATTTTTAATTTTTAATTTTTAATTTTTAATTTTTAATTTTTAATTATTAATTTTTAATTATTAATTTTAAATTATTAATTTTTAATTCTTAATTTTAAATTTTTAATATTTAATTTTTAATTTTTAATTTTTGTTTTTAATTTTTAATTTTAAATTTTTAATTATTAATTTTTAACTTTTTAATCTTAATTTTTAATTTTTTTTTTTTATTTTTTATTTTTAATTTTTAATTTTTGTTTTTAATTTTAAATTTTAAATTTTTAATTATTAATTTTTAACTTTTTATTTTTAATTTTTAATTTTTAATGTTTATGTTTAATTTTTAATTTTTAATTTTTGTTTTTAATTTTTAATATTAAATTTTAAATTTTTAATTATTAATTTTTAACTTTTTATTTTTAATTTTTAATTTTTAATTTTTAATTTTTAATTTTTAATTTTTAATTTTTAATTTTTAATTTTTAATTTTTAATTTTTAATTTTTAATTTTTAATTTTTAATTTTTAATTTTTAATTTTTAATTTTTAATTTTTTTTAATTTTTAATTTTTAATTTTTAATTTTTAATTTTTAATTTTTAATTTTTAATTTTTAATTTTTAATTTTTAATTTTTAATTTTTAATTTTTAATTTTAAATTTTTAATTTTTAATTTTTAATTTTTAATTTTTAATTTTTAATTTTTAATTTTTAATTTTTAATTTTTAATTTTTAATTTTTAATTTTTAATTTTTAATTTTTAATTTTAATTTTTAATTTTTAATTTTTAATTTTTAATTTTTAAATTTTAATTTTTAATTTATAATTTTTAATTTTTAATATTTAATTTTAAATTTTAAATTTTTAATTTTTAATTTTTAATTTTTAATTTTTAATTTTTAATTTTTAATTTTTAATTTTTAATTTTTAATTTTTAATTTTTAATTTTTAATTTTTAATTTTTAATTTTTAATTTTTAATTTTTAATTTTTAATTTTTAATTTTTAATTTTTAATTTTTAATTTTTAATTTTGAATTTTTAATTTTTAATTTTTAATTATTAATTTTTAATTATAAATTTTTATTTTAAATTATTAATTTTTAATTCTTAATTTTAAATTTTTAATTTTTATTTTTTGTTTTTAATTTTTAATTTTAGATTTTTATTTATTAATTTTTAACTTTTTAATTTTAATTTTTTTTTTTTATTTTTTATTTTTAATTTTTTATTTTTAATTTTTATTTTTTAATTTTTAATTTTTAATTTTTAATTTTTAATTTTTAATTTTCAATTTTTAATTTTTGTTTTTAATTTTTAATTTTAAATTTTTAATTATAAATTTTTAACTTTTTATTTTTAATTTTTAATTTTTAATTTTTAATTTTTAATTTTTAATTTTTAATTTTTAATTTTTAATTTTTAATTTTTAATTTTTAATTTTTAATTTTAATTTTTAATTTTTAATTTTCAATTTTTAATTTTTAAATTTTAATTTTTAATATTTAATATTTAATTTTTAATTTTTAATTTTTAAATTTTAATTTTTAATTTTTAATTTTTAATTTTTAATTTATAATTTTTAATTTTTAATATTTAATTTTTAATTTTTAATTTTAAATTTTTAAATTTTAATTATTAATTTTTAATTATTAATTTTTAATTTTTAATTTTTAATTTTTAATTTTTAATTTTTAATTTTTAATTTTTAATTTTAAATTATTTTAATATTTAATTTTGAATTTTGAATTTTTAATTTTTGTTTTTAATTTTTAATTTTAAATTTTTAATTATTAATTTTTAACTTTTTATTTTAAATTTTTAATTTTTGATTTTTAATTTTTTTTTTATTTTTTATTTTTAATTTTTAATTTTTAATTTTTTATTTTTAATTTTTATTTTTAATTTTTAATTTTTAATTTTCAATTTTTAATTTTTAATTTTTAATTTTTAATTTTTAATTTTTAATTTTTAATTTTAATTTTTAATTTTTAATTTTCAATTTTTAATTTTTAATTTTTCATTTTAAATTATTAATTTTTAATTCTTTATTTTTAATTTTTAATTTTAAATTATTAATTCTTAAATCTTTATTTTTAATTTTTAATTTTTGTTTTTAATTTTTAATTTTAAATTTTTAATTATTAATTTTTAACTTTTTATTTTTAATTTTTAATTTTTAATTTTTAAATTTTAATTTTTAATTTCTAATTTTTAATTTTTAATTTTTAATTTTTAATTTATAATTTTAATTTTTAATTTTTAATTTTTAATTATTAATTTTTAATTATTAATTTTCAATTTTTAATTTTTAATTTTTAATTTTTAATTTTTAATTTTAAATTTTTAATTTTAAATTATTAATTTTTAGTTCTTACTTTTTAATTTTAAATTTTTGTTTTTAATTTTAAATTTTAAATTTTTAATTATTAATTTTTAACTTTTAATTTTTAATTTTTAATTTTTAATGTTTAATTTTTAATTTTTAATTTTTAAATTTTAATTTTTAATTCTTAATTTTTAATTTTTAATTTTTAATTTTTGTTTTTAATTTTTAATATTAAATTTTAAATTTTTAATTATTAATTTTTAACTTTTTATTTTTAATTTTTAATTTTTAATTTTTAATATTTAATTTTTAATTTTTAGTTTTTAATTTTTAATTTTTAATTTTTAATTTTTAATTTTTAATTTTTAATTTTTAATTTTTAATTTTTAATTTTTAATTTTTAATTTTTTTTAATTTTAATTTTTAATTTTTAATTTATAATTTTTAATTTTTAATTTTTAATATTTAATTTTTAATTTTTAATTTTTAATTTTTAATTTTTAATTTTTAATTTTTAATTTTTAATTTTTAATTTTTAATTTCTAATTTTTAATTTTTAATTTTTAATTTTTAATTTTTAATTTTTAATTTTTAATTATTAATTTTTAATTATTAATTTTTAATTTTAAATTATTAATTTTTAATTCTTAATTTTAAATTTTTAATTTTTAATTTTTTTTTTAATTTTAAATTTCTAATTATTAATTTTTAACTTTTTAATCTTAATTTTTAATTTTTTTTTTATTTTTTATTTTTAATTTTTTATTTCTAATTTTTATTTTTTATTTTATAATTTTTAATTTTTGATTTTCAATTTTTAATTTTTGTTTTTAATTTTTAATTTTAAATTTTTAATTATAAATTTTTAACTTCTTATTTTTAATTTTTAATTTTTAAATTTTAATTTTTAATTTTTAATTTTTTATTTTTAATTTTTAATTTTAAATTTTTAATTTTTAATTTTTAACTTTTAATTATTAAATTTTAATTTTTAATTTTTTATTTTTATTTTTAATTTTTAATTTTCAATTTATAATTTTTAATATTTAATATTTAATATTTAATTTTTAATTTTTAATTTTTAATTTTTAATTTTTAATTTTTAATTTTTAATTTTTAATTTTTAATTTTTAATTTTTAATTTTTAATTTTTAATTTTTAATTTTTAATTTTTAATTTTTAATTTTTAATTTTTAATTTTTAATATTTAATTTTGAATTTTTAATTTTTAATTTTTGTTTTTAATTTTTAATTTTAAATTTTTAATTATTAATTTTTAACTTCTTATTTTTAATTTTTAATTTTTAATTTTAAATTTTTAATTTTTAAATTTTAATTTTTAATTTTTAATCTTTAATTTTCAATTTTTAATTTTTTATTTTTAATTTTTAATTTTAAATTATTAATTTTTAATTCTTTATTTTTAATTTTTAATTTTAAATTATTAATTTTTAAATCTTTATTTTTAATTTTTAATTTTTGTTTTTAATTTTTAATTTTAAATTTTTAATTATTAATTTTAAACTTTTTATTTTTAATTTTTAATTTTTAAATTTTAATTTTTAATTTTTAATTTTTAATTTTTAATTTTTAATTTTTAATTTTTAATTTTTAATTTTTAATTTTTAATTTTTAATTTTTAATTTTTAATTTTTAATTTTTAATTTTTAATTTTTAATTTTTAATTTTTAATTTTTTATTTTTAATTTTTAATTTTTAATTTTTAATTTTTAATTTTTAATTTTTAATTTTTAATTTTTAAATTTTAAATTTTAATTTTTTAGTTTTAATTTTTAATTTTTAATTTTTAATTTTTAATTTTTAATTTTTAATTTTTAATTTATAATTTTTAATTTTTAATTTTTAATTTTTAATTATTAATTTTTAATTATTAATTTTTAATTTTTAAGTTTTAATTTTAAATTATTAATTTTTAATTCTTAATTTTTAATTTTTAATTTTTGTTTTTAATTTTAAATTTTAATTTTTAATTATTAATTTTTAACTTTTTATTTTTAATTTTTAATGTTTAATTTTTAATTTTTAATTTTTAATTTTTAATTTATAATTCTTAATTTTTAATTTTTAAATTTTGTTTTTAATTTTTAATATTAAATTTTAAATTTTTAATTATTAATTTTTAACTTTTTATTTTTAATTTTTAATTTTTAATTTTTAATTTTTAATTTTTAATTTTTAATTTTTAATTTTAAATTTTTAATTTTTAATTTTTAATTTTTAATTTTTAATTTTTAATTTTTAATTTTTAATTTTTAATTTTTAATTTTTAATTTTTAATTTTTAATTTTTAATTTTTAATTTTTAGTTTTTAATTTTTAACTTTAATTTTTAATTTTTAATTTTTAATTTTTAATTTTTAATTTTTAACTTTAATTTTTAATTTTTAATTTTTAATTTTTAATTTTTAATTTTTAATTTTTAATTTTTAATTTTTAATTTTTAATTTTTAATTTTTAATTTTTAATTTTTAATTTTTAATTTTTAATTTTTAATTTTTAATTTTTAATTTTTAATTTTTAATTTTTAATTTTTAATTTTTAATTTTTAATTTTTAATTTTTAATTTTTAATTTTTAATTTTTAATTTTTAATTTTTAATTTTTAATTTTTAATTTTTAATATTTAATTTTTAATATTTAATTTTTAATTTTTAATTTTTAATTTTTAATTTTTAATTTTTAATTTTTAATTTTTAATTTTTAATTTTTAATTTTTAATTTTTAATTTTTAATTTTTAATTTTTAATTTTTAATTTTTAATTTTTAATTTTTAATTTTTGATATTTAATTTTTAATTTTTAATTTTTAATTTTTAATTTTTAATTTTTAATTTTTAATTTTTAATTTTTAATTTTTAATTTTTAATTCTTAATTTTTAATTATTAATTTTTAATTTTTAATTATTAATTTTTAATTTTAAATTATTAATTTTTAATTCTTTATTTTAAATTTTTAATTTTTAATTTTTGTTTTTGATTTTTAATTTTAAATTTTTAATTACTAATTTTTAACTTTTTAATTTTAATTTTTAATTTTTAATTTGTTTTTTTATTTTTTATTTTTAATTTTTATTTTTTATTTTTTAATTTTTAATTTTTAATTTTTAATTTTTAATTTTTAATTTGTTTTTTTATTTTTTATTTTTAATTTTTATTTTTTATTTTTTAATTTTTAATTTTTAATTTTTAATTTTTAATTTTTAATTTTTAATTTTTAATTTTTAATTTTTAATTTTTAATTTTTAACTTTTAATTTTTAATTTTTAATTTTTAATTTTTAATTTTTAATTTTTAATTTTTAATTTTTAATTTTTAATTTTTAGTTTTTAATTTTTAATTTTTAATTTTTAATTTTTAATTTTTAATTTTTAATTTTTAATTTTTAATTTTTAATTTTTAATTTTTAATTTTCTATTTTTAATTTTTGTTTTTAATTTTTATTTTTAATTTTTAATTTTTAATTTTTAATTTTTAATTTTTAATTTTTAATTTTTAATTTTTAATTTTTAATTTTTAATTTTTAATTTTTAATTTTTAATTTTTAATTTTTAATTTTTAACTTTTAATTTTTAATTTTTAATTTTTAATTTTTAATTTTTAATTTTTAATTTTTAATTTTTAATTTATAATTATTAATTTTTAATATTTAATTTTTAATTTTTAATTTTTAATTTTAAATTTTTAATTTTTAATTTTTAATTTTTAAATTTTAATTATTAATTTTTAATTATTAATTTTTAATTTTTAATTTTAAATTATTAATTTTTCTTAATTTTTAATTTTAGTTTTTAATATTTAATTTTGAATTTTTAATTTTTAATTTTTGTTTTTAATTTTTAATTTTAAATTTTTAATTATTAATTTTTAACTTTTTATTTTTCAATTTTTAATTTTTATTTTTTTTTTATTTTTTTTTTTTTAATTTTTAATTTTTAATTTTTTATTTTTAATTTTTATTTTTTATTTTTAATTTTTAATTTTTAATTTTTAATTTTCAATTTTTAGTTTTTAATTTTTAATTTTTAATTTTTAATTTTTAATTTTTAATTTTAATTTTTAATTTTCAATTTTTAATTTTTAATTTTTAATTTTTAATTTTAAATTATAAATTTTTAATTCTTTATTTTTAATTTTAAATTATTAATTTTTAAATCTTTATTTTTAATTTTTAATTTTTGTTTTTAATTTTTAATTTTAAATTTTTAATTATTAATTTTTAATTTTTTTTTTAATTTTTAAAATTTAATTTTTTATTTTTTTTATTTTTAATTTTTAATTTTTAATTTTTAATTTTTAATTTTTAATTTTTAATTTTTAATTTTTAATTTATAATTTTTAATTTTTAATTATTAATTTTTAATTATTAATTTTCAATTTTTAATTTTCAACTTTTAATTTTAAATTATTAATTTTTAATTCTTAATTTTTAATTTTAAATTTTTGTTTTTAATTTTAAATTTTTAATTATTAATTTTTAACTTTTTATTTTTAATTTTTAATTTTTAATGTTTAATTTTTATTTTTAATTTTTAATTTTTAATTTTTCATTTTTAATGCTTAATTTTTAATTTTTAATTTTTGTTTTTAATTTTTAATATTAAATTTTAAGTTTTTAATTATTAATTTTTAACTTTTTATTTTTAATTTTTAATTTTTAATTTTTAATTTTTAATTTTTAATTTTTAATTTTTAATTTTTAATTTTTAATTTTTAATTTTTAATTTTTAATTTTTAATTTTTAATTTTTAATTTTTAATTTTTAATTTTTAATTTTTAATTTTTAATTTTTAATTTTTAATTTTTAATTTTTAATTTTTAATTTTTAATTTTTAATTTTTAATTTTTAATTTTTAATTTTTAAATTTAATTTTTAATTTATAATTTTTAATTTTTAATATTTAATTTTTAATTTTTAATTTTTAATTTTTAATTTTTAATTTTTAATTTTTAATTTTTAATTTTTAATTTTTAATTTTTAATTTTTAATTTTTAATTTTTAATTTTTAATTTTTAATTATTAATTTTTAATTATTAATTTTTAATTCTTAATTTTAAATTTTTAATTTTTAATTTTTAATTTTTGTTTTTAATTTTTAATTTTAAATTTTTAATTATTAATTTTTAACTTTTTAATTTTAATTTTTAATTTTTTTTTTTTATTTTTAATTTTTTATTTTTAATTTTTATTTTTTAATTTTTAATTTTTAATTTTTAATTTTCAATTTTTAATTTTTGTTTTTAATTTTTAATTTTAAATTTTTAGTTATAAATTTTTAACTTTTTATTTTTAATTTTTAATTTTTAAAATTTAATTTTTAATTTTTAATTTTTAATTTTTTATTTTTAATTTTAAATTTTTAATTTTTAATTTTTAATTTTTAATTTTTAATTTTTAATTTTTAATTTTTAACTTTTAACTATTAAATTTTAATTTTTAATTATTAATTTTTATTTTTAATTTTTAATTTTCAATTTATAATTTTTAATATTTAATATTTAATTTTTAATTTTTAATTTTTTATTTTTAATTTTTAATTTTCAATTTTTAATTTTTAATTTTTAATTTTTAATTTTTAACTTTTAATTTTTAATTTTATATTATTAATTTTAAATTTTTAATTCTTAATTTTTAGTTTTTAATCTTTGTTTTTAATTTTAAATTTTTAAATTTTAAATTTTAATTTTTAATTTTTAATTTTTTATTTTTAATTTTTAATTTTTAATTTTTAATTTTTAATTTTTAATTTTTAATTTTTAATTTTTAATTTTTAATTTTTAATTTTTAATTTTTAATTCTTAATTTTTAATTATTAATTTTTAATTTTAAATTATTAATTTTTAATTCTTTATTTTAAATTTTTAATTTTTAATTTTTGTTTTTGATTTTTAATTTTTAAATTTTAATTTTTAATAAAAAATTTTTAATTTTTCATATTTAATTTTTAATTTTTAATTTTTAATTTTTAATTTTTAATTTTTAATTTTTAATTTTTAATTTTGAATTTTTAATTTTTAATTTTTAATTTTTAATTTTTAATTCTTAATTTTTAATTATTAATTTTTAATTTTAAATTATTAATTTTTAATTCTTATTCTTTATTTTAAATTTTAATTTTTAATTTTTGTTTTTGATTTTTAATTTTAAATTTTTAATTACTAATTTTTAACTTTTTAATTTTAATTTTTAATTTTTAATTTGTTTTTTTATTTTTTATTTTTAATTTTTATTTTTTATTTTTTAATTTTTAATTTTTAATTTTTAATTTGTTTTTTTATTTTTTATTTTTAATTTTTATTTTTTATTTTTTAATTTTTAATTTTTAATTTTTAATTTTTAATTTTTAATTTTTAACTTTTAATTTTTAATTTTTAATTTTTAATTTTTAATTTTTAATTTTTAATTTTTAATTTTTAATTTTTAATTTTTAATTTTTAATTTTTACTTTTTAATTTTTAATTTTTAATTTTTAATTTTTAATTTTTAATTTTTAATTTTTAATTTTTAATTTTTAATTTTTAATTTTTAATTTTTAATTTTTAATTTTTAATTTTTAATTTTCTATTTTTAATTTTTGTTTTTAATTTTTATTTTTAATTTTTAATTTTTAATTTTTAATTTTTAATTTTAAATTATAAATTTTTAATTCTTTATTTTTAATTTTTAATTTTAAATTATTAATTTTTAAATCTTTATTTTTAATTTTTAATTTTTGTTTTTAATTTTTAATTTTAAATTTTTAATTATTAATTTTTAATTTTTTTTTTAATTTTTAATTTTTAAATTTTAATTTTTTATTTTTTATTTTTAATTTTTAATTTTTAATTTTTAATTTTTAATTTTTAATTTTTAATTTTTAATTTTTAATTTTTAATTTTTAATTTTTAATTTTTAATTTTTAATTTTTAATTTATAATTTTTAATTTTTAATTATTAATTTTTAATTATTAATTTTCAATTTTTAATTTTCAACTTTTAATTTTAAATTATTAATTTTTAATTCTTAATTTTTAATTTTAAATTTTTGTTTTTAATTTTAAATTTTTAATTATTAATTTTTAACTTTTTATTTTTAATTTTTAATTTTTAATGTTTAATTTTTATTTTTAATTTTTAATTTTTAATTTTTAATTTTTAATTTTTAATTTTTAATTTTTAATTCTTAATTTTTTAATTTTTAATTTTTGTTTTTAATTTTTAATATTAAATTTTAAGTTTTTAATTATTAATTTTTAACTTTTTATTTTTAATTTTTAATTTTCAATTTTTAATTTTTAATTTTTAATTTTTAATTTTTAATTTTTAATTTTTAATTTTTAATTTTTAATTTTTAATTTTTAATTTTTAATTTTTAATTTTTAATTTTTAATTTTTAATTTTTAATTTTTAATTTTTAATTTTTAATTTTTAATTTTTAATTTTTAATTTTTAATTTTTAATTTTTAATTTTTAATTTTTAATTTTTAATTTTTAATTTTTTAATTTTTAATTTTTAATTTTTAAATTTAATTTTTAATTTATAATTTTTAATTTTTAATATTTAATTTTTAATTTTTAATTTTTAATTTTTAATTTTTAATTTTTAATTTTTAATTTTTAATTTTTAATTTTTAATTTTTAATTATTAATTTTTAATTGTTAATTTTTAATTCTTAATTTTAAATTTTTAATTTTTAATTTTTAATTTTTAATTTTTGTTTTTAATTTTTAATTTTAAATTTTTAATTATTAATTTTTAACTTTTTAATTTTAATTTTTAATTTTTTTTTTTTTATTTTTAATTTTTTATTTTTAATTTTTATTTTTTAATTTTTAATTTTTAATTTTTAATTTTCAATTTTTAATTTTTGTTTTTAATTTTTAATTTTAAATTTTTAGTTATAAATTTTTAACTTTTTATTTTTAATTTTTAATTTTTAAAATTTAATTTTTAATTTTTAATTTTTAATTTTTAATTTTTTATTTTTAATTTTTAATTTTAAATTTTTAATTTTTAATTTTTAATTTTTAATTTTTAATTTTTAACTTTTAACTATTAAATTTTAATTTTTAATTATTAATTTTTATTTTTAATTTTTAATTTTCAATTTATAATTTTTAATATTTAATATTTAATTTTTAATTTTTAATTTTTTATTTTTAATTTTTAATTTTCAATTTTTAATTTTTAATTTTTAATTTTTAATTTTTAATTTTTAATTTTTAATTTTTAACTTTTAATTTTTAATTTTATATTATTAATTTTAAATTTTTAATTCTTAATTTTTAGTTTTTAATCTTTGTTTTTAATTTTAAATTTTTAAATTTTAAATTTTAATTTTTAATTTTTAATTTTTTATTTTTAATTTTTAATTTTTAATTTTTAATTTTTAATTTTTAATTTTTAATTTTTAATTTTTAATTTTTAATTTTTAATTTTTAATTTTTAATTTTTAATTTTTAATTTTTAATTTTTAATTTTTAATTTTTAATTTTTAATTTTTAATTTTTAATTTTTAATTTTTAATTTTTAATTTTAAATTTTTTATTTTTAATTTTTAATTTTTTATTTTTAATTTTTATTTTTTATTTTTAATTTTTAATTTTTAATTTATAATTTTTAATTTTTAATTTTTAATTTTTAATTTTTAATTTTTAATTTTTAATTTTTAATTTTTAATTTTTAATTTTTAATTTTTAATTTTTAATTTTTAATTTTTAATTTTTAATTTTTAATTTTTAATTTTTAATTTTCAATTTTTAATTTTTAATTTTTAATTTTCAATTTTTAATTTTTAATTTTTAATTTTAAATTATTAATTTTTAATTCTTTATTTTTAATTTTTAATTTTAAATTATTAATTTTTAAATCTTTATTTTTAATTTTTAATTTTTGTTTTTAATTTTTAATTTTTAATTTTTAATTATTAATTTTTACCTTTTTATTTTTAAGTTTTAATTTTTAAATTTTAATTTTTAATTTTTAATTTTTAATTTTTAATTTTTAATTTTTAATTTTTAATTTTTAATTTTTAATTTTTAATTTTTAATTTTTAATTTTTAATTTTTAATTTTTAATTTTTAATTTTTAATTTTTAATTTTTAATTTTTAATTTTTAATTTTTAATTTTTAATTTTTAATTTTTAATTTTTAATTTTTAATTTTTAATTTTTAATTTTTAATTTTTAATTTTTAATTTTTAATTTTTAATTTTTAATTTTTAATTTTTAATTTTTAATTTTTAATTTTTAATTTTTAATTTTTAATTTTTAATTTTTAATTTTTAATTTTTAATTTTTAATTTTTAATTTTTAATTTTTAATTTTTAATTTTTAATATTTAATTTTTAATTTTTAATTTTAAATTTTTAGTTTATAATTTTTAATTTTTAATTTTTAATTATTAATTTATAATTTTTAATTATTAATTTTCAATTTTTAATTTTTAATTTTAAATTATTAATTTTTAATTCTTAATTTTTAATTTTAAATTTTTTTTTTTAATTTTAAATTTTTAATTATTAATTTTTAACTTTTTATTTTTAATTTTTAATTTTTAATGTTTAATTTTTAATTTTTAATTTTTAATTTTTAATTTTTAATTTTTAATTTTTAATTTTTAATTTTTAATTTTTAATTTTTAATTTTTAATTTTTAATTTTTAATTTTTAATTTTTAATTTTTAATTCTTAATTTTTAATTTTTAATTTTTGTTTTTAATTTTTAATATTAAATTTTAAATTTTTAATTATTAATTTTTAACTTTTAATTTTTAATTTTAAATTTTTAATTTTTAATTTTTAATTTTTAATTTTTAATTTTTAATTTCTAATTTTTAATTTTTAATTTTTAATTTTTAATTTTTAATTTTTAATTTTTAATTTTTAATTTTTAATTTTTAATTTTTAATTTTTAATTTTTAATTTTTAATTTTTAATTTTTAATTTTTAATATTTAATTTTTAATTTTTAATTTTTAATTTTTAACTTTTAATTTTTAATTTTTAATTTTTAAATTTTAATTTTTAATTTTTAATTTTTAATTTTTAATTTATAATTTATAATTTTTAATTTTTAATTTTTAATTTTTAATTTTTAATATTTAATTTTTAATTTTTAATTTTTAATTTTTAATTTTTAATTTTTAATTTTTAATTTTTAATTTTTAATTTTTAATTTTTAATTTTTAATTTTTAAATTTTAATTTTTAATTTTTAATTTTTAATTTTTAATTTTTAGTTTTTAATTTTTTATTTTTAATTATTAATTTTTAATTATTAATTTTTAATTTTAAATTATTAATTTTTAAGTCTTAATTTTAAATTTTTAATTTTTAAGTTTTGTTTTTAATTTTTAATTTTAAATTTTTAATTATTAATTTTTAACTTTTTAATTTTAATTTTTAATTTTTTTTTTTTTAATTTTTTATTTTTAATTTTTATTTTTTATTTTTTATTGTTTATTTTTTATATTTTAATGTCTAATTTTTAATTTTCAATTTTTAATTTTTGTTTTTAATTTTTAATTTTTAATTATAAATTTTTAACTTTTTATTTTTAATTTTTAATTTTTAATTTTTAATTTTTAAATTTTAATTTTTAATTTTTCATTTTTAATTTTTAATTTTAAATTTTTAATTTTTAGTTTTTAACTTTTAACTATTATATTTTAATTTTTATTTTTTATTTTTTATATTTTAATTTTTAATTTTTAATTTTCAATATTTAATTTTAAATTTTTAATTATTAATTTTTAACTTTTTAATTTTAATTTTTAATTTTTTTTTTTTTTATTTTTAATTTTTTATTTTTAATTTTTATTTTTAATTTTTTATTTTTTATATTTTAATTTTTAATTTTCAATTTTTAATTTTTGTTTTTAATTTTTAATTTTTAATTATATTTTAACTTTTTATTTTTAATTTTTAATTTTTAATTTTTAATTTTTAATTTTTAATTTTTAATTTTTAATTTTTAATTTTTAATTTTTAATTTTTAAATTTTAATTATTAATTTTTAATTTTTAATTTTTAATTTTTAATTTTTAATTTTTAATTTTTAATTTTTAATTTTTAATTTTTAATTTTTAATTTTTAATTTTTAATTTTTAATTTTTAATTTTTAATTTTTAATTTTTAATTTTTAATTTTTAATTTTTAATTTTTAATTTTTAATTTTTAATTTTTAATTTTTAATTTTTAATTTTTAATTTTTAATTTTTAATTTTTAATTTTTAATTTTTAATTTTTAATTTTTAATTTTTAATTTTTAATTTTTAATTTTTAATTTTTAATTTTTAATTTTTAATTTTTAATTTTTAATTTTTAATTTTTAATTTTTAATTTTTAATTTTTAATTTTTAATTTTTAATTTTTAATTTTTAATTTTTAATTTTTAATTTTTAATTTTTAATTTTTAATTTTTAATTTTTAATTTTTAATTTTTAATTTTTAATTTTTAATTTTTAATTTTTAATTTTTAATTTTTAATTTTTATTTTTTAATTTTTAATTTTTAATTTTTAATTTTCAATTTTTAATTTTTGTTTTTAATTTTTAATTTTAAATTTTTAGTTATAAATTTTTAACTTTTTATTTTTAATTTTTAATTTTTAAAATTTAATTTTTAATTTTTAATTTTTAATTTTTTATTTTTAATTTTTAATTTTAAATTATTAATTTTTAATTTTTAATTTTTAATTTTTAATTTTTAACTTTTAACTATTAAATTTTAATTTTTAATTATTAATTTTTATTTTTAATTTTTAATTTTCAATTTATAATTTTTAATATTTAATATTTAATTTTTAATTTTTAATTTTTTATTTTTAATTTTTAATTTTCAATTTTTAATTTTTAATTTTTAATTTTTAATTTTTAACTTTTAATTTTTAATTTTATATTATTAATTTTAAATTTTTAATTCTTAATTTTTAGTTTTTAATCTTTGTTTTTAATTTTAAATTTTTAAATTTTAAATTTTAATTTTTAATTTTTAATTTTTAATTTTTAATTTTTAATTTTTAATTTTTAATTTTTAATTTTTAATTTTTAATTTTTAATTTTTAATTTTTAATTTTTAATTTTTAATTTTTAATTTTTAATTTTTAATTTTTAATTTTTTATTTTTAATTTTTAATTTTTTATTTTTAATTTTTATTTTTTATTTTTAATTTTTAATTTTTAATTTATAATTTTTAATTTTTAATTTTTAATTTTTAATTTTTAATTTTTAATTTTTAATTTTTAATTTTTAATTTTTAATTTTTAATTTTTAATTTTTAATTTTTAATTTTCAATTTTTAATTTTTAATTTTTAATTTTCAATTTTTAATTTTTAATTTTTAATTTTAAATTATTAATTTTTAATTCTTTATTTTTAATTTTTAATTTTAAATTATTAATTTTTAAATCTTTATTTTTAATTTTTAATATTTGTTTTTAATTTTTAATTTTAAATTTTTAATTATTAATTTTTACCTTTTTATTTTTAAGTTTTAATTTTTAAATTTTAATTTTTAATTTTTAATTTTTAATTTTTAATTTTTAATTTTTAATTTTTAATTTTTAATTTTTAATTTTTAATTTTTAATTTTTAATTTTTAATTTTTAATTTTTAATTTTTAATTTTTAATTTTTAATTTTTAATTTTTAATTTTTAATTTTTAATTTTTAATTTTTAATTTTTAATTTTTAATTTTTAATTTTTAATTTTTAATTTTTAATTTTTAATTTTTAATTTTTAATTTTTAATTTTTAATTTTTAATTTTTAATTTTTAATTTTTAATTTTTAATTTTTAATTTTTAATTTTTAATTTTAAATTTTTAATTTATAATTTTTAATTTTTAATTTTTAATTATTAATTTTTAATTTTTAATTATTAATTTTCAATTTTTAATTTTAAATTATTAATTTTTAATTCTTAATTTTTAATTTTAAATTTTTTTTTTTAATTTTAAATTTTTAATTATTAATTTTTAACTTTTTATTTTTAATTTTTAATTTTTAATGTTTAATTTTTAATTTTTAATTTTTAATTTTTAATTTTTAATTTTTAATTTTTAATTTTTAATTTTTAATTTTTAATTTTTAATTCTTAATTTTTAATTTTTAATTTTTGTTTTTAATTTTTAATATTAAATTTTAAATTTTTAATTATTAATTTTTAACTTTTAATTTTTAATTTTTAATTTTAAATTTTTAATTTTTAATTTTTAATTTTTAATTTTTAATTTTTAATTTCTAATTTTTAATTTTTAATTTTTAATTTTTAATTTTTAATTTTTAATTTTTAATTTTTAATTTTTAATTTTTAATTTTTAATTTTTAATTTTTAATTTTTAATTTTTAATATTTAATTTTTAATTTTTAATTTTTAATTTTTAACTTTTAATTTTTAATTTTTAATTTTTAATTTTTAAATTTTAATTTTTAATTTTTAATTTTTAATTTTTAATTTTTAATTTTTAATTTATAATTTTTAATTTTTAATTTTTAATTTTTAATTTTTAATTTTTAATTTTTAATTTTTAATATTTAATTTTTAATTTTTAATTTTTAATTTTTAATTTTTAATTTTTAATTTTTAATTTTTAATTTTTAATTTTTAATTTTTAAATTTTAATTTTTAATTTTTAATTTTTAATTTTTAATTTTTAATTTTTAATTTTTAGTTTTTAATTTTTTATTTTTAATTATTAATTTTTAATTATTAATTTTTAATTTTAAATTATTAATTTTTAAGTCTTAATTTTAAATTTTTAATTTTTAAGTTTTGTTTTTAATTTTTAATTTTAAATTTTTAATTATTAATTTTTAACTTTTTAATTTTAATTTTTAATTTTTTTTTTTTAATTTTTTATTTTTAATTTTTATTTTTTATTTTTTTTTTTATTGTTTATTTTTTATATTTTAATTTCTAATTTTTAATTTTCAATTTTTAATTTTTGTTTTTAATTTTTAATTTTAAATTTTTAATTATAAATTTTTAACTTTTTATTTTTAATTTTTAATTTTTAATTTTTAAATTTTAATTTTTAATTTTTCATTTTTAATTTTTAATTTTAAATTTTTAATTTTTAATTTTTAACTTTTAACTATTATATTTTAATTTTTTATTTTTATTTTTTATTTTTTATATTTTAATTTTTAATTTAAATTTTCAATATTTAATTTTAAATTTTTAATTATTAATTTTTAACTTTTTAATTTTAATTTTTAATTTTTTTTTTTTTTATTTTTAATTTTTTATTTTTAATTTTTATTTTTAATTTTTTATTTTTTATATTTTAATTTTTAATTTTCAATTTTTAATTTTTGTTTTTAATTTTTAATTTTTAATTATATTTTAACTTTTTATTTTTAATTTTTAATTTTTAATTTTTAATTTTTAATTTTTAATTTTTAATTTTTAAATTTTAATTATTAATTTTTAATTTTTAATTTTTAATTTTTAATTTTTAATTTTTAATTTTTAATTTTTAATTTTTAATTTTTAATTTTTAATTTTTAATTTTTAATTTTTAATTTTTAATTTTTAATTTTTAATTTTTAATTTTTAATTTTTAATTTTTAATTTTTAATTTTTAATTTTTAATTTTTAATTTTTAATTTTTAATTTTTAATTTTTAATTTTTAATTTTTAATTTTTAATTTTTAATTTTTAATTTTTAATTTTTAATTTTTAATTTTTAATTTTTAATTTTTAATTTTTAATTTTTAATTTTTAATTTTTAATTTTTAATTTTTAATTTTTAATTTTTAATTTTTAATTTTTAATTTTTAATTTTTAATTTTTAATTTTTAATTTTTAATTCTTAATTTTTAATTTTTAATTTTTAATTTTTAATTTTTAATTTTTAATTTTTAATTTTTAATTTTTAATTTTTAATTTTTAATTTTTAATTTTTAATTTTTAATTTTTAATTTTTAATTTTTAATTTTTTATTTTTAATTTTTAATTTTCAATTTTTAATTTTTAATTTTTAATTTTTAATTTTTAATTTTTAATTTTAAATTTTAAATTTTTAATTTTTAATTTTTAATTTTTAATTTTTAATTTTTAATTTTTAATTTTTAATTTCTAATTTTAAATTTTTAATTTTTAATTTTTAATTTTTAATATTTAATATTTAATTTTTAATTTTTAATTTTTAATTTTTAATTTTTAATTTTTAATTTTTAAATTTTAAATTTTAATTTTTAATTTTTAATTTTTAATTTATAATTTTTAATTTTTAATTTTTAATTTTTAATTTTTAATAATTAATTTTTAATTTTTAATTTTTAATTTTTAATTTTTAATTTTTAATTTTTAATTATTAATTTTAAATTTTTAATTTTTAATTTTTAATTTTTAATTTTTAACTTTTAATTTTTAATTTTTAATTTTTAATTTTTAATTTTTAATTATTAATTTTTAATTAATAATTTTTAATTTTAAATTATTAGTTTTTAATTCTTAATTTTAAATTTTTAATTTTTAATTTTTGTTTTTAGTTTTTAATTTTAAATTTTTAATTATTAATTTTTAACTTTTTAATTTTAATTTTTAATTTTTATTTTTAATTTTTTATTTTTAATTTTTATTTTTTATTTTTTATTTTTTATTTTTTATTTTTTATATTTTAATTTTTAATTTTTAATTTTCAATTTTTAATTTTTGTTTTTAATTTTTAATTTTAAATTTTTAATTATAAATTTTTAACTTTTTATTTTTAATTTTTAATTTTTAATTTTTAATTTTTAATTTTTAATTTTTAATTTTTAATTTTTAATTTTTAATTTTTAATTTTTAATTTTTAATTTTTAATTTTTAATTTTTAATTTTTAATTTTTAATTTTTAATTTTTACTTTTTAATTTTTAATTTTTAATTTTTAATTTTTAATTTTTAATTTTTAATTTTTAATTTTTAATTTTTAATTTTTAATTTTTAATTTTTAATTTTTAATTTTTAATTTTTAATTTTTTATTTTTAATTTTTAATTTTCAATTTTTAATTTTTAATTTTTAATTTTAAATTATTAATTTTAAATTTTTAATTCTTAATTTTTATTTTTTAATCTTTGTTTTTAATTTTTAATTTTAAATTTTTAATTATTAATTTCTAACTTTTTATTTTTAATTTTAAAATTTTAAAATTTAATTTTTAATGTTTAAATTTTAATTTTTAATTTTTATTTAAAATTTTTAATTTTTATTTAAAATTTTTAATTTTTAATTTTTAATTTTTAATTTTTAATTTTAAATTATTAATTTTAAATTTTTAATTCTTAATTTTTAGTTTTTAATCTTTGTTTTTAATTTTTAATTTTAAATTTTTAATTATTAATTTTTAACTTTTTATTTTAATTTTAAAATTTTAAAATTTAATTTTTAATGTTTAAATTTTAATTTTTAATTTTTATTTAAAATTTTTAATTTTTATTTAAAATTTTTAATTTTTATTTAAAATAAAATTTTTAATTTATAATTTTTAATTTTTAATTTTTAATTTTTAATTTTTAATTTTTAATTTTTAATTTATAATTTTTAATTTTTAATTTTCAATTTTTAGTTTTTAAATTTTAATTTTTAATTTTTAATTTTTAATTTTTAATTTTTAAATTTTAATTTTTAATTTTTATTTTTTAATTTTAATTTTTAATATATAATTTTTAATTTTTATTTTTATTTTTAATTTTTAATTTTTAATTTTTAATTTTTAATTTTTAATTTTTAATTTTTAATTTTTAACTTTTAGCCTTTATGGAGACTTACAGATTTTTAAATTTTTTCCTTTATTTTGAGTAAATTGCCTTTAAAATTGCTACTAACACGTACATAACATTACACATATGATATGTGTGTTTTATTAAATTTGTTAATGGATTTGTTAATGAGTTTGTTATCTTTATTCACAATAACAATAAATCATAAAAGTTTTAGTTTGTGAATTGGCTAAGTTGAAAAATAAAGCTGCCTAGAAATTGCACTCGAATTTCGAGCGCTGTAATCTGCTAGTTAATAATAAATGACCTTACACTAATTTACAAAGCTCTCCCTGTCACAGTAATCAAGATTGTATATTATATTAAAAATGCACTTTGTATGTAAGGTGCCACGCCCACTTATCCGATTCTAGTCTAACACAAAAAAAGAACACTTCGGAGCACCACATTAACATATGGTGTGAATATCAGGTAGATAGCTTCAGTGGTTCAGCCGTGATGCGATTACATATATACGCACAAACGTTTTTATATATTATATCATAGAGATTTTTTATCAGAAAAAATTGTATGGGATCACATATTTCAGGTGACCCAATTGAAGTGATGGTCATATTCAAATCACTATCCAAAGTAAAACGCTCATCTGGCAATACTGTAATTTGACATAATTATGCACTGCCATCTTGTCCGTCTTTATTAAATATTTTTTGATTGTGAGAAGACACGTTCTTTTGTTTTTTTTAATGGAAGTTAAACAGGATGCAATTGTTGAACTTCATTTGAAAATCAAACATCGAAATTCGGAGGGAGTTAAATAACATGAATTTGAGTAGCCTCTTGGTCTATCGTACCATTAAACGGTTCAACGAGACTGGCAGAAAATGTACCGCAACTAGTCGAGAAAACGTTAACAAAGTGCGTAATCGGTTGTATCGTAATCCGGTTCGAAGTGCAAGAAAAATAGCTAATGAATTGAAAATAAGCAAGTGTTCAGCGAATCCTGAAAAAGCAGCTTAAAGTAAAGCCTTTGAAAAAACAAAAGTGCCAAGAATTAACTGTTGATCAAAAAAAAGTTAGGTTAGAAAGATCAAAAGAGTTACTTCGGATGCTCGCCAGTGGAGAGTTTCCAAATTTGGTATTTTCGGATGAGAAAACCTTCTGCATAGAACAATTTCTCAACAAACAAAATGATCGTGTTTGATTAAAGAGACGTTCCGATGATAATTCGGACCATTTAAAAGTCACACGAGAACAAGGTGCAGCACAGGTCATGGTTTGGGCGGCTGTCACTGAAAATGGTCATTCACCGCTAGTTTTTCTACCACCAAACACGAAAATCAATGCAGACGTTTATCAAAGGGAGATTTTAAATAAGGCTTTAATACCATGGACCAGGAAACATTTCAAAAATAACCCGTTCACCTTTCAACAGGACTCGGCACCCTCACACAAAGCACGACAAACTCAAGAATGGTTACAAATCAATTTTCCGAAGTTTATTTCGTTACAACAATGGCCTCCGTATTCACCAGATCTCAATCCGTTGGATTTTTCAATTTGGGGAATGTTACAAGCGAAGGCTTGCAAAACAAAACACAGAAACTTGGAAAGTTTGAAAAAAGATTTGACGCGTGAATGGAACCGTTTAAGTCAAGACATCGTTCGGGCATCGTGTATATCGTTTCAGAAGCGATTGCGGCTGGTGGTGAAGGCAAAAGGCAGTCAGATACCATTTGAATAATTTTTAAATTAACTATGTATTATAGACTATCATTTGCAACAATCAAAATAAAATTTAACAATAAACAAAAACAATTACAGCGTTTTTAAATACCATCACTTCAATTGGGTCACCCGGTAATATCATTCGGTTGTATAATATCATTCGTGCATCATCATTCATAGGCACTAATCTATTTACCAGAAATGTACAGCCTGTGGATATATTTTAGAGCACAAATATCACATTGTCTAACAAGTCAAACATTCCATCCAACAACGAAAGTTTGAAAGTAATGCAGTCCAAGATCGTGTAAAACAAGAATGTTGGTGCTTCGTATGCTACTGGGAGTTAAAAAGTACCGACCTGCCCGACAAGCATGCATATCGTGCAAAAACCCATATGCGTGTAACGTCCATAAACATATTCCAATATTTTCATTCAAAGTAATTTACGTTCATAAATACATAAATATATTTATTTACTAGTTCTAACAATTTTATTTAAATTTTTAAATATTATATTGATATTATATTCGTATAGATTTTGAAATATTTAAAAAAATTAGTAACTGAGTTGAAAGCTTTTTTAGATCGGCGAAAACTCGCTGGGTTATAAACAAATCAAAATAAAAGGAGTTTTGAGAAAGGGCCTTCAGTCCATAGGTCATAATTGGATATAAAAAGTAATATAACCCATAAAAACAAAGTTTTTATTAAAACTCTTTCTTTCTTATGCATATGAGTTTTGAATCTCTCCGTGACTGTGCGTGACTTCGCGTGACTGTTTTAAAATTAATCTTTGGTCACAATAAGTCTATGGACAAAGTTTCAGATCGATCGGATGAGGGGAAATGGGGTTTAAATCACTCCGTGACCGTGCGTGACTCTGCCTGATTATGTCGAAGTTAATCTTTCTTTACAGCAAGTATATCGACCAAGTTTTAGATTGATTGGATGAGGGGAAATCCATTTTAAATCTCTCCGCGACTGTGCGTGACCATGCGTGACTGTGCGTGACTAAGTCAAAGTTAATTTTTTTTTCACTGCAAGTGTATAGACCAAATTTCAGATCGATGGAATGAGGGGAAATGACATTTAAGTCAATCCGTGACTGTGTGTGACTACCCCAAAATTAATCTGTAGTCACAACAACACTATGGGTCAAGTGTCAGATCAATTGGATAGGGGGGAATGGGGTTGCCCCACAACAGACAGACAGAGAGTTTGAGTTAAAATAAAGAGTTTAATAAGCATTAACAAAATTTATATGAACTTGTAGCCTGCTGTTATCAAAAAGTTCATATTGGATGCTATTTATATATGAGGACTAATTCGAAGAATGGACCGATCATTACCATATTTAGTAAAGTCAAAATTAGAATAATAAAAATCGGATAAAAAGTACTCCCGTAATCGTGTATTCAGTTGCGAAAAATTTGATTTTGAGAAAAACGTATCTGTAACTTTAGTATTTCGTTCTAAAATTTTGACTTTTTGTTTTTGTTGATCGATTTGAGTAAAATGAAAAGTATTCAAATAAAAAACTTTCTAGTCCTGGTGCTCCCCTTAATATTGGCATTCAAAGAAAATTTGTACAAATCTATAAAACTTCACCTCAGATCCCAACAAACCAAATGATATCGTTATGATATCGAAATAATATCACTTATAGACGATATTCATTATCATAAATGAGTGATTACACTTATGGTTTAAAAACGATAGGCTTTTCGGATATTGAAATTCTCTAACAGAGCGACATTTTTATTTCCTTAGTCTATTCAATATTAAAATTATTATATTAATATTTTTATTATTAAATTATATATATATATATATTTTTATATATTATTATTTAAAAACATGTTAAATTAAGTTAAAAACAAAGAATTCAAAATTGTAACAAGATTAAACGATTTTAACAAATAAATATTAAATATTATTTTGCCAACTGTAGTTTGATCTTTCACGATTTCCAATCCAAAAAGTAGTTCTCGCCGACCCCCCATCCAGACACATTCATTCACACAAAATGATTGTCATTGCGAATGCCAATCTAATAGCAAATTTAACGCGTTTGAATTCAATTGGCCCGCCTGTAGAAATCATCGGAATTCGTGGCAGCAAAACATTTTCGGCTCGGAATTTAAACTTCAAAATGGTGGCTTCTATAACGTTTTTCATCAAATTTGTAATGACCAAACGTGTGCCCTTGCACAGCCGTGGTGGGTGCAAATTCCGAAGTAGAATAACCGGAGATCCGGATGTCGGATGTTGTGGCATGGCTGAGCGATTTTTCGTTTTGCCGATGTTTAGTTTTGCCGATTTTTGTTTTTGCCGATTTTTGATTTTGAAGATAGACAAAAATCGCCATAAATTTTGTGTATCGCAATTTTCGGATTTGGCGGTTTTTTAATTTGGCGATTCCTCCCTTATTTCCCACGACTAATCACATTGGTAATTAATGTACCTGTCAAAAATTTTAATACTGTCGCTTTCATAGTACTTTATACTTTGACCGACAATTTACATTAATATATGTTGGACTCGTGAAGTGTCAAGCCTCCAGTTATATATTACGTATTTACTTTGTGTTGGCGGTGCCACTCCTACAACTCCGACCATGGCAGTTCAACTAATCACAAAAATAACGTATGGGCTCACCCAAAGTCCCATGGCTCTCACTATTACAGTACTCCAAATACATATATGTCATTCAATATTTTCTTTTAGCTTATTTCTAGTGAATATATTTGTTGTTAATTATGATAATATGCATTTACCACGCCCACTGGTTTGATCCAGCCCATTTTTCACATAACTTCGCACACTCAACATTCGTGAACTCACACCTAGTTTCAAGACTGTCGGGTTCATAGTACTCCATATAATTTTTTTTTTCATATGCGAGGTGCCACTCCCACTAACCGAATCCTGCCCATTTTTCGAACGACTACTCATATAAAAAACCGATTGCGTGTAGAAAGTTTCAAGACTCTGGCCATCAAAGTACTCCAGATATATGATGATATGTATTTACCATGTATGGGATGTGCCACGCCTACTTGTTTGATCCTGCCCAGTTTTGTCCCGACTTCTCACCTATTCCCGGAAAACTATTACCTTTGTTTGTTTACGCGTCAGACAACAAAACAAAAAATGTCGCGTATCATATAGCATTGCAATGAAAAAAAAATTTAATTCATAAAATTATTTTCTCTTTCTTACATTGTTTGTCACAAAAAAAATTAAATTTGGACATTTTTAGATTTTACTACCTAAAAATTATCAATGAATGGTTAAAGCCTGAAAATGGTTAAAGCCTTCATTCACTATGGGAATTTTGTGTGTAATCTTGAAATTATTTTCATACCAGTCTTGCTAGAAACCTGTCTTCAGTCTTGTGAACTAAAAAATTATTGTTTGTATTATTTTTTAAAAAGAAGACTTGGTACAATCAAGTTTGATGGGGCAGGATAGAAAGGAAAACATAAACATAAAAAATTATAATGATAACTAAAGTATTAACCGTAAAACTCGTTGATATTTTTTAGTTTTAAAATACAAAGAAAGTAACCCTCATTATCAATCAGTATTCATCATTTGAATACTTAAGACAATTTTATGAAACCCTTATAAGCAATATTTTACATTAGTGGACAATGGTCAACATTTGTAGACAAAAATTTTGCGCTCATAAAAAAGGGTTGTTTTCCTCCTGGTTTTTCGATATATCTATTATTTACAGTAAATGTGTCTTAAGAAAAATATTTAAATTATCTAGGTTAAAAATAAAGAAATTTTGTTTAAAATTCGTTAAACAAAAGAAAAATAGCCAAGATTATTTTCCCATGTTAATCACTCGAACAAACGAAGGTAATTTTATTTTTCTTGCAGCACACCTAAAGAACTGTCGAAGAAAACCAGTTGTTCATTGCCATTTCCCTATTGTAAAAAGTGTTTAAAATAAAATTTAGTTGTGTAGATGGATGAAATATTTGGAGCGTATAGAGAAACTAAATATTTTACCGCTAAACTTCTTGAAAGAATATAAAAAAATTTCTAAGTTTTGTAAGTAAACCGGAAAAGTCGACTTTTTAAATAGTATTCCCATGTCAATTACTCAAACAAAAGAAGGTAATTTTATTTTTTCTTGCGGCACCTAATGAAGAACAGTCGAGAAATATCAGTTCACTGGTATTTCCTATTGGTAAAAAGTGTTAAAAATAAAAAAATAATTGCACAAATGGACAATATACTTAGAGAGTATAGAGAAACTAGATACTCTACAGCTAAACTATATGAAAGATTATAAGAAAAAATGTAAGTTTAAAAGTAAAGAGCTGTCCGCAGCTTGTTAAGGAATCTTAACAGAAAATTTTCATATATTTCTTAAAGAAAAAAAAAGCACAAAAGTACCTTTCAGTGCAACGCTAGCAATCAGCTGTTTTCTGTCAATTATTAAGAATTGTGAAATTGAAAACAAACCAATTCTTCGGTTCTGCTTTATTTGGCCTGCTGAACGCTTTTTAAGCTCAGAATCAAAATTACCCATCCGCTTCTTGTTTTTCTTTGCCGAATTTTGTTAGTTTTTTTCATGTTTGCAACTGAAAAATAACTTTTAATGTTTTTAGCATATTACATTTTGTTTATGCTTACCTCTCCTGTCAAAATTCCGTTCAGAAAGAACGAAAAATTTGATATTCCTGCTCAAAGCCTGGGTTGCCTAACTTAATTTACGTCAAAAAAAGTAGTAAAAACAATACTACTTTTTTAAAAAGACTATCAACAGATATTTTTTGACAGAAAAATTCCTTAAGCATTTCTGAAGCGTTTTTTTATATGAAGTTTTTGATTCCTTAGCAAGCTGCATACAGGCCTTAAAGGCGGAACAGCTGATTATCGAAGTTAAAATAAAATTGTACTACAAAAATAAACAGGCAAGAAAGCGAGTTAAAAAAAAACGCAGTAAGCTGTTAAAAAAGACAAGTCGAATTGTGTAGAAAGATACACATGGCCTAATTTTGTAAATCACCTACGTTGAACGCCTCACCAACGCTAACGCGAACGCGAGATGTAAACAACGTAATTTTATAAATCACAACCCGTCTGCGTTGACTCAACGCTGAGCTGTTACGTTATCACTTGCAATGCCAAATCGTTACGTAATTATTGTTACCTGCATATAGTTCAGTATAGGAGTTAAAATAAATATTTTGAAAATATTAAGTTTTTTGGGAGTTGATAATCCTATAAACTGTCTTATTTACACATATGTAAACACAACTGATTCAATTAAAAACCAAATTTGTATATCTATTTTTTTGCTTATATTGTTGTTTTAGGCATGGGTGTTGCATCAATTACGCTCCAACATTGAAGATATGGATTTACCAAACAATGAGTAAGTATAATAGCAATCTGTGTTAAAATATTAATACTGAAGTTGTGTATTTAAGATCTGGAAAAAATTTCCGTATTTCCCTTATCTTAAGGAAACACACCGTGTATCTGCAGTGACAAAATCTTCCAAATTGGCCACAACATTGCGTTTTCTTGCAACTGGAGGTTATCAAAAAGGCATTGGTAACGAATTCATGTTATCGCTTTCACAGTTAAAGGTAATCAAAGTAATCAATGAATGTTCATCGTATCCAATATAGAATAATAGAGAATAATTTAAGGAATTTGCATAATTCTTTCAATATCATGTTGATGTTTAAGACTCCTCCACGTAAAACAAAAATTCATACAATTATTATTCCAATATATTTTTTTTTGCTCTTATTAAGTAAAATTATAGTCAATTTTAATATTTAGTATCGTAATTTTCATACTTTTGATATATTTCCTAAATTTATTACATCAGACCAAATCTTTATTTTTTTCAAATATTAACGATTTTCAAACAACTCTTTTTCAAATATAATGAATTGAATTAAAAAGAAATGCATTCTTTGCAATAATTTTTGCATTTTCAACTTATAATTTATATGTTTTTATTTGTATGCATTTTCAATTTTTCAAAGAAAGAGGCTTTGGTATGCTTTTTTATAAGATTTTGAAAGTTATTAACAGTTAGTAGATTACAAACCCATACAGCTTTTTTGTAAGTTTTTAAAAGTTTTGTTATAAGCTTTTATAAGAGCAAGTATGCTGTTTTTTAAGCTATATAATTTTTGCTTTTCCAGATTTTAAAAACATATGGATACAACAACTTCCTTTGTATTCTTTTCCTTATCCGATAGCCTTAATTTTTTGGGGGGATTTGAGTTAATAAAAACAACACATGAATAATTTTATGTTTTCAAAGCCTACAGCTTTTGTTATAATTTATAAAAATATATATATATAGATATATATTTTTGTTGTTACAATTCGTATAAAATATTTAAAATGTACTTACATTTCATTTTTTAGAACATTTCAATGTAGCATAGAAAGGTATCTTTCCGTTAGTTATTTTTTGTTTTAGAAAAAATACTTTTTTTTTGATAGTTTAAGTCTTTTTTCATTTATAAAATTATATAATTCAAGAAAAAAAATGTTGTTTATTATATATATCATATTTAAATTTTTATTTCAAAATATTTTTGAAATCATATATCACATAATCAAATGTACCCAACATAAACTTGCAAAATTAATTTTTCTATAGATTAAACTAACGTTTCAGTAAGATTTATCGCAAAAAATCTTTAAATTTTGGTTATTTATAACATTTTTTTAGCTTTATTTGAGAAAATATTCGTTTTTATGTTTTTAATTTTATATGATTTTTCACAAGTATTACTAAAAAAATTTTATAAGTATTATAAAAAAATTTGTTTGTGTGCCACGTTAATATTAAACAATACCTATTTCCGCTGTCGTACAAGATTTATACCATTAGACATTGCCACATATTTCACAATATTCGCTATCGTATATTTTAGATTTTTAGTAGATTCACAAACCTTTTCATACAGTTCTCATTCACAATGATATCTTTTCATGCAGTTTTCATGCACATAACATGTTTTTTCGTTTAAATGTTGATAAATATTTTAGACTTTTAGCAGATTCACAAATCTAAAATTTATATGTTTATATTTTGTTTACTGCTATAATTAGGTGGCGCTAGGTATTTTCAACTTATAATTTACATATATGTTTGTTTTTTTCTACTACAAAGTTTGGTTTATTTTAATTGCATGCATATTTAATTAGATATGTAAAGTTAATACCTTCTCCATGTAATTTTTTTAATTTTGCTCTCATACAATTTTTCCAATATTTTTAGCTTCTTTATTAAGTAAAAATATATCCAATATTAATGTTCAGTTTCATAATAATAAATATCACTTTTCAGACCTTAATATTTATTTACTAAATTTGTTATTACATCGCGCCAAATCTCTATATATATTTTTCAAATATTAACAATTTTCAAACAATTTTTTTATTAAAGTTTTAGTATGTATTATTTTTTTGTCTTAGTGTTTTCTCTTCATATTATGTTATAAATTTTCTAAAAAAAAACAATATTTGTAATAACTAGAATCGTTTATAAAATTATATTATTTTATTAAAGGTACAAATGAAGTCACATTTCTACGCTTTTTCATATTTTTAGGTTTTATTTTTTTAATTTTCGATTTTCGGTTTCTAATTTTAGTTATTGCTTTTCAATTTTTAGTTTTTTAATTTTAGTTTTTTAATTTTTGATTTTTCAATGTTTAATTTTTAGTGTTAATTTTTTACTTCTTCAGTTTTTTAATTTAAGTTTTTAGGTGTTCAATTTTTAGTTTTTCATTTTAATTTTTTAATTTTTAGTTTTAAATTTTTAGTATAATTTATTAAACATTTTTTTTAAATACTTTTATACTTTGAGTTAATTTCGATAAAATATACAAAATTACGAATGTGGAACAAAAGTTCTTACAATTATTATTCCAAACAATATTAGAGAATAATATAAGGAAGTTGTGTAGTTCTTTCAATATCATGTTATTTCTCATTGAATACTCATATACAAATTTTACAAATAATCTTTCTTAAATAGATTTTGCTTGCTAAAAAGCTTAGAAACAACAAAAAATTTATATTTGGTCTAATTTAAGTTTTTATTGTCATTTTTCTATCCAGATTGTAAAAGTTTCCTATAAAATATCTACAAAATTAATTATATTTACTAAAATGTAACTAATTTCTATAATAATTTATTAAAATATTGAAAATTTACTGTATTCTTATGGAATTATTTTCATATTAGCAAAATGCATATGAAATTATTTTTTATAATTTTGCTCTTCACAAATGAAATTAAATCTATTAATTTATTGTTCTTATGAAAAATTAAAATATTTAGTTATATATTAACCAAGATATGTATAAACAATTAAATAATGAACTGAATTTTAAACAAAAAACACAATTAAGGAAAATTCTTTATTTTATTTTAAAGTTCTTCATATGAACACAATTTAAATAAATTCTTTTGTGCAGTTTTTTTTACACGTATGAAAATAAATCCATTTTGTTGCAGTTATTTCTATAATTTTGTTATGGAAAATTAATAACCGAATTTTTAAAAAAACTACCTTTGGTTATTTATGATATTTTTTATAAGAATTAATAAAACATTTTATTTACAAAATGAATTTTTTTGAAACAAAACAGAAATATTTCAGTAAAAAATACTACTTGTTTTGTATTTTTAGAATCATTTGAGTAAATATTGGTTTGCCGACGGCAGAATGGAATTTTTACAGTAATAGCAAAATATTGGTGAATTTTTTGAATTTACATTTTTAATATTTGTTTGCTTCAAAACATTAGATCTAAATACATACATTGAATCATAAAAAAATGTTTTTTCAAACAAACATTTTATAAAATCTTTAATCGTATTATTTTCTTAACTCTGATTCTTAATTTTTAGTTTTTAATTTTTTAAATTTAGTTTTTAATTTTCAATTTTTAATTTTAGCTTCCAACTTCATACCTCTATTTTTTAGTTTTAAAATACAAAGAAAGTAACCCTCATTATCAATCAGTATTCATCATTTGAATACTTAAGACAATTTTATGAAACCCTTATAAGCAATATTTTACATTAGTGGACAATGGTCAACATTTGTAGACAAAAATTTTGCGCTCATAAAAAAGGGTTGTTTTCCTCCTGGTTTTTATACCCTATACCACTATGTGGTTTGGGTATAATGACTTTGTGCTGCTGTTTGTAACAACCAAAAATATTTGACCTAGACCCATCTTTAATTATACCGATCGAATCAGAATCACTTTCTGAGTTGATTTAACAATGTCCGTCCGTCCGTCCGTCCGTCCGTCTGTGTGTCCATGTAAAGCTTGTAATCAAACTGCAGGTCGCAAATATGAATATATTTTGATCAAATTTGGTATATAAGCTTTTATCGGCCATGGGATGAACGCTATTGAAATTGGTGAGAATCGGTCCATGTTCAGACCTAGCCCCCATACAAATTACCCCTATGAAATCGACATAAATTGCCATAAGATCCAAATTGTCATATAGATCATACTCAAATTGGGTTTGTATGCGTTCATTACATCCACTAATGAGTAGTCCAAAAATGATCCCTTTGACCCCATATAGAGCTGCTTCCCGATCTTCACTTAAATCTATTAAAAAACAAAAATATTGCACTGATTCTTCTCAAATTTTGTTTGTACATATTTTTGCAAAATACAAGAGACTTTACCAAACATGATCAGGATCGGTCCATTTTTGGACCTAGTCCCTTTATAGATATAGCATCCGATATGAACTTTTTCATATCTGCAGCCAAAAAAATTAATAAAAATCCCACTCAATTTGGTTTTTGCTTATTTTCAATGTCCAGTTAGTTGGGCCTAAGAGATAGGGTTTCTAAACGCATGGTATACGGTATCGTATAGTCGGTTTAGACCGACTATAATTTTCTTACTTGTTCGATATATCTATTATTTACAGTAAATGTGTCTTAAGAAAAATATTTAAATTTTCTAGGTTAAAAATAAAGAAATTTTGTTTAAAATTCGTTAAACAAAAGAAAAATAGCCAAGATTATTTTCCCATGTTAATCACTCGAACAAACGAAGGTAATTTTATTTTTCTTGCAGCACACCTAAAGAACTGTCGAAGAAAACCAGTTGTTCATTGCCATTTCCCTATTGTAAAAAGTGTTTAAAATAAAATTTAGTTGTGTAGATGGATGAAATATTTGGAGCGTATAGAGAAACTAAATATTTTACCGCTAAACTTCTTTAAAGAATATAAAAAATTTCTAAGTTTTGTAAGTAAACCGGAAAAGTCGACTTTTTAAATAGTATTCCCATGTCAATTACTCAAACAAAAGAAGGTAATTTTATTTTTTCTTGCGGCACCTAATGAAGAACAGTCGAGAAATATCAGTTCACTGGTATTTCCTATTGGTAAAAAGTGTTAAAAATAAAAAAATAATTGCACAAATGGACAATATACTTAGAGAGTATAGAGAAACTAGATACTCTACAGCTAAACTATATGAAAGAATATAAGAAAAAATGTAAGTTTAAAAGTAAAGAGCTGTCCGCAGCTTGTTAAGGAATCTTAACAGAAAATTTTCATATATTTCTTAAAGAAAAAAAAAGCACAAAAGTACCTTTCAGTGCAACGCTAGCAATCAGCTGTTTTCTGTCAATTATTAAGAATTGTGAAATTGAAAACAAACCAATTCTTCGGTTCTGCTTTATTTGGCCTGCTGAACGCTTTTTAAGCTCAGTATCAAAATTACCCATCCGCTTCTTGTTTTTCTTTGCCGAATTTTGTTAGTTTTTTTCATGTTTGCAACTGAAAAATAACTTTTAATGTTTTTAGCATATTACATTTTGTTTATGCTTACCTCTCCTGTCAAAATTCCGTTCAGAAAGAACGAAAAATTTGATATTCCTGCTCAAAGCCTGGGTTGCATAACTTAATTTACGTCAAAAAAAGTAGTAAAAACAATACTACTTTTTTAAAAAGCTGCAGACTATCAACAGATATTTTTTGACAGAAAAATTCCTTAAGCATTTCTGAAGCGTTTTTTTATATGAAGTTTTTGATTCCTTAGCAAGCTGCATACAGGCCTTAAAGGCGGAACAGCCGATTATCGAAGTTAAAATAAAATTGTACTACAAAAATAAACAGGCAAGAAAGCGAGTTAAAAAAAAACGCAGTAAGCTGTTAAAAAAGACAAGTCGAATTGTGTAGAAAGATACACATGGCCTAATTTTGTAAATCACCTACGTTGAACGCCTCACCAACGCTAACGCGAACGCGAGATGTAAACAACGTAATTTTATAAATCACAACCCGTCTGCGTTGACTCAACGCTGAGCTGTTACGTTATCACTTGCAATGTCAAATCGTTACGTAATTATTGTTACCTGTATATAGTTCAGTATAGGAGTTAAAATAAATATTTTGAAAATATTAAGTTTTTTGGGAGTTGATAATCCTATAAACTGTCTTATTTACACATATGTAAACACAACTGATTCAATTAAAAACCAAATTTGTATATCTATTTTTTGCTTATATTGTTGTTTTAGGCATGGGTGTTGCATCAATTACGCTCCAACATTGAAGATATGGATTTACCAAACAATGAGTAAGTATAATAGCAATCTGTGTTAAAATATTAATACTGAAGTTGTGTATTTAAGATCTGGAAAAAATTTCCGTATTTCCCTTATCTTAAGGAAACACACCGTGTATCTGCAGTGACAAAATCTTCCAAATTGGCCACAACATTGCGTTTTCTTGCAACTGGAGGTTATCAAAAAGGCATTGGTAACGAATTCATGTTATCGCTTTCACAGTTAAAGGTAATCAAAGTAATCAATGAATGTTCATCGTATCCAATATAGAATAATAGAGAATAATTTAAGGAATTTGCATAATTCTTTCAATATCATGTTGATGTTTAAGAACTCCTCCACGTAAAACAAAAATTCATACAATTATTATTCCAATATATTTTTTTTTGCTCTTATTAAGTAAAATTATAGTCAATTTTAATATTTAGTATCGTAATTTTCATACTTTTGATATATTTCCTAAATTTATTACATCAGACCAAATCTTTATTTTTTTCAAATATTAACGATTTTCAAACAACTCTTTTTCAAATATAATGAATTGAATTAAAAAGAAATGCATTCTTTGCAATAATTTTTGCATTTTCAACTTATAATTTATATGTTTTTATTTGTATGCATTTTCAATTTTTCAAAGAAGGCTTTGGTATGCTTTTTTATAAGATTTTGAAAGTTATTAACAGTTAGTAGATTACAAACCCATACAGCTTTTTTGTAAGTTTTTAAAAGTTTTGTTATAAGCTTTTATAAGAGCAAGTATGCTGTTTTTTAAGCTATATAATTTTTGCTTTTCCAGATTTTAAAAACATATGGATACAACAACTTCCTTTGTATTCTTTTCCTTATCCGATAGCCTTAATTTTTTGGGGGGATTTGAGTTAATAAAAACAACACATGAATAATTTTATGTTTTCAAAGCCTACAGCTTTTGTTATAATTTATAAAAATATATATATGTATATAGATATATATTTTTGTTGTTACAATTCGTATAAAATATTTAAAATGTACTTACATTTCATTTTTTAGAACATTTCAATGTAGCATAGAAAGGTATCTTTCCGTTAGTTATTTTTTGTTTTAGAAAAAATACTTTTTTTTTGATAGTTTAAGTCTTTTTTCATTTATAAAATTATATAATTCAAGAAAAAAAAAATGTTGTTTATTATATATATCATATTTAAATTTTTATTTCAAAATATTTTTGAAATCATATATCACATAATCAAATGTACCCAACATAAACTTGCAAAATTAATTTTTCTATAGATTAAACTAACGTTTCAGTAAGATTTATCGCAAAAAATCTTTAAATTTTGGTTATTTATAACATTTTTTTAGCTTTATTTGAGAAAATATTCGTTTTTATGTTTTTAATTTTATATGATTTTTCACAAGTATTACTAAAAAAATTTTATAAGTATTATAAAAAAATTTGTTTGTGTGCCACGTTAATATTAAACAATACCTATTTCCGCTGTCGTACAAGATTTATACCATTAGACATTGCCACATATTTCACAATATTCGCTATCGTATATTTTAGATTTTTAGTAGATTCACAAACCTTTTCATACAGTTCTCATTCACAATGATATCTTTTCATGCAGTTTTCATGCACATAACATGTTTTTTCGTTTAAATGTTGATAAATATTTTAGACTTTTAGCAGATTCACAAATCTAAAATTTATATGTTTATATTTTGTTTACTGCTATAATTAGGTGGCGCTAGGTATTTTCAACTTATAATTTACATATATGTTTGTTTTTTTCTACTACAAAGTTTGGTTTATTTTAATTGCATGCATATTTAATTAGATATGTAAAGTTAATACCTTCTCCATGTAATTTTTTTAATTTTGCTCTCATACAATTTTTCCAATATTTTTAGCTTCTTTATTAAGTAAAAATATATCCAATATTAATGTTCAGTTTCATAATAATAAATATCACTTTTCAGACCTTAATATTTATTTACTAAATTTGTTATTACATCGCGCCAAATCTCTATATATATTTTTCAAATATTAACAATTTTCAAACAATTTTTTTATTAAAGTTTTAGTATGTATTATTTTTTTGTCTTAGTGTTTTCTCTTCATATTATGTTATAAATTTTCTAAAAAAAAACAATATTTGTAATAACTAGAATCGTTTATAAAATTATATTATTTTATTAAAGGTACAAATGAAGTCACATTTCTACGCTTTTTCATATTTTTAGGTTTTATTTTTTTAATTTTCGATTTTCGGTTTCTAATTTTAGTTATTGTTTTTCAATTTTTAGTTTTTTAATTTTAGTTTTTTAATTTTTGATTTTTCAATGTTTAATTTTTAGTGTTAATTTTTTACTTCTTCAGTTTTTTAATTTAAGTTTTTAGGTGTTCAATTTTTAGTTTTTCATTTTAATTTTTTAATTTTTAGTTTTAAATTTTTAGTATAATTTATTAAACATTTTTTTTAAATACTTTTATACTTTGAGTTAATTTCGATAAAATATACAAAATTACGAATGTGGAACAAAAATTCTTACAATTATTATTCCAAACAATATTAGAGAATAATATAAGGAAGTTGTGTAGTTCTTTCAATATCATGTTATTTCTCATTGAATACTCATATACAAATTTTACAAATAATCTTTCTTAAATTGATTTTGCTTGCTAAAAAGCTTAGAAACAACAAAAAATTTATATTTGGTCTAATTTAAGTTTTTATTGTCATTTTTCTATCCAGATTGTAAAAGTTTCCTATAAAATATCTACAAAATTAATTATATTTACTAAAATTTAACTAATTTCTATAAAAATTTATTAAAATATTGAAAATTTACTGTATTCTTATGGAATTATTTTCATATTAGCAAAATGCATATGAAATTATTTTTTATAATTTTGCTCTTCACAAATGAAATTAAATCTATTAATTTATTGTTCTTATAAAAAATTAAAATATTTAGTTATATATTAACCAAGATATGTATAAGCAATTAAATAATGAACTGAATTTTAAACAAAAAACACAATTATGGAAAATTCTTTATTTTATTTTAAAGTTCTTCATATGAACACAATTTAAATAAATTCTTTTGTGTAGTTTTTTTTTACACGTATGAAAATAAATCCATTTTGTTGCAGTTATTTCTATAATTTTGTTATGGAAAATTAATAACCGAATTTTTAAAAAAACTACCTTTGGTTATTTATGATATTTTTTATAAGAATTAATAAAACATTTTATTTACAAAATGAATTTTTTTGAAACAAAACAGAAATATTTCAGTAAAAAATACTACTTGTTTTGTATTTTTAGAATCATTTGAGTAAATATTGGTTTGCCGACGGCAGAATGGAATTTTTACAGTAATAGCAAAATATTGGTGAATTTTTTGAATTTACATTTTTAATATTTGTTTGCTTCAAAACATTAGATCTAAATACATACATTGAATCATAAAAAAATGTTTTTTCAAACAAACATTTTATAAAATCTTTAATCGTATTATTTTCTTAACTCTGATTCTTAATTTTTAGTTTTTAATTTTTTAAATTTAGTTTTTAATTTTCAATTTTTAATTTTAGCTTCCAACTTCATACCTCTATTCTCCCATGCTTACACTATTTTAACATCTTTTCTTTTATCAAAATTTTTCATAGTGTTACCACTATTAATATTAATAATTTGAAAAAAATTTATTTAAATAAATTATTTGCTAACGTCATATGATGATTATTTGTATCAATATACTTCTCATTGACGTTTTCAAACAAACAAATATTAACAACGTAAATTCAAAAATTAACAATATTTTGTTAATATTAAAAAAATTTTATTTTTTGAATTGTCTATATTTTGATAAATATAGCTAAATATTTAAATTTTTTGTAAAAACAATAAATAAATCAATTTCATTTGTGAAGAGCAAAGTTATATAATAACTTCATATGAATTTTGCTAATATGAACAAATTTTACAAGAATGGGGTAAGTTTTCAATATTTTATTAAATTATTAGAGAAATACGTTCAAATTTGAGTAATTTTAGTTAATTTTGTAGATATTTTGTAGGAACATTTTTACGAGAAAACATCTTAATCAACAAGGAGGAATTCTACCATTAAATATTTCTTCAGTTTTAAATGATGTTATTGGAAAAAATTTTAGAAAATGATAAGTAAATTATCAAAACTAATTATTGTAGATGAAAATACATTTGATAAATTCTAAAAATTAAAAATTAATTTTGAAAAGTCAATTATACTAATAAAAAACTAAAATTAAAAAACTAAAAATTGAAAATCAACCATCAAAAACTAAAATTAAAAACTAAAAATTAAAATTGAAAATCAAAAAACTAAAAATTTAAAAATATAAATCGAAAATTAAAAAACTCAAAATTAAAAATAAAAGTTAAGAAAAGGTGTAAAAAAATATGTAATCAATAGACATACTATTAAAGATTTTATAAAAAAATATTTTTTTATGATTCAATGTATGTATCTAGATCTAAGGTTCATGAAATATATACTGTTTGTGATTGTTTTTCATTGATCTTTTCCAACAAACAAATATTAAAAATGTAAATTCAAAAAATAAAACAATAATTTTCAAATATTGTAAAGATTGCATTTTGCCGTCGGCAGAACGAATATTTTCTCAAATGATTCTAAACATACAATTACATAAGTAGTATTTTTTACTGAAATATGTATTTCTGTTTTGTTTCAACAATTTTTGGAAATGTAAATGATTTCCTACAAAAATTCATTTTGTAAATAAAATATTTTATTAATTCTTATAAAAAATATTATAAATAACCAAAGCAAATTTTTTTAAAATTCGGTTTTTAATATTTTATAAAAAAATTATAGAAATAATAGCAACAAAATGGATAAATTTTCATATGTGTAAAGAAAAACTACACAAAAGAATTTATTTAAACTGCGTTAATATGAAGAACTTTAACTTAAACTATTATAAAACATGTAACAAAAAAATAAAATAAAGAATATTTCATAATTGTGTTTTTTGTTTAAAATTCAGTTCATTATTTAATTGTTTAATACTAATTGTTGTTTAAATACTAACAGTCTAATTCATAAACACTTTTTAACAGCTTAATAAGCTGTTAATAAGAAAAAATCGGAAAAACAGTATTCATAAACACAAAATAGCTTATCAAACGTTTAATAAACGTTTGTTAAATATGAAATTTTTATTGTAGGCTTTACCCTACTTTAAACCTTTAATAAAATGACATTTCTCAATGTTTATTTACATTAATTGGTCTAGTTAAAATAAAATTACCATTTTTTGTTATTATTTCAATAAAAAATAGATATATGTAGTTTTAAATAAATAAAAAAAATGGAATTGATTAATTTAATTGGAAGAATTGGTAAGTATAACAAATTCTACAACTTTTTATATTGTAGCTAATTAAAATGAAGTCATCATCTTCTTACCATTCAGGACCGGGTATACTATAATTTTTTTACGGAAATTAACCCACTACTGTTTTCATAATATTATGAAAATTTGTGATAAAATTTTTCTGCGGCGCTTAAAAAGAACTCAAAAAATATATAGATGGATGCACCCCTAACAAATATATTTTCATAATATTATGAAAATTTTTGATAAAAAATAGGAATATATATTTCGAAAAACTAAAAAGTGTAGGTAAAATCCGTAATATATCCGGTCCTGAAAGGATCAAGAGGTCGAAATATATATCAAAATGAAGCTAGTGGACCCAGATTTTATTCAGTTTACGTAAAAGCACACATGATATATGTCTATTTACGAGATAATTCCATTTTTAACAAAAAAACTCTATTACAAAAATAAAAAATTTGAAATAGGTTCATAATGGGTTAATAGATTTTAAATTTAAAAATATCAAATAAAAGGCACTCAAGTAACCTTTCAAATGATATATATGTCGCTGAAATCCGATGCTAAATAACACAGTTATATACAAGTCCATGTCAAAACTTCGGAAGTCCATAACTACGGGAATAGGCTCGACCGCCGAAAAAAAAATATTTTCCCAGAATCACCCCAAAAGTTCATACTTCCCAAAAAAAAAAGTAAAATCGGAGCGTTGCCCCTAAAACCCCCCATTGTTCCGTACTTTTTAATTCTGATATTCAATTGATATTTTCTGAAATTCAATTGATGTTTTCTGAAATACAAATGATACTCTCTGAAAATCAATTGATATTTTTTCACATATAAATAAAAATTAATTCAAAACAAACCAGTGTTGTTAATTTGCTACGCCATATTCGTTATTCGACTACTTTTACTACCACGTCGAACAAATATGTGTAAAAAATTATTTTTTTATATTGTTACCATTTGTTTACCAATATCTTTTGTTCCTTTATTAAAGTGAAGTTATTTTTCTACAAAAATTAAAATAATTTCTAATATAAAAGAAAATAAATAAAATATTCAATTACCGAGTAGATGATTTATTTATTTTATTCATCACTACCAACAAACTGACAACTACAGAGGACTAGTGTTGCCATCACAGAACTATAAATCAAATGAAACGTTTAATAGCTAATTTTCTGTTATTACATGTTTATGAATAGTGTTTTCTAATAATGGTTTATAAGACAAAATCCGTGTAATAACAAAGGTATACTTTAGAGGCAAAATAAAGTTTTTTTATTAATTCGACTGTAATTATATTGGCTGATAAATGTGTCTTCAAACTCTGGAGTATCTATTGTTTCGTATAAAATTGGAGTACTGCTGCTTGTTGCATTTAAATAATACTTAGCTTGCAACTTACAACTGAGGTGCTTTGGTTGGCCGGCCTTAGTCTCCACATTGGTTTCGCGTATCTTCTTACCCGGAGGAGCTGAAACAAGTATAAGTGAGTCTGTAATTAAGTATTTTTATCTACATGCACTTATAATTTTCGTTATCAAGGTGGGAGTATATAAAATTATATTTAAAACATCAGTTTGGTCGCCGTGTACATTGTTGTTTTGTTACTATGTTTTAATGGTTATCTGTTGTATAAATATAAATGTAAAAGTGCTGCCAAGTTTCGTCACCATTGCTATTGATATAAGTAAGCCTAACTGTATGCTTTGAACAATAAGCGAACATTACATCTAACATTTCCTGAGAACACTGAAAATAACACTCGTAAAATATTCGTAGCCGACAGAGTGACATGCAAGTCGTTCAGCAAAGCAACTCGCAAGATGTTTTTTCATTTATTAACTTTCCTTTTCCTATACAACAAGAATAAATCTTATAGTTAAAGTACAGGAATGCATTATTCATAGGATAGTTTAAAAACTTTATAAATATAAATACAATCAAATACAAAAAAAAAAATATGAAAACAATAATTTAAAGATTAAATGCAAAGTTAACATACAATAAGAAAATATATACATTTAAACAATTAGGGAAAAAATTGAATAGGAATTGTTTAAAGTTATTTGCGTTGCTATTGAGTTGTTGGTTGTTATGTTATGTTATGTAATCTTTTTGACGATAAACTGAAGGATGTCACAAGAAAAGCTGACCTGGTGTCTCTTAATGCTGATATTGTAGAATTAAAGGAAGAAAATATGAAACTAAAGAAAGATGTTAAGAAATTTACCTCCAGATTGGAGTTCATAGATCGCAAATCTCGTTCTTCAAATGTTGTAGTCTCTGGTCTAAGTCGTAAAAACATTAATGATGCCAAATCTGATTTTCTAAAATTATGTGTTGAAGTGCTAAAAGTAAACACTAATGTAATATCAACTCGTATGATAGCTGGAGGAAAATCGTTTTGCTTTACACTTGAAACTAATTTGCAGGCGTTAGATGTTATTGCTTTTAAAAAGAAATTAAAATTATTATTATCTCTTTTTCTTTTTCTTATTAGCTTGTATGTGTGAAGATAATTTGTGCCCGCTATAAATTCTTTTATACTCGTCGCCACTATGATGTTTTCAGTTTGATGGTTGAACAAGAAGTAATTTATTTGGGTTGGGTATAAAATTCTGTTCGACGAAAATTCTGGTTTACAAAATTCTGTTTTACAAAATTCTGTTTTTCAAAATTCTGGTTTCCAAAATTCTGTTTTTCAAAATTCTGTTTCACAAAATTCTGGTTCACAAAATTCTGTTTGTAATTGCATTTTCAGTTAAATAAAAATCGCGCGATTTTTTTCAAATAATTTTTCAAATAATTCTTTATTTAACTGAAAATGCAATTACAAACACATACATAAAAATAAAACAATTAAGAAATCACTTTGCCCTAACTTTCCCTTACATTAAAAAAAAAAAAAATACTGTTTAAAAAAACCACTTTGCAAATTTAAATAAATGCATCACATACACTGTTTGGTCAAAAATTATGTTCCAGAATTTTATTTAAAATTAGTCGCAATTGTGTTGTTTAATGTGTCGTGTTTAAAAAAATAAAAATGAATAAACTGCAATTAATAAAAACCAATAAAATTAAAGAAATGTTGTGTCTCAACGGATATTTTTATTATTTGGAAATGAAAAGACAAAAAGGAACCTTTAATTGGACGTGCTCGAGAAGAATTCCAGATAAGTGTTCCTCTCGAATAATAACAGCAATGGAAAATAACGAGCATCTTTTAATAAGATATCCAAAAAAGCATACCCACGAACCTATTGCTAGTGCAGTGGAAATATGCAGAACAAATACTTTTGTAAAATATGCCGCTATAAACAAACCCCTTAATCCAAGTCAAATAGTGCAACAATCGGTGGTAATTACAAACCAGAAATGTCGCGATTCCTTCCCTCGAAGTACGCGCAAAAACGAAAAATAGGATACACACGGAATGAAATGGGAGTTTTCAGAGAGCCGCAAGCAATAGATGAAAAAGATTACCCTCTAAATGTATACGTTTTGGATAACGAATTATTTATATTGGCAGAAGAGAAAGTGGGAGATGGATATATGGTTATATTCGGCACAAAATCATCAATTCAACTTCTACAACAAAGCGATTGTTGGCTCGTTGACGGCACTTTTGATGTTGTGCCCACAATAATGCGCCAACTCTTTTCCGTTCATGGAAGGATTGAACGAGAGGTCGTCCCACTCCTATTCTGCCTAATGTCCAAAAAATCTGCAGTACTCTATGAAGAATTTTTTAAACGCGTAATTCAAATTGCTTTGGAATATGGAGTTTTTTTAAGCCTAATCGTATTTTATCTGACTTCGAAGTTGGTCTCGTGTCAGCAGCTAGAAAATGCTTTCCAGATTCGCAGATACGAGGGTGATTTTTCCATTTTTCCCAGATAATGTGGCGCCGTATTCAAAAAGAATGGTAATAATTTTTAATAACTTTTATAATATATAGTAATGAACTTGTAATATGTACAACATTATCATTTCAGATTGGTTACTAAGTACGGAAATGACGAAAATTTCTCACTGCAAGTAAGATGTTTAAAAGCGCTTGCGTATGTTCATCCAGAAAAGGTTGCCAAATATTATTCGAAGCTCCGAGGAACATTTGCAGACGAAAATATTATTAAATTGGCCACCTGGTTCGAGGCCAATTATGTCTATAACGCTCGTAAATACCTACCTGAATTTTGGACGATATTTGATTGCGAGTATTCTGAAAAATACCCGAAAACTACAAACAATGTCGAGTCATGGCACCGAAGTTTGAGTGTTGTAGTTGGACGAAAAAAAAGCGGACTCCACAAAATTGTAGAACATTTAAAAGGAGAATTAATCTGTTCTCAAAATATTGTCTCAAAGATTCAGAAGGGAAATGAAAGAAATATTTAAAAAAAAAAAAATATTTCAGGTATTGTAAAAAAATTTAATCGTTTAAGAAAACTAGAATATTTAAAAAGAATAGCAAAAAACTCAGTTTATAATTAATTAAATATTGTTATCAGTTAAATTGAATTGCTATGATTTTTTATTATTTTTAACTTTGTCTTAATTTAATTGATTTTTAACTAATTTGTGTTTTTATTTAATGTTTGTTATTTTTTTTCCTTTTAAATTAATATGTTTTTCAATGATATGAATTTTTTTAGATCGATACGTTATTATATGTAACATTTCTTATTCATAATAAACTGGCTTTAATTCTTAATAAATAATTTAACGGCATTTTTTTTTTTTCTCATAATGAAAGGGGAATAACATATTTCAAAAGCCAGAATTTTAATAGACAGAATTTTATTAAAAACAGAATTTTGTAAAACAGAATTTTGTAAAACAGAATTTTAGTCAGACAGAATTTTTTTTTTTGAAAAAAAAAAAGAATTTTGTAAGACAGAATTTTGGAAAACAGAATTTTGTGGCTATCCCAATTTATTTGCATTATTTATGTTTATACATTTTATTGATTACAATTAAGTTGACAGTTCTTAAGTAGTAATTAAGTTTAAATATAATAAGTATAGATGGTATTGTAAAAAGCATCACACATAGATGGCGCTATTTCAATTGCTCAATTGCTTTGCGGTCGATAATAATTATTTGAAACATATATTGTTGTTTGTGGTTACGCCACTAGAGCAAACTGAAATTCCATGGGCATCAAAATGATGCCGGAATTTCATGCTTGGTGGATGGTGGTATCTGGTGGTAAGTGATTAAAAATTTAAAATTTCTTAGTTGGTAAATGGTCCGGCATCATTTTGATGCCCGTGCAATTTCGCTATAGTGGCGTTGCCACAAACAACGAAATTTGTTTCCAATAATTCCTATAATTATTATCGACGGCAAAGCAATTGAGCAATTGGAATAGCGCCATCTATGTGTGATGCTTTATTACAACACCATCTATACTTATTATATTTAAACTTAATTACTACTTCAGAACTGTAAACTGTCCTTTGCTCTTCGAGCAAAATGTTGGATACAACCTGCGACAAATAGGTAAAAATATCTCAAGAAATAACAAATCTTTTAAAGTGAGGCTTGGTGAATTCTGCATTTTTATCAACAACAATAAATATAATTGTTCCGGTGGCAAAATTTTTGCAATTTCTAGTGTAAGCGCTGAATTTTTAAATAAACTGTTGGCTGAATGCAATTATACAGTAGAAGTTTGTGTTAACGATGATCAACCAAACAGAGGGGAAATGTCGAACAGTCGTACATCACAATAGCAATTTAGCTTTTGCAATTTATTTTGATATAATGTTGCTAATCTGTCAAATTCAATAAATTTTGGTAATTTTATAACATACGTAAATAAGTTTGAAGTATTTTTTTATATGAAACACACGTCATAGCAGATAATCAACATCTTTTTACTTCGTATTTTCAAAATAATTGCTTACACTGGATTCCAGCGGAAAAAATACATATAGCTGGCCGAGATAGTGGTGGGTGTTTGTTTGCTTTTAAAAAGAATCTCCAAAATATGTACTCTTTTAAATTCTTAAATACTCATAATAACACAGTATTAGCTGCTAAATTTTCATTTTATCCCAAGATATCTGAATTGTTCGAGTTGGATTGCTGATTTAGAAAACTGAAAAATTTATGATGGATTTTAATCCAACAAATTTCTATATTGTTGGCGATTTAAATGCAAGAATTTCTGATGTCCAGACGCTGGATCAACATTTTTTACAACACTTACCGCTCATAAGTGAAAACAGATGTTCTAGAGACAAAACTTTTAATACGCAAGTGAAAAAGCTTATGGAAATCATCGAAAATATTGGTGGTATTGTGCTCAATGGAAGAACTGTTGGATATGCTCAGGGTGAATTCAGATTTTGCGGTGTTATGGGTAACTCGGTCATCGACTATTGAGTCGAGTTTTTTGTTGCATCCAAACCATATTCTGACCACATGCCCTATGCTTCAAAATAAAATATTCAAATTATGTTGATAATAATAATGATAAAACTATGATTCCAAAGTTGCACTGGAATATCAAGCAAATGCCAAAATATGTGGAGAACCTTTCTCCTCTTAGTGCAAATGTTGATCTACAATCGAATCTTCCTATAGATGTTCCAGTTACTTCTGTTACATCCAAAATAAAACAGGCTGCCGTTTCGAATACAAATAAAAAATTGTTTGACCCAAAACAAAAATGGTTTGACTGGATGTGTGTAAGATATCGTAAATATATGTTTAAAATGCTTAATCAGTACAGAGTGAACTATACAGTTCCAAATAAATCGCGTTATTTATCAGCAATATTTAAATATACAAAGATTTGTAATAGCAAGAAGATAGAGGCTTTATAACAAAAACTTGGATCAACTAATGAGAGTGAATTGCAGTAGTGATTGGTGGAAGCTCTCATCATCAGTGCCCATTTCAGTTCCTAGGAATTTTAAAAATTTGCTCATGCTTGCGTCATAAATAACCTGCTGTCTGTTTTTAATAAAATATTTTTACGTGAGATTATTCCGTCAAGTTTTTGTAATTTAATCTTGATTCCTTCATTTAAGAAAGATGATCCGAATATTCCTGCAAACTATCGGGGTTTATCCTTGATTTACACCATTTGTAAAATCTTTAGCACCATTTTATTAAACAGATTATCAGAATGGACTATTAATAACATGTTGAGCGAATGCCAAGCGGGCTTTAGAAAAAATTACTCAACTGTGGACAACATTTTCAGTATGGTAAACATTGTTAATCTTAATAAATTAAATGGTAAAAATACATACGCTTTTTTCGTTGACTTTTCTTGTGCATTTGGCACCATCCCAAGAAATAGTTTATTTTACAAGCTTTCCTGTTAAGGATTATTTTCAAAATTGGTAAGAATATTGCAGAAAAAAAAGAATGTCGCATTTGGGACGGATCCATCTTCTCGGTTTCTTTCACTTTCGATGTTGGTGTTAAACAAGGCTGTATACTAAGTCCTTTTCTGTTTTCGTTATATCTAAACGATTCAGTTGATATATTGCCTGGCGGTGTTTATGTTGCTGGAACAACCATAAAAATTCTTCCTTATGCCGACGATATAGTCTTATTATCGGACTCACCAACTGAATTACACCGTATGATAAATAAGCTACATAGTTACTGTACTCTCTGGAGTTTATCCGTAAATTTGAACAAGTCAAAGATAATCATATTTCGTTCTGGTGCAAGAATTTAAAATCAATTAACATGGTATTATGGTTCAGAATATGTTAAAATAGTAAATAGCTACAAATATCTGGGGGTTGATATCACGTTTAATTTGTCTTTTAACACTTATCTGAATAATAAATTGGCTGCATCTAAATTGGCAATTAACACAACGTGGTCAAAATACAAAATACAAAACCATCCCAAAATTTCAAAAAATAACAAGCTACGGATATTACATGCGGCTTCTAGATCCATAATGTTGTACGCGGACCAAATTTGGGGTTATAAAAAGTATGGTGTTGTGGAAAAATTGTTCGGATTTTTTATTAAAAAAATGCTATATTTACCATCGACAACACCAAATTATATGTTATACCTAGAAACTGGCTTAGATTCATTATTATCCTCAACATTAAAACTTCATTTCTGCTATATAAACAATGTACTTAATATGGAACATAATCGATTACCACGTATTGTAGCTGAAGCTGTCATATCTAATAATGTTTACTGGGCAAAAGAATGGTCCGATATCTGTCAAAATCTACAGTTTACGCCGCTCAATAATGCTCGCCCTCTTTGTACGCAATGGAAAATAATATTAAAACTATTGAAAGTAAAGGAACGTGAAGAGTACACAATAAGCGCCATGAACTCTAATCAGCATGATATGTATTCAGAATTAAATTACAATATTACGCCAATACTTGCAACGAATTTTTCATCAAGAGTTACTTGCCTACTGATAAAAGCAAGAGGTGGATTGCTGGACTTAAATGCTAGATCCTTAAGAAATAACTTATCTAGTATATGCTCAATCTGCAATTTATATTAAGATGATAATACCAACCGATTTATAGGTGTATGTCCTATATATAAATATATTCGCAAAATATTCTTTGTAAAACCCATCTCAATAGCAATGAAGTGATTAGCATTCTTAATGGTGAGAATTTCCACGCTTTTTACAAATAATTGAATTATGCTCAAAATATCGTAAATTAATTGTAAATGAATTTGATGTCTAATCTTAATTATATTAAAATCTGAATTCCTATATCTGTAAAAACCTAATTTGTATGCTAAAATATTTATACAAATACATTGAATTATGTTCAAAATATTGTAATTTAATTACAAATGAATTCGAAGTCAAATCTTAATTATATTGAATTCTAAATTATATCTGTATAATCCTAAAATCTATATATATAAAAGAGTTGCGTGAGTGACTGACTGACTGACTGACTGACTGACTGACACATTCATCATCGCCCAGCCCAAACCGCTGAACGTAGAAACTTGAAATTTGGCATGTAAGTTCCTTTTACAAAGTGTAGGACCAATAAGACGGAATTTTTGGAAATTCGAATTTTTAGGGGGTAAAAAAGGGTAAAAACTGCCGAAAAATGGCATTTTTAAAAAATTTTTAAAAAGGTCCTAGGAGTATGACATTTGGAAATTCGCATTTATAGGAGGTAAAATGGAGTAAAAACGATCCAAAAAGGGATATTTAAAAAAAAATCTTTAAAAAAGGTCCCAGGAATATCAAATTTTGAACGTAGGTTCCTTTTACGACGCAGACTCGAACCAAAATATGTATTTTTGGAAATTTGCATTTTAAGGGGGTAAAAAGGCCCAAAAAGCGTCATTTTTAAACATGGTCCCAGGAATATGAAATTTGGAATGTACGTTCCTTTCTGGACGTGCACTCGAACCAAAATATAAATTTTTAGAAATTCGCACTTTAAGGGGGTAAAAGAGGTAAAAGCGTCCCAAAAGGGAATATTTTTAAAAATGGTCCCAGGAATATGACATTTGGAATGTGGAGTCCTTTTGGGAGGCAGATTCGAACCGAAATAGGGATTCTTAGAAATTTGCGCTTTAAGGAGCTAAAAAGGGAAAAATAAAAGGGAAAAAAATTTACATTTGGTATCTTCTAAACAAATGAATCTAGGAATATAAAATACAGTATGTGGATTCCACTAGACTTCAGATGCGATGAAAACTTTTGGAAGTCGGATTTTAAGGGGGGTAAAAACGGTCAAAAAAGAGGAAATGGTACATTTTTGTATCTTCTTAATATATTAATCTGTATACATGAATTTTGTCATACAGACTCCACCGAATACATGGGCATCAGTCAGGGATGAATTAATTGGTAATTCTAATAAGTGTACATTTGGTATCTTCTAAACAATCGAATATAGAATGAGGTTCGTGAATTCCACTGGAGATAGAAACACCCGATGAGAGGGAAACTTTTGGAAATTATTAACATATTAGTCTATATTTATGAATTTTGGTATACAGACTCCACTGAATACGTGAGCATCAGTCAAGGATGAATTTATCGGTAATTCTAACGTGTGGGAAAGAAAAACGGAAAGGGAGGTAAAAATTATATATCTGGTATCTTCTAAACAAACAAAAAAAAAAAAAAATAAAATATAGTTTGTGGATTCCACAAAAGATAGAAACATCAAATGAGACGGAAGCTTTTGAAAATTCGGATGTTAAAGGGCGGGGTGGGCAAAAACGGAAGTGTAAAAGTGTACCTTTTTGTATCCTCTTTACAAAGTAATTTAGGAATATGAAATTTGATATATAGATTCCACCAGAGACACATACGTCGGAGAAGAATAAACTTTGTTTTAATTCGATCCCTTGGGGGGGGGGGGGGGGGGTAAAAACGGCCAAAATATGCGAAAACTGATAATTTTCAACTGGTAAATTTTCCTTTGAAAGTACATTTTCTTAAGAAAACAAGAAAGAAAGTGATAGTTGGTCTAGACCGATACCCTATACCATGCGTTAAGAGAATTGGTCTTAGGTCCAACTAATTGGGTTTAAAAAAAATTATAAATCAAATCTACATCGAAAATTGGACCAATCCTGAACATTTATGATAAAGTCACTTATATTTTGCAACAACATATACAAACCGAGAAAAAGCTGTGCAATATTTTTGTTTTAGATAGGTTTCAGTGAATTGTCCTATAGGGTTTATTTTTGGTCTACGGATTAATGGATGTAATAAACATACACAATTCGACTGAGATATATTTGGCAATTTGGATCTTATGGCAAGTTAAGTCGATATCATAAGGGTTTTTTGAATGGGGATAAGGTCTAAACATGCGCCCATTTTCACTAATTTCAATAGCGTTTGTCCTATGGCTTGAGTTACTTCTTTCCAAACTAAGCCATCGATATTACAAATAATATTATTTTTGAATAATTTTCGAACCTATAATGAATAAAAAAGTGGTACTTAAATAGAGTAGGTCGCAATACATTGGAAATTTTTACAAAATTCAAAATTTGCCAATTTTGTTTTTTAATAATTACGCTTAGTGATAAAATTATGTATTTCTTTTACGAAATTACTATTGGGTGTATTCTATATTGGAAGACAACACATTTGTTACAAAAACTACAACTAAAAAAAAATAGATAAACGAAAATAAATATGTTTTTAAGTGATGCCAAAACAGTGAAAACTTTTAAATTTCTTTACCAGAGTTGATTAAAATAATAAAAAATAGAAGAACCAGTGAAAAAAAAATTTTAAATTTTAACCGTTATTTATGTAAGTATTTATAAATTCTGATGTTTTCTTTCAATTATTATAAAATAATGGCAAGAATAAAGTTTAGTGAAGAGTTAAAATCTAGAATAATAGAGGATTTTAGTGATGGCCGCAGACAAAAGAATATTTGTGAGAAATATTCTATGAATAAATCCATAAAATCGTCTGGCTAGCAATAATCTTGCGAATAGTGTTGACCAAAAAATGATATATTTAAATGGACCCAAAACTTTTAAACACTTCGGGAGTTTTACTAAAATAAATTAATACAATCGTTTGGTATAGAAATCATCCACCCCCCAAGATCATGACCATCATTTTATTCCACAGTGTTATTGTATAGTAACGGTTTCCATTGTTTTGTCAACAGCATAAAAATTAATACTTTTAAGCTTTGTTAATTTTTTCTGAAGTAATATTAATATTTCTTCTTTGTTAAATAAATAAAATGTACAAATGTTTAAACTAATAAAAGATTCCATCCAAGTCGTCAAAAATATATTTTGTTAAAAGTTTCCATCGTATTCGTATTGTTTTTAAATATTATTATGGCTTAAATAATTAATATAATAATTACGCTAACAACGTAGCGGGTATACTGCTAGTATTGTATAAAATGAATTATATTAATTTTGAGTAGTGCCAATCTGGCTCACAACATATTGCTATGCCAAATTTAGATATACAACATGTACCCATATATATGTGGCAAATATTGAAAATGTAAATACACAATTTTAATAGCTATTAATAAATAATAATAATAGAAACAATAAATAAATCGACTTCATTTCATTTGTGAAGAGCAAAATTATACAAAATAACTTCATATGCATTTTGCTAATATGAAAAAAAATTCCATAAGAATACAGTAAGTTTTCAATATTTCAATAAATAGTTAAAGAAATATGTTAAATTTTAGTAAATTTAATAATTTTTTTTAGATATTTTGCAGGAAACTTTTACAATCTGGATAGAAAAATGACAATGAAAACCTAAATTAGACCAAATATAAAAGTTTTGTTGTTTCTAAGCATCCTAAAAATAAAAACTATTTAAGAAACATTATTCGTAAAATTTGTATATGAGTATTCAGTAAAAAAAAAATGATATTGAAATATACAACTTCCTTAAATTATTCTCTAATATTGTTTGGAATAATAATTGTAAGATTTTTTGTATCACGTTCCTAATTTTGTATATTTTATCAAAATTAACTAAAAGTATAGAAGTATTCAAAAAATTGTTTAATAAATTAAACTAACGCCAAATGTAAGTTTAGCAAAAACAAATTGTTTTTCTTGTTTTTTCAAGACAAAAACAAACATGTATATTGTAGTATGCAATGTGTACTCGTATACAATCATATTTGTTTCAAAGTAGTTCTATTTTTAGTTTGTTATATTGGAAGAGGCTTAAATAGTATAACTTTTGCTTGAATTCTCATTGGTTGTTTTCAGCAAATATATATGAATTTAACTTTTTACCAAACAAACTATCTACTGCTTTTGGTTACTGATGAGGGTTGGTGACTCTTCCCGAAACAGCTGTATAACCTGTCATGCAGAATATACATAGATCAATTTTTGAAACAAATGTGCTAATGCTTTTACTTTATTTAAAGTAAAAACATTTGATCTTGAGCCTGAACAATTTCAAACTCAATCATTAAATTGATAAAGATCGAAAATAAGATTTTTTATTTTTATAAAAAATAATAAAATTAAAAATACGGAGGGCACGCCGTTAACGCTAAATGTAAGTTTAGCAAAAACAAATTGTTTTTCTTGTTTTTTCAAGACAAAAACAAACATGTATATTGTAGTATGCAATGTGTACTCGTATACAATCATATTTGTTTCAAAGTAGTTCTATTTTTAGTTTGTTATATTGGAAGAGGCTTAAATAGTATAACTTTTGCTTGAATTCTCATTGGTTGTTTTCAGCAAATATATATGAATTTAACTTTTTACCAAACAAACTATCTACTGCTTTTGGTTACTGATGAGGGTTGGTGACTCTTCCCGAAACAGCTGTATAACCTGTCATGCAGAATATACATAGATCAATTTTTGAAACAAATGTGCTAATGCTTTTACTTTATTTAAAGTAAAAACATTTGATCTTGAGCCTGAACAATTTCAAACTCAATCATTAAATTGATAAAGATCGAAAATAAGATTTTTTATTTTTATAAAAAATAATAAAATTAACAATACGGAGGGCACGCCGTTAACGCTAAATGTAAGTTTAGCAAAAACAAATTGTTTTTCTTGTTTTTTCAAGACAAACACAAACATGTATATTGTAGTATGCAATGTGTACTCGTATACAATCATATTTGTTTCAAAGTAGTTCTATTTTTAGTTTGTTATATTGGAAGAGGCTTAAATAGTATAACTTTTGCTTGAATTCTCATTGGTTGTTTTCAGCAAATATATATGAATTTAACTTTTTACCAAACAAACTATCTACTGCTTTTGGTTACTGATGAGGGTTGGTGACTCTTCCCGAAACAGCTGTATAACCTGTCATGCAGAATATACATAGATCAATTTTTGAAACAAATGTGCTAATGCTTTTACTTTATTTAAAGTAAAAACATTTGATCTTGAGCCTGAACAATTTCAAACTCAATCATTAAATTGATAAAGATCGAAAATAAGATTTTTTATTTTTATAAAAAATAATAAAATTAAAAATTAAAAACTATAACTAAAAACTTAAATAATAAAATGGAAAAAAAAACTAAAAACTAAAAATTAAACATTGAAAAATCAAAAATTAAAAAACAAAAAACTAAAAGTTTAAAAACTGAAACTAAAATTAAAAAAACTTAAAATTATGAATTGAAAAACTAAAACTAAAAACTTAAATTAAAAAATTTAAAAAATAAATAACTAAAAACTAAAAGTAAAAAATTTATAAACCAAAAATTAAAAAACTAAACAATTAAAAATTTAAAAACTATAACTAAAATTAAAAAACTAATAATTAAAAATAGAAAAACTAAAAGTAAAATTAAAAATTGAAAATCGAAAATTAAAAAATTAAATACCTAAAAATTGAAAAACTAAAACTAAAATTAAAAATTGAAAATTGAAAATCGAATATTAAAAATATAAAAACTGTATATATAAATAATCTAACCCATAAATCAAAGTTTTTATTAAAACTCGTTTTTCCTTATGCATATGAGTTTTGCATCTTTCTGTGACTGTGCGTGACCATGCGTGACTGTGCGTGACCATGCGTGACTGTGCGTGAATAAGTCAAAGTTAATATTTTTTCACTGCAAGTGTGGAGCAAGACATATAGATCGGATGAGGGGAAATGACATTTAGATCACTCCGTGACTGTGCGTGACTATGCGTGACTCTGCGTGACTACCCCAAAATTAATCTGTAGTCACAACAAGATTATGCCCCACACAGACAGACAGACAGAGAGTATGAGTTAAAAGAAAGAGTTTAAAAAGCATAGAAACGTGACTTCATGTTAGTGTGCTGTCTAAAATTTTTTCTGTTAGTTGTACCTTTAATAAAATAATAAATTTTAAAAACGGTTCTAGTTATTAAAACTATTTTTTTTTAGAAAATGTTTTATATATATTTACGCCGATGACTGACTCAATGAGAGACTGACTGATTCTGTAACGCTGAAATAATACACACACACTACTATGCTATGCGAAATACACAAACAAAATTTAATCTTTTCATTTTATACAAACACACACACAATTTTCTCTCTTCTTTTTTTAACAACCAGTGTTAATTTTTGGTGATTTGCAGCAAATGTCAACGCAAGGTCTTCCAAAAAGAGTCACTGTAGCGCCAACAAATGCGCAATCATTAGAAATGAATAGGAAGATTATAGATTGGATTGAAGGCAACTCTCAAGTCCATTATAGCACAGATGCTGTAATTAGTGAAGATCCAAATGAATTCCTTGTGGAATTCGTAAATGAACAAACTCCATACGGCATGCTACCTCATGTGTTGCTGCTGAAGAAAGGTGTTATCATTATGTTGATGAGAAACTTAAACCCCAATAAAGGTCTGCAATGGAACTCGATTGATTGTGGAAGAACCTGGACGAAATTTAATTAGAAAATCCTTTCAAAATGCAACCAAAATGATGCGGTTCTAATTCCTAGGAGTGATCTCGCCCCAACCGATACCACGTTACCTTTCATATTAAAACGCCGCCAATTTCCAGTAATTCCTGCATACGCAATTATAATAAACAAGGCTCAAGGCCAGGCATTTAATTACGCAGGCATTACCTTGGAGACAGCGGTATTTTCACACGGCCAACTGTATGTGTCTTTGGCACGATCAAAAGTTGCAAGCCAAGTTAATATACGTATTCAATCGAACCCACAGCAAGGAAAACTATGAAATGACCAACGATATTTCACACGAAATATAGTTTTTCAAGAGATTCTAAATTGAAAAAAAACACAATCTTTTTTCGTATGTACATATGTAACAATATAATTTTCAATTTAATACCATATTAGAAGAAATTTAATTTATTATAAATTTTTCGTTTATTTAAATTTTAAGTGTTTGTTTTATTCATAATTTTTAAACGGGCGCCTAGGCGACACAATCAACTACAGTGCGTTCATAAATGATGACAAATTTGGTAATATGTGAATCAATGTTATATAAAATTTTAACTATGCATGCTATAATTATTATTTCTTTGCTAAACTTACATTAATATGTTTTCTTTCCAAAAATAAACGTATATTATCCAAGACTCCCATTAATTAGAAATGACGTTATTAATATCTCTTACATCCCAATACTTAGCATATTAAAGCGTTCAAATAGTATAGCACAAATGCAACAAAGGCTTTGTTTAACAAAAATAATTAATTAATTCCTTTATTTATTTAAAAAAATAATAAAAATAACATCATCTTAATAATTTATAACACCACCTTTTGCTATAATGCAATCAAATATTCTATTTGTCATAGAATTTATTAATTTATTCAAAAGACCTTAATTAAGTGCTTCCCATTCAATGAAAATTGAAATTTTTAGTTCATTTACATTCATGTATTGACGATTGTCAGCATAAATTCGCCTGACGAGAACTCCCCATATGTTTTCTATGGGGTTCATATCAGGAGAGCAAGAAGTCCATTTCAAAACATTGACATTATTTGAGCTTAACCATTCTTTTGTGAATTTGCTGGCATGACAGGCTGCATTGGCTTGCTGAAAAATATATATTTTTTCAGTATTGGCATGTAGAAATGGCAATAAACTGCATTGAAGCAATTCACAATATTTTTCGCTGTTCATTTTGGTGGGCACGATTTGCAACTCCAGACAACAATCTTCAGTAAACGGTTAAAAAAAGATACCTCTCAAATAATATATGTTTATTCAAAATAGGGATAAAACGGTAGAACAAAGCATCGGTCACAAGAAATTGTCTAGCCTATTAATATCTATTATATTAATATCTATAATTATAATAGGCTAGGCGATTTCTTGTGACTGAAAATTTTCCTTGGCTAATGACTCGAATTTGAGCATGACGGCCCACTTCATTAATAAAGAATGGCAGAGGAAAACATACGTGTTGGACACATCTTCACTTCCAGGAGAGCACACTGGTGAAAATATCAAGCTTAAGATGACCGAGGTTCTAAACGATTGGATATCAATCAAAATTTGAGCAGTAGTTAGCGATAACGCTGCTGATATAACAAATGCCATCACCTTATTAGAGAATATAATTTGTAAGGATTATGTGACTTGCGCTGCCTACGCAATTCAGCTAGTGATTAATAATATATTGGGAAATTGCAACATTAGAAGTCTAATAGAAAAAGTATCTAAAATTGTTGGCCATTTTAAACACTCTACACTTGCGACAAATGCACTAAAGGAAAAGCAAGCACAATTAGGTATTGCAGAACTAAAATTATTGCAGTGCAATAAGACGAGATGGAACTCGACGTGTAACATGCTCGATCGTGTCATCCAAAATCGTACATCTTTAATAAACGTGTTGGCGGACAGAAAAGGGACTAGTCAGTAAGTTGCGGTGAATTTTGAATTATCTGAAGCTGAGTGAAGCAAAATTGAACAAACAAAAAGCGTTCTGGAACCACCATACCTTCTTACCGATATTTTGTGCTCTAACAGATCTTCGATTTCGATGGTTCGCCCAATACTAAGCCACTGGATTGAAGAGTTCATAAATGATGATATAACCGACGATGATTGGACAATTTCATTTAAAACTGACGTCAAGGCAGAATTGGAAAGTCGCTTTAATTTGAAGTTCTCACCAGATGTAACAACAAGAATGTTGGCATCATTTTTCGATCCTCGTTATAAAGATATGGAGCATGAAACTCTTTTTAATCAATCCCAAATCGAAAAAGAAGTGAAGGACCTTTTGTGTTAAGAAGAAGAATTAGCAACAGAATATACAACATTTCAGCCTTCTAAAATATTCGCTATCGGCAATTTTTTAAAACGAACGCAGAGCACAAATGATAACCTTGACATAGAGCGGTCGAGATATCAACATAAAAGACAAATCGAGTGGAAAAACTGTCCACTACAATGGTGGCAGGATCGTGAAGAAAAGTACCCGAACATATCACGAATGGCCAAGAGATTCCTTTGTATCCCAGCAACTTCAGCAGAATCAGAGCGGTGGTTTTCTACAGCTGGTAATGTTGTCACTGCTAAAAGAATTTCGCTGAAACCATCAAATGTCAACACTTTAGTGTTTCTCAGTCATAACAAAGATTTTTTAATGTAAAGTATATATAAGTCCTTAATTCAATGTTATTAATTAAATGATACTGTACTTTAAAAATTATTTATCATTATTTTTCAACATTCATTCTTAAAAAAATATGTCTTTATGTACTTAAATAAAATGAAATATTCACTAAAATAAATGTAATAACTTGAAAGAAGTGTATATTTGCGCACATTGTACGTAAGTAGCTGAATTTTTTCGAGTAGTAGTTCGCCGCCTCCATAATTTTCATTGGAATAGTTTGAAATTCGAAGGATGCAATGTCCTCAAATCGATAACTTCAAAACATATAAACTTTTAGCAAGTCGTGAAGGAAAATTTTCTGTAAAATTACATCAAACTTAAAAGAAAAGCAAATTTTAACACATTTGTATGGAAACTGTCTGATTTTTTTAAAATAGTATCTCGGCAACAGCACATTGCCGAAATTTGTAAATTTGTAGTAAATGTTCCTTAAATATTTTTTGAAAAATAATTTATTTTTTAATTACTGATCTTTTTCGACTAGTAGTTCGCCCACCCCACACCTTTCACCCAAATGTTTCAATATTTTAGAAAAATAATGTGTTGATATAATGGACTACAATTTGTATTAATTTTTACCATAAACTTTTGAAAATTTATTTGTAAATCGATGTCAAACTTCCATGGAGTGAATGTTTTCATACATTTGTATGGAAAGTGGTCGAGCTTTTTCGAGTAGTAGTTTGTCCACCCCACAATTATTGTCGGAAACGTTTTTAAATCTAAAAAATATAACTTTTGGCTATGTCATAATAAAAATTTTCTGTAAAATTATCTCAAACATGAAATTAGAGCAAATTTTCACACTTTTGTATGGGAAGAGTCTGATCTCTTTCGAGTAGTAGTTCGTCCGAGCCACAATTTTGGCCATATTACTTTGAAATTTGTTGTACGTAATATACTCATATTTCCAACTTTAAAAAGCATAAATTTGTACCATATGTGCCATAAATATTTTTTGTAAATCGATGTCAAACTTGCATGAAGTGAATTTTTTTCATATATTTGTATGGAAAGTGGTCAAGCTTTTTCGAGTAGTAGTTCGCCAACTGCACAATTATTGTCGGCATACTTTGGAATTTTAAGAAGGATTACATCTTTTAAAATAACCGTTCCATTCGATCTTTATGAGCAAATCGTTAACCCTGGTCTCCGGCCTGTGAATACTTTAGTTCGTGAATATGAATTTAAAGAAAATCCACGGAGAAACAACATTGCTGAGCTTCCGCCCCGACATCGAATAAATGAAAATACGAATTTCAACATTAATTCAAAAAACTAGATTCTTTACCCGTTGAACGACTAATCATTATGTATCAGAATGTTCGTGGTTTAAATACTAAAATGTCTAATCTACTAGTTAACAGTTATGATTTTAATTCTCATGTTATCATCCTTACTGAGGCATGGCTGAAAGATAATGTTTTTAATTCTGAGTTACAATGTAACAATTATCAAATATATAGATATAACAGAAACAATCGTAATGGTGGTGTTTTAATTGCTGTGTCATGCCTGTTTGCTTCCGAATCTCTTCAATCTGAATCTTCTCCAAATATTGAGTTTGTCAGTGTAATGATAAAGCTTAATTATAAAATCATTTTCATAACCTGTTCGTATATACCTCCTAATTCTCCCGAAGAAATATACCTTGAACACATTCAGGCCATCAAATCAGTTGCTCAACGTGCTAAGCCTGAGGATTTAATTTTTGTTGTTGGAGATTTTAATTTACCATCTATAATATGGAAAAATTCGCCTGATGCTCCGGATTTTATTACAATTAAATCTAATAACTGTGATGATTTAATATTGAATGAGATAGTTGATCTTAGTCTTTACCAGATGAATGGCGTATTTAATGAATACGGTAAACTGCTAGATCTGGTATTTACAAATAATCCAGAAGATTGTATAATAACTCGTTCTGATCCTATCACCTTGCCGGAAGATCGTTTTCATCCAACTATTGAAATTAGCTGTGTTTTGCCTACTTTTGGTGGATCCAATATTCGTATTATTAAAGATAAAGTTTTTTGTTTTAAACAAACCAACTATAGCATATTTAATGGTGGAGGTCTTTTATAGAACTATGTATTCTTTTATGGATGAATGCATCCCAAAGCGTTCTGTCTACAAACGAACTGGCCCGCCTTGGAACTCAAAACAACTATCAAGATTAAAAAATTTCCAGAACAAGTATTATAAAAAGTATAAAATTTTTGGTTCTCTTGTATTTTTTGAAAAATACTCCAATCATCGTGCCGAATATAATATTCTTAACAATTATTTATACAAAAACTATCTAAACAAAATGAAGGAAGATTTCAATCGTGATCCTAAAGCATTTTACAACTTTGTTAATTCAAAAGGAAAAACTACTGGTTATCCATCTGTAATGAAATTTAACGATATCGAATATAGTGATGATACTATAATAAGTAACATGTTTGCAGACTTTTTTGATAGTACATATTCTGGTGCTCAATATTGTTCCAACAGCTATTCATATCCAATAAACACAAATCAAGCTATATCTTTTCCCCTAATTGATAAGGCAGAACTTGTTAATAGCCTGAAGAGACTTAAAGTTTCATTTACTCATGGACCTGATGGAGTACCTAGTTCTATACTCAATTATTGTGCTACTTCCTTGGCAACACCACTGACTCTGTTGTTTAGTGCGTCAATAAAAAACGGTTATTTTCCAAAATTTTGGAGATGTTCTTACATCATTCCATTATTTAAATCTGGAAATAGATCCGATGTTTTTAATTACCGTGGTATTGCTAAACTTAGTGCAATCCCTAAGCTTTTCGAGAAATTTATTACAGATTTTTTGTGCTATCACTCATCGTCAATTTTGTCACCATTTCAACACGGATTTCGGAAAGGATGCTCTACCGTTACAAATGTGCTTCATTTTACGACAATAATTAACGATGGTTTTGTCAAGAAAAAACAAACAGATGCAGTATACACCGATTTTAGTAAGGCTTTCGATAAAGTAAACCATAACCTTCTACTGATCAAATTGGATTTAATGGATAAAATCATATCTTTCTGAGAGAACACAACGTGTAATGTATAATAATATGTCATCTAATGATATTACTGTGACTTCTGGTGTTCCTCAAGGCAGCCATCTTGGATCAATTCTTTTCTCCCTTTTTATCAATGATCTTCCAAAAGTGATAAATTTTTTCAACGTTTTAATGTACGCTGATGATGTTAAAATTTTTTTAAGTTACTGTCAACATAATGATCATATTCATCTTCAATCAGATCTCAACAATTTCTTTTCGTGGTGTAACCGTAACCTAATGGAACTAAATTTGAAGAAATGTAAATGTATGCGTTTTTCTAGAAATAATGTTTTTCCTGCTAACTACTTTTTGGGCGGATATCAGCTTGAATTTGTTGATACTTTTCTGGATTTAGGGATTCTACTTGATCCTAAATTAAACTTTGTATCTCACGTCACCATGACAGTTAATAAAGCTAGAGGTACACTCGCCTTTATTAAAAGATGGGCAAAAGAATTTATTGATCCTTACATAACCAAACAACTTTTTACATCTCTTGTAAGACCTATTTTAGAATATGGGTCAATAATATGGGATCCCTTCTATAACATTCACATTCAACGAATCGAGTCTGTACAGAAACAATTTCTACTCTTTTGCTTACGTGGCTTACCTTGGAATTCTGCAATTAATTTACCTTCATACGTTGATCGACTTAAATTAATAAAATTACCTACTTTGGAAAGCCGTAGGACTATGCTAAAAGTAACATTTATGACCAACCTAATTAATGGTGAAATCTGTTCTGACTTTCTTGTCAACAATATAACTTTTAATGTTCCTCAACGAGTATCACGCCAATTCCAACCACTCTTTGTTAAATTTTTTCAAACCAACTATGCTCTAGCTGATCTTTTTAGAAGAATTTGTTGTGATTATAATAATCTTTATCAATTAATTGATTTTTCGTTGAACACTGATGTAATTAAGCATAATATCATTATTTTGTTAAATTCCTAACTATTTGTTTTTATTTTTAAATCATTTAATTGTTTCAATATATGCACATATGTAATTATATCATTTATACAGGTCTGTAAGGATTTATTCCATTGAACTAATAAATAAATAAATAAATATATCCTTTTTGTAGTTACTCTCACCCACAAATATCTTTACATCGCCAAAGTTAGGTTTATGACCAGTCAAAGTACAGTGGGCTGCTAATGCAGTTTTTTGCGATAAAGGTTTGTCAATTTGTTTCTGATCTGACTTATGTGATGCACGTCTAGCTTTAAGTTTAGTTTTTGTCGTGCCAACATAACTTTTGGCATACGTTGAATTCGTCCCCTTTACAATTAATCTTATAAACTAAGTTAGATTTGTCATTTCTTTCCAATTTTGATTTGTTTTACTGAAGAGTTTGTGAAGGGTATTATCGGTCCTAAGCGCTAGTTCATATTTTTCTTTATTATAAATATTGGAATTTTTAAGTCTTTCGGATAGGCCTGGTATATAAGTCATGGATTTGTATATTTTTGGAGGTTTTTCTATTCGAATATTTCCTTTACTTTTCTTTTTCCATTATTAAGTTCAAGTTATTAATTGTTTTTTATTGGAAAGTCATTTTTAGTTAATATATTTATACCCTATACCACTATTTGGTTTGGGTATAATGACTTTGTGCTGCTGTTTGTAACTACCAAAAACATTTGACCTAGACCCATCTTTTATTATACCGATCGAATCAGAATCACTATCTGATTCGATTTAACGATGTCCGCCCGCCCGTCCGTCTGTCTGTCCATGTAAAGCTTGTAATCCAACTGCAGGTCGCAAATATGAATATATTTTGATGAATATTGGTATATAAGCTTTTATCGACCATAGGATGAACGCTATTGAAAATCGGTCCATGTTCAGACCTAGTCCCCATACAAATGCCCCCTATGAAATCGACATAAATTGCCATAAGATCCAAATTATCGCATAGATCTTAGTCAAATTGGGTTTGTATGTGTTTATTACATCCTTTAATCAGTGTCCAAAAATGATCCCTATGGGACAACTCTTAGTCATAGGCCCCATATAGAGCTGCTTCCCGATCTTCACTTAATTCTATCAAAAAACAAAAATATTGCACAGATTCTTCTCAAATTTTGTTTGTATATATTTTTGCAAAACACAAGAGACCTTACCAAACATGGTCAGGATCAGTCCATTTTTGGACCAAGTCCCCATAAAGATATAGCATCCAATATGAACTTTTTCATATCTGCAGCCAAAAAAATTAATAAAAATCTCACTCAAATTTGGTTTATGCTTATTTTCTATATCCAGTTAGTTGGGCCTGAGAGATAGGGTCTCTAAACGCATGGTATAGGGTATCGTATAGTCGGTCTAGACCGACTATAGTTTTCCTACTTGTTCTTATTATGTCCATATTTCTGAGATGAAAATCTTTGTCACTTATTTCTATAACTCTACGTATAAAGTTTGAAGCCGTGTTAATTATAATTTTTCTAGGGTGTTTGGAGTAAAAATTAATCAGTCTTCCTGAGGCAATAGGTTTCTGGTACTAATCTAATTTAAGCCGAGTGCCTTGTCTTAATATTATGCAGTCTAAATATGGTAATTTATTGTTATTTTCCCTTTCCATGGTAAATTGAATTTGTTTGTGAAAGTTATTTAATGTTTTTAATGTTTCTTCAATGTCATCTATTTTGATTATTGCAAATAAATCGTCAACATATTTTGTAAAAACTCTTGATTTTCTCTTAAGTTTTTTAAGCGTCGTATCTAGTAGTTCTTCCATAACTATGTCTGCAATTACAGGAGACGCTGGCGATCCCATCGGCATTCCTCGGGTTTGTTCGTAATATTTATTTTCGTGATGGAAATATCTATTTTCTTTAATGCAAAATGTTAATAATTCCATAAATATTTCTTTTGGTATTTTTGTGAATTTTTCTAAAGTATCCCATTTTCATTCAATCGTCTTTAGTGCTAAATTAACTGGAATACTTGGAAAAAGAGAGATTACGTCAAAAGATATTAAGGTTCCATCAGATTTTATATATGTGTTGTTAATCATTGTTTTAAATTATTTTGCGTCTTTAACATTATACTTAGAATCCTGCGTTAAGTTTTTTAAAATATCTGTTGGATCGTCAACGGAGTTTTTTACCTTCGTGGTTTTCTCCGTCGGATGGTTTTTTTTTTACTTATTTTTTACCTTTATTATTCTTATATATATTATTTTTTTAATAATATTTTATATTAATTGTTTATTTTTTTTGGATGAACTTTATGAATTTTACTATATTACAATCGAAATTAAAATATGAATTTCGATAACATAACATAATAACAAAATAATAATTTATAAATTAAGTGTTTCTGGCAACCGTATGTTAAATGAAATGAACTTGCTTGCAATGTAAAACATTACGGTTGTGCTGAAATATGAAACAAGCAAAGCAATTAAAGTAAATAAAAACAGTTGTGTTCTATAAACAGTTCAATTAAGACGCGTTTTACTTAAAATACTCGTTCCTTTTTTACGAATTTAATTCTGTCAACCATTTTCTTATTTCTTTTAAATTTTGAAGTTCTTAATTTATTTAAAAAATTTCAAGTTTCCTTAAAAATCATTAATGATTTTTCATGGCGCCCGAGCAGGGACTTAATGGAATCGACATTAAGAAAATATTTTAATAAATTATTTTAAAATATCGTAAAATTTAATAAACTTTAAAAATTGTGTATAAGGTTTGCTAAGTTATTGCAAAAGTTTAAGTAAACCACGTCTTGAAGTGACTACTTTGTGCGCGTTTTTTTCGTTACAAAGTCACATGTTTATATTTCTACTATAACCTTACCTATCTTGGAGAACTAAACCCCTGTTACCATGCCTCGTCGTTGCCGTTGCCGTAACTGCCGTCCACAACACAATCAGGGAGTAATTTAGATTCTGGCTTATCTGAAACAGAGGTAAAAGCGTAAAGAATATTTGTGTTTGTTTAACCTAAAATCTGTAAATTATTCATATTTTAGTGAGTTCTGTAAATTGTTCAGAAATTTTGTAAATTCCTGCTTATATGCGAGTTCAAACACAAAAATTATTACTTACGCTTCGTTTTTTAAATTTGAACATTTATTATATCGTGAACATTACGCCTTGTAAGTGAAACAAAAAATTTCGAGTGTTACTTGTACTTACATGCACACACACATACAATATATTTTGTCTATTGCCACGAACCGAGTTAATAATTATTACCACTTTATTTCGTCTGCAATCAATTAAATTAAATAATTTTTCTTTTATTTTGTTTAATAACGCACTTTATTCGCGAGTGTTAATTTCATTATTTTGTATACAAAAAATTTAATAACACTCATACTTTTTGTTTGTTTACAATATTCATTTCATTCCGTTCGTTCCGTGCTACCACCTTAAAGAAACCAAGTCAACCACAAGCGCCGTTTACACCGTCATACATATCAAACTGGGACAGTTGTTTAGACGGTCACACAAAGAATTTTTGAAATACGTAAATAATAGGAAAATTTAATATTTCCTTTTATGAAGCTAATGTGTGTGTTTTATTGAAAACAAATTGGAAATAAATATCCTACTTCTGTTTTATTATTTATTTTCGGTTATTAATTTCTAATTACTTAAACTTGGTAAAATAGTTGATTTATTTGAATTACCAAAGGTTGGGAAGGTAGTGATTTCCATATCCGAGGGAGAAAAATACTAAATATTTTGAAACAAATTTCTTCTTTTTTTAATTTGAGAGTAAAAATAAGTATTGTTCTTTGTGGCGAAATTAAGCAAACGAAAAATTAAAAAGAATAAAATGTGAATTTTATAAATTATTTATTTTATTAACGAAGAAGCGAGGTATTATATTTTTTAAATATATCTAATGATAAAAATTAAATCGTGAGAACTATATCTAGAGTTTTATAAAACCAGAATTGTATAGAATTTATAGCAAGCATTTCGCGTATTGGTTTATTTCATTATAATTTATTAGCATAGGCTAATCGAAATACCAGTTCCAAAATCAACTTGAATATTTGAGATAAATCTGTTTTTAATTTGAATATTAATTCTTCCGAATAATTTTACAAATACGAATTTGATTTTGAGAGCTGTATACATTCTTAATTTTTTAAATTATATACATACATAAATTTGCTTGACAGTTAGATTTTCGAAATTGTGGATAATAACTCCAGTTACTACATTCTTTAAAATTTTTCGCTAAAATTTTGTGGCTTTCGATATGGCTGGTGGTAAAAAACACCAAAGCGGTCCTGGTTCTGATCATTTGGATAAATTGATCCAAGAAAAGCCAAAGCGATTGAAAATATTTCTAGAATTCGTAAGTCGGTCCTAGAAAAAACCATTTCTTTCAATCCTTTTGAGATCGATTGTAGGTTGGATATATTAAAAGACCATATTACCCAAGCAATGGAGTGTCAATCAGAGTTGGACATTTTAGATCCCACAAATGATGATAGATCCGAGCTTTAACATCTTTGTGCGACTACAAAATCTTTGTTTTTGAGCCTTCAAGCTAAAAACAGAAAATCAAGTTTGCCTGAGACTTCATTTATGCAAGCTCATTATTCAAGGCTACCAAAAATGCGGCTCCCTAAATTCAACGGAAAACATTCCGATTACAAAAACTTTATGAGCCTGATATCGAAAAGTTTAATCATTTGATATCATGCTTATCCGATGAAGCTTTGGGTACAGTTAAAGCTTTTCAGATTTCTGAAGACAATTATCCCAAAGCATTAGCCAGCTTAAAAAAGGTTTATGACAATGAGTGTCTAATTTTTTTCGATAATATTTCCAAACTTTTTGATCTTCCCGAGATCACAAAACCTTCGGCTTCTGCTTTGCGTAGCATGATCGATACAGTTTCTGCCATTTACGATTCATTTCTATTGCTATTCCGACGACACTTCATGGTAAATCCTGCCAAACCCAAAGTATAACAACACTTCATGGCGATCCTGCAATTAAAATAAAAGATCCTGCGGTTTAAAGAAGGTCCTGCAAAGTCCTGCCGAATTGCTGCCTATTTGGAGAACATGTTGTTCAACCGTATCCTGCAAAAATTCATCAAATGAATACTGAAATACAACAGAAGTAATTTATATTGGTTCTTATATGAAAAAGAAGAGAAAAGAAAAGAAATAACCAATAATCGCGTTGGCGAAGTTGGTATAATTTCTAAAAGATTAAAAATCAGGTGCCTAGAGCAAATAAAAGTGTAATATTTTATAAATTGTAATCATTTTTGTGAAAAATAACTGATCAAATAAAAGTGTTAAATTAAATATTAAATATTATTGTGAAAGATTGAATAAGTTTGAATTAATTAAAATGTTATATTAGATATTAAGAAAAGTTGTGAAATGTTAAATGAAAATTGATTTGGAAATTTTTAATAAATAATATGAAAAGTTTAAATTAATTGTACAAGGTTGAATGAAAACTAATTTGAAAAATTTTGTTAAAAAAAGTATGATAAAATAATTATATATTTTTTGTGTTGCTGAAAATTTGTGGAAATAGAAAACTATAGAAATTAATAAATTATTGAATAGTAATTGTTGAGAAAAGTGGTTTTGAAGAATAAAAATTTTTTTTTAAGCGTAAGAATGCATTTATATGTGTGTGTGAGTAAATCATTTTGCGTAAAACACCACAGACAAGAAAAGAAAAACAACAGAAATGAAAGGGGAAAATTTTGCTGAGTAATTGTTTCCTAAAGCAACGAATGGAAGAGTCTTGGGAAGAGCTGGTAGAGGGCATAAAGATTGCAGAAAGCAATTGGAAGAAACAGTTAGAACAATACGAGAAGGAAATACCAAATCCAGACACATTAAAATTGGGTCCGAGCCCGATTGAAATTAAAAAGAAGGTGAAGAGATAGAAGAACCAAATTACGAGATATACCCGTTACCGAGAATCCGTAAATCAAGAGGTGATTTTGTGAATCGCAAGAAGAAGGATCTAACAGTAGCAAATTCAGAGCTGTCGTATGCTGAGAACCAAGAATCAAAAGTGAAAATACAGAAACGGATAGCTAGGATAAAATTAGAAATAAAGAAATTTAGAAAGGCGAGAAGTTAAGTAAGAAGAAATGGGGAGTACCCAAACGAAAATTAATGAGGTAATTACAGCCACAGCGCAAGCCCCAACAGCAGTGATCGAGATCATGATCTTTATCTGTGCGTTGGTAACAATAGGCGTAATAATGAGATAATTACGCAAATATGTAAGAATACGTAGACAGAATATTAGAGCTGGACTACAGAAATAAAAACTTCAAAATAAAATTATTGTAATATGTATAAGATAAATAAAGTAAAAAAAAAAGAAAAATTAAACAAATCGTAAGACATACTAAATAATGTACAATTATATTAATGAAATAATGTAAAATAAAGTATGATTTATACTTATTATTTATTCTAAATCAAAGTAAAAATATGCACAAATAAATTCGTTTAAGTAATAATTGATAATTGTTGTTGCTAATGGATTCAATATTGAGATCATTGGAATCCATAATAATTAATGCGAGAAAATCGATAGGTCGTCCTTATTCGTTAGAAACCATTTCAGCAAAAAGATTAGACATACAAGAGTTAGAGAAAGATTGAGAACAAAGCGTTGGATTTATTGACACAGCATTCAAAGGGTAAAATTGTACTAGACAGACGACAAGTTGCTACAATGAATGCAATGGACTTAAATGAAATTACTGCTGTAACCAAGCTAGTTAATGTTTTCATGGGTAAGAGAGGCGAACTAAATAATTTCATTGCAAATGTAGAATTTTTGAAGGAAACCATACCTGCATCAAACAAAATGCATTTTTCAATTTTGTATTCAGAACACGTTTGGACGCTAAGGTTCGGAACATCGTAAGCCAGGAAACTGTTCCAGCAACCATAGCGGACTTGATAACGGCATTAAAGGGAGCGTGGAAACCAACGGAAAATTCGAATAATGGTTTGAATAAGATCATTCGATTGACACAGAAAAGTGAATCAGTTAGGGAATTTGCGAACAGAATACAGGAATTGATTTCGGAGCTTAATGAAATCCAAGTACTAGAGGTCGGAGAGACAGATAGAGCCTCTATAGTGAGGACAAATAGTATTATAACATTTAACACTTTCAAAAACGGTTTAAGAGATCAATTGATCTTGTCAACTATGCCAGCAGAGTCACGAATTTCGTGAACGCATTGAGTATTGCAGAAGAATCGGAAATTGGCTCAGCCCAAAGGCAAATATTGTATACTAACAACACATGCTGCAAATGCTGTGATTCAGTTCATGGCGACAGATGTCCAGCCAGTGGTATGAAATGCAACAAATGCGGTAGAATAAATCATTTTTCTAAGGTATGTAATTCGGGCAACCGAGGTTTCAACAGCAACAGAACCAACAATAGGAGTGTCAATATAAATAATAATAATTACCGCAATAATAATAATAATAATAATAATTACCGCAATAATAATGATAATAATTATCGCAGTAATGGTAATAACAATAATTACCGAAGTAATGGTAATAATAATAGTAACAATCGCAATAGAGGTAATACCATAACAATGGAAATAACAATAGAACTTTCAACATACATAGAGCAGAGACTCAGGGAAACTTCAATATGCCGGAGATTATGCAGAGAGAATCTCCACGGGGCATGAATTAGAAATAAAGAAAATATTTAGAATCTCATCAAATCTCAGAAATTACATCAAACTAAAGATATTGAATACGGATCATACATTGACACTTTTGATAGAGACATGAGCGGATATTTCCTTGTGCAAGCGGAGTTTTTTTTACCGATATGATGTGAATTCAAATGATGATTGCTCTTTAACAGTGATATCAAAGGAACAGGTTAGATCTATTGCTTCCTCAATGATGAAAATGAATGTAAATGAGACAATTATAGAACATAAAGAGCAATTAGTAGAAGACGATTTTCCTATAAACACTGACGGAATCCTAGGAAGAGATTTTCTGTCACAATTTAAATGTAGCATAGATTACGATAGATACATCTTGACATTTGATACAGGCGATGAGAACATAGTCTTCCAATACATGATGATATAGTTCAGATTAATATTATAAGAATACCACCAAGAAGCGAGATTGTTGTACCTTTCGATATAGACATAAAGGAAGATAAAGTGAAAGTGAATACAGAAATCACTGAAGGTGTATATTTAGCGATCACGATAATACCAAGAGTTCTGTAAAGATTATGAATGTAACGAATGATACAAAGATCGTCAGAAATTTCAAAGTGGAGACAGTACCACTGGAAAATTATGAGATTGTCAGGGTTAACAAAATCGCAATTATTGGTAACAACTCGTATTCAAAAGATAGATTTGAAAAATTATTGAACAGTTTGAATTTGAACGGTGCAGACAAGGAAAGTCAAATTGAGCTGGAAAACATTATACAAAAATATCAACATGCATTCCATTTGGAAGGCGAAAAGTTGACCTCAAATAATTTCTACAAACAAACAATTAACTTGAACGATAATAACCCGGTATATGTATGTATATAAAAAATTATCGTTTACCTCATGCACAGACTGAAGAGATAAATTCCTAATTACAAAGGTTATTAGATGATGAAAGAATAGAACCATCAATAAGCCCTTATAATTTTCCTTTATTAGTTCCAAAGGGGGAATACAGGATTTAAAAAATGGAGACTAGTAGTAGATTTCAGAAAACTAAATGACAAAGTCGTCAATGACAAGTTTCCATTGACAAGATTAGGCGATGTATTAGACAAACTAGGTAGAGCAAGATATTTTTCAACGCTGGATGTGGCAAGCTCATTCCATCAGATGATACATCACGTTGGTACACTGCATTTTCAACGACAAATGGTCATTACCAGTATACCAGACTACCATTTGATTTGAAAATATCATCAAATATTTTCAACGAATGCTGACAATAGCTTTATCAGCCTTAGATTCTGAAGCATTTCTCTACCTTGATGATATAATTATTTTCGGATGCAGTTTGAAGTATCATAATGCAAACCTGATGAAAGTTTTGGATAGATTGACCAAATATAATTTTGTGATGATGTTACACACATCTTCATTTATCTTTATTTATTTCATTTATTCATCTTTATTTGTTTATATTTTTTTTGTTTATTTTTGTTTACTATATGCACATGCACATATTTATTTGTAATTATTTGTTTACATTTATTTATTTTTTTTTGCATATCTTTTCTTTTCATTCAACACATACCACAAAGTACACTAACCTTGGTTAAAGGGTTGAATTACAAAACAATAAATTATTGTGTAATTAAATATCACTGGAATGCAGAATGACAAATTTGTGAAAATTCAAATTGTGTCAATAACCCATGACAAATAGGAATGTCACTCAAATTTTGAGGGGAAAAATTTAAATTGATTATTGAACGTTTTCTGATTGGCTATTGAGCCCAACGTTCAAAAATCAATGAATTTGTAATATGCGAATGTAAAGAAAAGAGAAGACTATTATTTAAATTAAGTAAAAATATTAAATTATAATGATATAAAAGACCAGCATTTTAAAATAAATAAATCAATTATAATTCTGATTTGAAAGGGTTATAATTAAAACCAAACAGAGATTTTCTCTTTTTACTGGCATATTCTGCCAAAGGGTTCAAACATTGGCATAATCTGCCTACGTGCTGTATAAAAAAAGTGCATCTAGCGTGCACGCGGGAACTGCTTTGAGGAAAGCACTTGACAAAATTCCTCCTGAGATTGGTCCGGTTCTCACCCAATCTTAGTGTCCTTTTGTACACCCCTCATTACACTATATGGCGATCCTGCCAAGCTAACACTATATGGCGATCCTGCCCCCTCTTACACTATATGGCGATCCTGCCCCCATACATACACTATATTAAATTTAAATGCCACTATGTACGTAGATTGCTACAAGGCATACATTATATAACGGTCCAGCGATTTTTATAATATTTGGTGATCCTAGCTGGCGTCCCACCTACACTATATGGCGATCCTGCCTTTTACACTATATGGCGATCCTGCAAATACCGATCCTGCAAACACCGATCCTGTAAACACCTACACCACTATATAGATGCCTGCAAAGATAAATTGTGCGAAAACCAATACTGTCTACATCATCAATCAATTAATCCAATAAAGAAAAGATCAAAGGGCGGCAAGAAAACCAAGGCAAACAAACAGCGAAAAGAGCTAAGAAGACTTATCGCAATCAGCCAAGGGGAGCAGAAACATAAATTTTATCAACAATTACGGTTATTAGACTAGGATGAGTTTCTGGAAAAAGCTAGGAACATCAATAATGCTCATGCTGGCAGGGTATGAAGCAAACAACGTAATAGACAACGGAAAACAAACAACACAAATCATCGAGAAATTCGTGACAATACGTACACCGACTCCAGCAACCGAAGAAGATGACCACACCTTACATATAATATTAGTAATAATTTGTATTTTTTTTGCAATTATTTTATACAAAGTGCAACAGCACTATAAGGAATATGTTATTAAAACGGCATCTAGGATTTGCGCCGCAAATGTTTAAAAATTAGATACTTTAGTTAAATAAAACAAATATTATTTTACCTTAAATGGACAAATTTAATATTATACAAGAACTTTTAAAAAATTTTAAAAAACAGCCAAATAGGAGATATACACAAAAAACAATTAAAGCTAAATTACAAGTAGTCAAGGAAATTAGTCAGGAAATAATAAGTGAAACTAAATTAGAAGAAAGGGAAAACATTTTGAAAACATTAGTAAAACTAGAGAAGGAAATAACAAAACTATTAAGACCAATGGAAACAGAAGAACCCCAACCAGAGGGAGAAGAAAAAATAGAAGCACATATAACAGAATTAGAACCAGAAATAGAAAACAATACGAACATGGCGTCTTTTAATCTAGAAACGGCATTCAAGATAATCCCTGAATTCAAAGGTAATTTTCAAGAACTTAAACCATTTCTGACAATAATAAAATTAATATACGACACCTTGAATGATACATCTAAACCAGTCTTAATAAATTTCGTAATAAACGTAAAATGTAGCTCAACGGTTAGAACGGCAATTGGTTCCGACCCATTAACAGATTTTAATTCCCTAAAAACATGGCTCACAAATAGGTATAAGAATAATCGAACAGTGAGTAAAATACAAAATCTACTATAGTGATAAAATTTTGAAACTAATTGACGAACTAAACGAAGTCCAAATACAAGAGTTAAAGTTAGAAAATGAAACAGAAATACACAACGTGAAAAAAATAAATGAACTATATTCTCTTAATATATTCAAACAAGGTTTGAATGAAAAATATATAAGTACAATATTTGCTGCACAACCAAAAACACTAAATGAAGCAGTAACTTTAGCATTAAATATAGAAGGTCAAGTAGAAAACCAAGTTATGTTTTTTAGTAGAAACTGGAACAATACCTACAACAATCCTAACAGAAACAATTCAAATAGAAGGAACAATCAGGGAAGCAATAATTCCAATTATAACCAACGAAACAATAACACGGGTAGAGATTACCACAATCCAAATAGACATCCTAACAATAGTTATTCAGACAGCAGTAATAATAATTCAAATAGAAACAATTCCAACAGAAATTCGAATAGCAACTACCGTTACAATAATAATTCGAATAGAAATAATAACAATAATGGCAATTATAATTCAAATAACCAAAATCGACATAATAACCAAAATCGAAGGAACTATAACAATAGTTCACGAAACATACACGTGTTACAGGAAAACTCCCAGAGTCCGGAGGGGACTCAAGCGAACAATTAAATGCACCTTCCGGAAATAATAAACATAAAATATTTAATATTACGAATAACATTACAAATTATATAGAATTAAAATATAAATTAGATAACAAATATTTAACTTTCCTAGTGGACACTGGCGCTGACATATCTTTATGCAAAAAGAATGTTCTTAATATAAATGAAACAATTAATGAAAATAATTGTTGTACGTTGTCAGGCATTTCAAATGAATCCATTACCTCGTTAGGTACACTTGATATGCATTTTAGCATATTTAATAAAAGTATTTCACACGAATTCCAAATAATAGAAGACGATTTTCCAATTATAACAGATGGAATAATAGGTCGCGATATTTTAAATAAACTATTAGCTAAAATAGACTATGAAACTTTTACTATAACTTTTGTTGTTGAGAATGAAGAATATACCATACCTATGAAATCAAAAGTCTTAAGAGATTTTTACATAACTATACCCAAACGTAGCGAAGTCATACATCAAATTAACGTAGATTTAACGGAAGACAGTTTAGTTCTAAACAAACAATTAGAAGAAGGAGTATTTCTAAGTAATTGCATCATTCCAAAGGAGGGAATTGCTCACGTAAAAATACTTAATACAACTGATAGAGATGTAAAACTTAGGAATATTGAACTTAACGTCGAACCAATTTCTAATTATATTTGTGTAACTGGAAATAAACGGAATTTTACTAGTACAGATAGAAAACGATTTGAGAAATTATTAGACACATTGAATATTGATAGTATTGATAATTATGCTAAAAATTCTCTAAATGAAATAATTGAAGAATATTCTGACATTTTTCATTTAGAAGGAGACAAACTATCAGCTAATAATTTTTATACTCAACATTTGACTGTATCAGATAAAACACCTGTATATATAAAAAATTATCGTTTGCCACAGACACAGATAGAGGAAATTAATCAACAGGTTAAAAAACTGTTTGATGACGATATAATAGAAAATTCTACTAGTGCCTACAACTCACCATTGCTTGTTGTTCCAAAGAAGAACGATGGAGACAAAAAGAAATGGCGACTTGTAGTTGATTTTAGACAACTCAACAAAAAATTAGTAAATGATAAATTTCCATTAACAAAATTAGAAGATGTACTAGACAAACTGGGTAGAGCGAAATATTTTTCAACCTTAGATATGACTAGCTCTTTTCATCAAATAATGTTAGATGAAAATTCTAGACATCATACCGCTTTCTCAACAGCAGATGGCCACTATCAATTTAAAAGATTACCATTTGGATTAAAAATTTCATCGAATAGTTTCCAGCGAATGTTAACTATCGCACTCTCAGGTTTAGATAGCAAAGCTTTCCTTTACGTAGATGACATCATTATTTTTGGATGTAGTTTAAAACATCATAATGAGAACCTAATTAATGTTTTTGAAAGATTGAGGAAATATAATCTGAAACTAAACGCAAGTAAATGTGTATTTTTAAAATCTGAAGTCGTTTATTTAGGTCACTTAATAACTAAAGACGGCATAAAGACCGATCCTGCAAAACATAAGGCAATTGAAAATTATCCCGTACCAAAAGATTCGGATGAAGTTCGACGATTTGTAGCATTTTGTAATTACTATAGAAGATTTATACCTCATTTTGCAGATTTAACTAAATGTTTGAATAATATGTTAAAGAAAGGTCAAATATTCGTCTGGTCTGACGAATGCCAAAAATCATTTGAAACACTGAAATTGAAGTTAATTAACCCACCTGTTTTGCAATATCCAGATTTTTCAAAAACATTTGTGCTTACCACTGATGCATCAGACTATGCATTAGGAGCTGTACTTTCGCAAGATAACGATGGTAACGATTTACCAATATCATACGCAAGTAAATCTCTTCAAAAACACGACTTAAACAAATCCGTAATAGAAAAAGAACTACTAGCTATTCACTGGTCTATAAATTTTTTCAGACCATACCTGTACGGTAGAAAATTTACAGTAGTAACAGATCATAGACCACTCGTTTCGCTATTTTCACATAAAAACCCATCTTCTAAACTGACAAGAATTAGATTGGATTTATGTGATTACGATTTTGATATAGTTTACAAAAAGGGCTGCATGAACACTAATGCAGATGCCTTATCGAGAATTCAAATTAATTCTGATATATTAAAAACAATGATTCCCACATGTGATGAAGAGGCAGTTAGCAAGAAATTACTACCCATCACAAGAAGTATGCAAGCAAGGCAAAATTTAATTCCTGAAAATAGAGACAGTACCAAAGATATTCATATATGGGAATGTACGTCCATTTCAGATGTCAACAATGTGCACAAAATGATGTTTTCTATGAAGTTAGAATTCGGTCAAATTAATAAAGTTCAAGATGATTTTATCATAGGTTTTAACGATAATCCTACATGTCTAGACATGATTATGGAGAAATTAATTACTTACATGAATAAAAATCGGATACGAGATCTCGCATTATCAGTAGATAATGAAATATTTGAACACGTGTCAATGAAAAGGTTTAAAGAAACCTACACGTCTATTTATAATAAAATGTTGAAAAGATTAAAGAATCTTTATTTGAATATTATTTTATATAAGCCTTTGCAGAGAATAGTAGATAAAGACATGCAATTAAATTTAATTAAAGAATATCATGATAGTCCAATTGGAGGACATCAAGGAATCAGAAAGACCATATTAAGATTAAAACAAAGATACATTTGGAAAAATATGAACAAGATGGTTAAGAGATACATTAATAATTGTGATTCATGCTTAAAGAATAAGCAGTATAGAAACATAAAAGAAAAAATGCGAATTACTGACACACCAGATAATACTTTTGAAATAATTTCTATCGATACGATAGGTCCACTTAGGTTATCCAATAATTATAGATATATTCTCACGCTACAATGCGATTTAAGCAAATATGTTATAGCCTATCCTATGGAAACAAAGGAAGCTAAGACCATCGCTCAAGTTTTAGTGGAACAATGCATACTTAAATATGGCACTTTTAAAATCTTGAAATCTGACAGAGGTACGGAATTTGCTAACCAATTACTGAAAGAAATATGCGACATGTTAAAAATAGAACAGAAATTTTCCACTCCCTATCACCACCAAACAATAGGTTCCTTAGAAAGAAATCACAGAGTCCTAAACGAATACTTATTGAACTTTACGGAAAATGAGGAATGGGATTGTTGGATTCAATACTACACATTTGCATATAACACAACTCCACACCTAGATACAGGGTACACACCTTTTGAGTTAGTATTTGGTAAATTAGCGAGACTACCCACAGACAAAATTACAGATAACAAGCCAGTCTATAATCTAGAAAATTATGCAAACGAGTTCAAAGCTAGAATAGCATCGGCATTAGATAGAGCTAAAAAATTAATTAAAATAGCAAAAGAGAAAAGAAAAATACAATATGATAATTACACTAATGTTAGCAACTTTAAAAAAGGAGATTTAGTATTAGTAAAATATGAAAGTAGGAGAAAAAATACTTGTCCTACTCATGGTCCATATGAAATTATAAATACTGAAAATGAAAATTCAATTTTAGATGTAAAAGGAAATATGAAATCATATCATAATAATACTTTAAAATTATATAAACGTAAATGAAAATGTAAAATTGTATAGATTGTTAATTACTACATATAAGAGCACATAGTAAACTTACTTATTTATATTGTTAATAAATAGATATAGAAATTACTTATTACATTTTTTTTTATAATATTCTATCACAAAAACAAAATTAGAATAACCACTACGTTTAAGAGAAACAAAAATAACATTTTTATTTTAAGTAATGAAATTCATGAATTTTCTAAAACCCATAAATTTCATCTTAAGGGTAGGGGTGTGATGATGTTACACACATCTTCATTTATCTTTATTTATTTCATTTATTCATCTTTATTTGTTTATATTTTTTTTGTTTATTTTTGTTTACTATATGCACATGCACATATTTATTTGTAATTATTTGTTTACATTTATTTATTTTTTTTTGCATATCTTTTCTTTTCATTCAACACATACCACAAAGTACACTAACCTTGGTTAAAGGGTTGAATTACAAAACAATAAATTATTGTGTAATTAAATATCACTGGAATGCAGAATGACAAATTTGTGAAAATTCAAATTGTGTCAATAACCCATGACAAATAGGAATGTCACTCAAATTTTGAGGGGAAAAATTTAAATTGATTATTGAACGTTTTCTGATTGGCTATTGAGCCCAACGTTCAAAAATCAATGAATTTGTAATATGCGAATGTAAAGAAAAGAGAAGACTATTATTTAAATTAAGTAAAAATATTAAATTATAATGATATAAAAGACCAGCATTTTAAAATAAATAAATCAATTATAATTCTGATTTGAAAGGGTTATAATTAAAACCAAACAGAGATTTTCTCTTTTTACTGGCATATTCTGCCAAAGGGTTCAAACATTGGCATAATCTGCCTACGTGCTGTATAAAAAAAGTGCATCTAGCGTGCACGCGGGAACTGCTTTGAGGAAAGCACTTGACAAAATTCCTCCTGAGATTGGTCCGGTTCTCACCCAATCTTAGTGTCCTTTTGTACACCCCTCATTACACTATATGGCGATCCTGCCAAGCTAACACTATATGGCGATCCTGCCCCCTCTTACACTATATGGCGATCCTGCCCCCATACATACACTATATTAAATTTAAATGCCACTATGTACGTAGATTGCTACAAGGCATACATTATATAACGGTCCAGCGATTTTTATAATATTTGGTGATCCTAGCTGGCGTCCCACCTACACTATATGGCGATCCTGCCTTTTACACTATAATTTAAAATTATATGCTAGTAAATGTTGTTTTCTGAAACCCGAAGTTGTATATCTTGGTCACTTAATAACTTCAGAGGGTATAAAGCCAGATCCAGGCAAATTTAATGCGATACATAAGTATCCAGCACCTAAAAACGCCGATGAAGTAAGTTCGTTGCGTTTTGTAACTTCTATAGGAGATTTATTGAGAATTTTGCAGACATAGCAAGCTGCTTAAATGAATTACTAAAAAAGGGCGTAAAACTTGAATGGACAGAAAAAAGTCAATCTGCTTTTGAAACATTGAAACAGAAATTGATAAATCCACCAGTCCTACAATATCCAAATTTCGACAATCCATTTATCTTGACAACCGATGACATAAAGCTCGCGTTTAAAGTTTAAACTAGACACAAGGTACACAACACAGATAAAAATTGAGGACCATAGCAGTCTCAATGAAATGGCCATAAGATGTAGCGATAATACTATTTAGATGATATATTGGAGAAACTACAATCGGTATTAGAGAAGTTGAATGACAATGGTTATGCTCTCGATCAGGGTGATGACATATTCAACATAGTGATACAAGAAAGATTCAAAGCAATCTTGAACAAGGACAAAAGAACTGACGCCAGAATATTATTATACAGAAATCCTCAGTACATAGAAGATGAAAACAAAAGAAAACAATTAATAGAAGCTTATCACAACACACCATGCGGAGGACATTTTGGAGTTAGAAAAACACTACTCCGTTTGAAACAAAGATGTGTCCTAATGAATTAGGAATTAGATTGAGATATTCTTTGTATAATGCGAGAAAAATGATAGAGAAAGTAAAAATGAAAAGGACAAAAGATTCTTTAAATGACAAAAATACTATAGAACTAGAAATAGGAGATTTAGTACTAGTAAGAGTGGGGAACAGGAAGAAAAATGAGCCACCTTACGATGAGCCATATAAGATAATAAATATTGATAATTTGCAAATTAAAGATAAAATTAAGACAATAGACTAAAATTTACTTAAGAAATATAATTTAAGACTATAAATATATGTTTACGGGGGGTTTTGCGAGATATTTTATTACAGTGAAAATTGTGGGAAAAAAATAATAAAAGAGGGGGTATTAGTTTTACAATAAAATCCGGGTTTATTTATATGGGTAATTACCTTTCTTGACAATGGTTGTTTTATAACTAACCTAGTTAACAAAGATTATATTCTAAGAACTAAAATATTTATAAGCAGAGCTTAGATCCCTTTCCATGGGAGAGAGTTTTTGTGTAGAAATTCAGTTACTCGTTAATACAATACAAATGAGGGCATAATTATAGAAAAAATATAATATTATTATTCTTCACCTTAACATCCCGCCCCCCTTGCAGGATTGCAACGCCTGGTGGGGGTAAGGGAAATAATATAAGTATGTTAAGAAGGTATTTATATAAAAGTATAATATGAAGGAATGATATAAATTCATAATAAATTTTTAATTCGATAAAGTATTTTTTTCAAAAGGGTATGTAAATACAATTTAAATTCAATAGTTTATATATATATACAGATGTAGATGTTATTAAGCAAAAATATAAAAAAGAAACCTACAATAGTTATTTGGGATTAACATTAATCACAATTGTAGGATAAGTGTTGGGAGCACTTGTTGCAACGGGTAAATTGTTGTTGACGAAGTGATGAGTTTGTTGTTGTAGTTGTTGTCGTTGTTAACGATGTTGTTGTTGGTGTTGTTGTTGATGTGGTTGTTGTCGTTGACGATGTTGTTGTCGTTGACGATGTTGTTGCCGTCGCCTACGATACCGTTTCGATTTTAGCGGATGTGATGCTTGGTCAGGTTTGTGTAAAAGGGTATGATGCTCGGAGCGACATATTTTGCACCTGTCAAGACACTGACAGCCCTTTATGATATGGGAATGCGCTAGGCAATTTGTGCAATACCCATATTTTCATACAACCGTCATCCGCTCTTGAACTGAGAGTCGTCGAAAATGAAGACAATTCCTTAAGGGGTGGTCGAGATTGCAATAACGGCAGTCCTTCAGGCGTATTGGACGATTAGATGATGGATGATTAGATGATGATTGATCTCTGTGGCTGCGATTGACTTCCGATGGTGATTCCGTCCGATTGGTTTGTTGGCATCGTGGCGGTGTAGACATTTTTCTGGAAAGGGAAATAAAGGGTTATTGTTGTTCATGGGGTGGCACTAAAACTAATTTAACAATTGGTCGGGTAATAAGGCCATTTGATGTTCGAATTTCACAAACTCTAACTCTAGAATCGGATCCGCGAATAACTTTTTCGACACAGCCGAGTCGCCACTGATTTGGGGGAAGGTTATCACGTCTAACAACTACGAGGTCATTGACAGCAAAGTCGCGTTGGGGATATTTCCATTTTATTCGCTTATGTAGCTCTTTCAAGTATTCTTCTTTCTATCTTAGGGCGAAATGATGGTGTAGTACTTTTAGCTTTTGCCATCGATTGGCATAACTTAGCGATTTATACAAGGTCTCAGGTTCGGCGGGAGCTAAAAGTGGGGCTCCAATCAGAAAATGGCCAGGAGTAAGAGCACAAAGATCAGAGGGGTTTTCGCCCACGGGGCTCAGTGGTCGCGAGTTTAGACACGCTTCTATTCGGGAGAGCCTCGTCGAGAACTCTTCGAAAGTAAATGTTTGAGCATTGGAAACCTTTTAAGGTGAGTTTTAAAACTTTTCACACCCGCTTCCCATAATCCTCCCATGTGGGGAGCACCGGGGGTTATGAAATGCCATTCAATGGGTTGAAAAGTATCTTGAGAGACAATTTTCTTCCGAACTTGTGAAACTAGTTGACTATGATCTCTCTCTAATATATTGGCAGCTCCAACGCAGGCAGTACCATTATCAGAGTACATATTAAGAGGACAACCACGACGTGAGAAAAACCGAGAGAAGGCAGCTGTAAAAGCACTGGTGGATATTTCACTAGTGACCTCCAAATGTATGGCCTTCGTCGCGAAACATACGAAAACGAGGAAATAGCCTTTCGTTAATTTGCAACCACGACCTGCATAAGACTTAATATCGAACGGTCCTGCGAAATCAACACCAGTATTCGTAAAGGGACGGGAAAGGGCAGTTCTTTCGGGTGGAAGGCCATTATTTGCTGACTTCGATTGTGTCTTTGTAAAGCGCAATTTTTACAATTTCGAACAATAGATTTCGTTAAGTTTTTTTAACTTTGGGACCCAGAACTCGATACGCATTAACCTAAGTAGGACAGAGTTTTCACCATGTACAGACGATTTATGAGCCAGTTCAATATATAATCGGGTAAATTTTCCATTATATGGCAATATTTTGAGAAACCGTTCGTCGTAGGTAAGCATGGGGGATTGAGAAAGTCTACCGTTCACTCTCATAAAACCTGGATTGTCAATAAAGGGGTTCAAAGTCAAGAGACTACATTTTTGAGGCAAAGGTAAGCCTTGAGAGAGAATATCGTATTCAGGGAAACAACTTTTGACACATTACGACCAATCGATTTTTAACGTGCTGCATTTCCTTTTGAATGATATCAGTACTGTCATATCGTAAACGGTGTTTAGGTGAGAGGGAGTGGAAAAACCGAAAGACGTAGCAAAGCACTCGCATTGCCCTTGAAAGGTCAGAAAACCGCCCTAAAATATCAAAATTAACAATTTGAGTAACGAGGGTTCTGATTGGTCGAATTTCCTCTTGGGTTTCTAAGTTCCGATGATTTAAAGGCCATTTCGAATGAGGTCATCTTAGCCATGAGGGACCATGCCACCATAAATCGTTGACCGCAAGTTCACTAGCTGTGATTCCACGGGAAGGTAGATCTGTGGGGTTATCATTTGAGTCAACGTGTGACCAGATATCTTCTTTTAATTCCTCCACTATGGAAGATACATGGTTTGCAACGAAAGTCTTCCACTGATCCGGGGACTTTTGCAGCCAAGCTAGCACTATTGTGGAATCTGTCCACATATAGGCACGAAACTTTCCAATATTCAATTGGGTTCGAAACGATTTGAACATTTTGCCATTAATTCGGCACCACAAAGTTCTTTTCGGGGGAGTGTTACGAATTTTACGGGCGCAACTTTCGTCTTAGCAGCTAGAAGATGAGTGTGAACTTGACCATTTGGCACTTCAGTTCGAATATATAAAGTAGCTGCGTAAGCTTTTTCCGATGCATCACAGAAACCGTGTAGTTCGATAGAAAGTGAGGGTTCGTAATCAACGAAACGGGGTATTTTGATTTTTTCTATATTAGGGTAGTCATCGAGAAACCTTTTCCACTGTTTAAGGGTTAACGGTTTGATAACTTCATCCCAATCCGTTTTATCTTTCCAAACTTGTTGCATTATAATTTTCGCAACAGTTATTTTGGGAGCGGGCCAACCGGCGCGTATCGGGATGTTTAACGGGTTTGAAATAGAAAAAATCACGTCCGGCATTCCACCTTAAACCAAGTGTTTTGGAAGTACAAGAATCTGACAAGTTCAGAAACCCTGCATCCAACAGATGCTGGGGGTGTATATCCTTTAAAAGGCTTTCATTATTTGCTGTCCATTTTCCAAGAGAAAATCCAGCTGAGTTTAGGACATTAACCAGTTGTTTTCGCGTAATAATGGCTTGTGTCAAATCATGAGATCCGAATAAAACGTCACCGACATACATATAATTTCTAAGGATCTCAGATACAATTGGGGTTTTGAGTTCACATTGCTTGGCTAGTTCCAATAGTGTTCTTATAGCCATATATGGGGCACAATTAACGCCAAAAGTAACTGTGTTCATCTCAAAGTCACTAAGCTCTTGATCGGGTGAGTTGCGAAATATGATTCGTTGAAATGGGGTATGAGCTTTGTGAACGAGGATTTGTCGGTACATCTTTTCGATATCGGCATTGAAAACGTATCGAAACAATCGACATCTTAAAATAAGAATGGTTAAATCAGCTTGTAATACGGGGCCTGGGTATAATACATCGTTTAGACTTACGCCATTAGACGAGGGGTTGGATGCAATGAATACTACCCGGAGTTTAGTAGTTGTACTATCGGGTTAAAGCACCGCATCATGGGGGAGATAATATGAAGATGGGTTAGCTGACAAATCTGGATGAACTTTAGTCATATGATACAGAGTTAAATATTCTACTATGACTTGATCATAGTGAGATTTAGCAGTGGGATGTTTCATTAAACGAGCCTCATTACGGATATATTGCGAGGTAGCATTACTGCGGGAATTACCAAGGGTTTTATGGGAAGGGTATTCTCGTTTGAATGGAAGAGAAACCACGAAACGACCATTTGTGTTCCGAGACGTGGTCTTCTGATATAGATCCTCACAGTAAAGATCATCATCTGACCTTTTGGGGAACTTCTGGAATCTCTTCGAGCTCCCAAAAACGAGTAAGCTGATGGTTTAGCTCTATTTCATTGTAAAATGTAGAAATAGTTCGGCATTTGATGGAAGAAGCAATCTGACCAGTCACAATCCAGCCAAAAACTGTCTTTTGTGCAACAAGGTTCTGGTCGTTATCCCAGCGAACACCATCACGAAGCACTCGTGGGTAGATATTACCCCCCAAAAGTAAGTCAATATTGGGGTCTTTCTGCAGGTCTATATCTGCCACTACTAAATCCGTAAAATTGGATTTAGCGAGTGAAGGGAGGGAGTGATATGATAATTGGCCAGTTAATTTTCGTACTACAAATACTTCGACAGAGGTCGAAAAATGTTTATCAAGACGAGAGCCGATTTTTATGAGAAAAGTTTTACTCGATGTGGCAGTAAGGGTACCGTTCAAGCCAATAACTTGGGTTTCAGAGGACCTAGAAAGCAATGAAAGTTTCCGCTGAAGAGAGCTAGAAATGAATGACGCCTCAGAAACAGGATCCATTAGAGCACGCACAGCGAATCTGATATCATCTATACAAACATCTACTAAAGCAGTACCAAGAATGATAGAAGTGCATGGAGTGGACTGTAAATGGGTCGAGTACGATTGGCGCACGCAATCTGCAGCGGCAGTGAGAGGGAATGGACTTTCGTGAGGGTTTGTTAAAATAGGGGGATTATTTGCCCGAACAATGTTCGGGTTAGAATTCGGTACACCCGAAGATATAATCTGAGGGTTTTGACTTCTACCAGGGGCTTGAATTGAATGAGGTAAAGTTGGAGCACGATGAAGTAGCGAGTGGTGTTTTTGTTTGCAACTAGAGCACACATATTGGCTTTTGCATTTCTTGAAGTCATGGGAAGTTGCCAAACAATTGGAGCAACGCTTTTGGCTCCTTACCGTCGAAAAACGTTCTTCTACTGACATTCGTAAAAAGGTGGGACATAGTCTGAGTGGATGAGAATCAGGGCAAAGGGTGCATTTCTAAGCTATATCTGTGGTAACGTTTGTATGGTAAGAATTCTGTTTTTTGCAGTCGCGAGAACTATAATTTTTTGTTGGGGGTGAAATCTTCGGAAAAGGGATGGTTGCTCTGGAAGCCTTTAAATCAGCGACAGACTCTAGGGTTTGATATCTGGATGACAAGAATTCATCCATCTTCTTCCATGCGGGTAACTCGGGGCTAGTATTATGGTATTGTAGTATCGGGAAGGCAGGTAGAACATAGGTATACAAAAAAAACGTCCCAAGTGTGTGTGTCTATATTAAGCAAAGAGAGATTCGTAATGCAATCATTAATGGTACGCTGAAGGACTTTTATGCTGGGTCCTGATTCCATTGAAATAGATTTCAGACTGAAAAGGGTTTTAAGTTGTGCATTTAGAAGGACTTATTTATTGTCGTACCTGTCGACCAGATTTTTCCATGCCATCTCAAAACCTGCATTTGTAAGTGGGCATGTTCTTACAATATCACGCGCCTCATTTTGGGTTTTCTTCAGCAAATGATAAAGATTCTCTACCGGAGTGAATCGGGGGTTATTTTTATAAAGAGCAGAGAACATGTCTCTGAATGTAGGCCAAGAGACGTAATCTCGATAGAAGTTATCAGTGTCGCAGGGTGGTAGAGAAATGTTTGGGGCGTTAACTGTCCTTAAATCAAACGCTTCAATAGATGAAACTGGTTTATTAGAAAATCGCTCGACCTGCTCGTTGGCGTTTGAAAGGCACTTGAGGTGTGCCTCATAAGCAACGTAGAACTTGTTCTGGACAGTCTCCACGTCAATCTTTTCTTTCTCGGACTCAATGTCGATTAAAAGAGAGTCGTAGATATTCCGAAGGGATAACCATAAATGAAGTATTTCACCCTTTGAACCGCGAGGGTATGAAGAGTGTGTTCTTCTGGGGGAATCGCAGCAAAGTAGGCATTAAACTGCACAACGCGGTCAGAAGCACGAATAAATGCGTTTAATTGCGACATTATGTTAACACACCGTTTGATTAAGAACAAAAAAAAATTAGTAAATATTTAAGAAAAGCTCAAAAAACTGTATCGAAAATGTTCAGAGTGAAAAAAAGGCAGATAATTAGAACCAAGACAAATGACCAACAATTTATTTTAATAAATTTATAGCGAATAGAGGGTTAATAAATTTAAAAAAATTTAAAATTTCAATATAAATTCACTTATGTAGCCAATAAGGAGTTAATAAATTTTCAAAAAAAATGGAACTGAATATATATTCAATTATGGAGCCAATAGGGGGTTAATAAATTTTAAAAATTTTAAATTTAATATATGTAGCCAATAGGAGGTTAATAAATTTTAAAAAATTTAGAATTGAATATACATCCACTTATGTAGCAAATAGAGGGTTAATAAATTTTCCAAAAAAATTTTAAAATGGATTAATAAATTTTCAAAAACATAAAATTGAATATATATTTATTTATGGATAGCAAATAGGGGGTTAATAAATTTAAAAAAATTTTAAATTGAGTATATATTCATTTATGCATAGCAAATAAATATATTAATTTATGCATAGTAATTTATGCATAGTAAATAGGGGGTTAATAAATTTTCAAAAACTTAAAATTGAATATATAAATTTTCAAAAAAGTTTAATTGAATATAAATTCACTTATATACAGCAGATAGCGGATTAATAAATTGTTGCGGTGGACTGTCCGATTTCAGAAGGAGGAGTGCCTAGTATGACACCCAATGGACAACCAATAAAAGAGTTGGCAGTATAACATTTCTTTACAGATGTATTGTTTTTTTTACTTTTAATACAAATTTTTTGCTATAAAGTATTGACTCCTTCAAGACGTTTGTCACAAAAAGACAAGGCAAATTTAGACAGCAAAAATCTTGACATTCCCAAGTTCATTTTATCGGAAGTAAATGCAAAACCTAGGAACTCAAATAAGGGTCACTAAAATAAGGGTCTGGTAATATGCCAATATGTGGGAGCATTACGGAACGATTCGGGGACTTTTTATCCAACATTTCATGAAATTTACGCGAAATATCGCCAGGGGTGACTCTGTAATCACTTAGTTTTAACATTGGGCGTGATGGTTAGTCCATGAGACGATGTACTTTTGATGAATTGTGGCCCAATATTTTTAAAGCCGAGCTAGCGTGCATGGCACTATTCTTTTTTGGATTTGCTGAAACTTAAAAATTTTTTTTGATTTTTGTGGTCTTCCAATGAGATATTGCAGTACTTACATTTGGGGTCGGTGCATTTGCGACATGACATCATATTTACATCATATTTGCATTGTCTCATGAGCTTCAGTCAATGAATCGCGTACTATCTTCCATATTTTCTGGATAATTAGTGTACATGTACAGAAAAAAGTCGCTTTTTAAGGAAAATAATTGTGTGGTTCGTTGCGTGTATTCTTTACTATGTGAAAAAAAAAAAATATGTTGGCTGTCCTGATAAGCAAGCAATTCAAGCTGGGTTATACGAGTCAAGATAATAGAAATGGTGATGCCAGACCATGCAAATGTACTGGAAGAAAAAACGTGATGGAACATAGATGAAAGAATCTTATCTTTGTTATACGGTTGTTTTGGCAGGTTGGTGTCCAGAATAGAACATTTGAACTTAGATAAAAGAGCAAATTAATAGAAAAGGATAGTTGTTTAGAGAAAGGGTGCAATAATAGAAAAGGATAAGCACAGGCTGTATAGAAAATGGAAAAATCAGATACTGGAAAAGTCAGCGATTGCGCTGCCTATAAAATCCAGCCATTTTTTTTTTGGGTGATCATTAGTATCCAAAGCGCGAAGGCGGATATATGAAATTCTGTGTATAAAAAGTGATAAAGTAAATACATTAAAATAAAAGAATTTTTTTTTTTAAGTGATGTTATTAAAAAAAAAAAAGTAATAGGAGTGATTACCAGCAGTGACCGATGAAAAGTCGATACACCTCTGGAAAATTTTAAGCCGGACAACGTTCAATTTAATGTATGAGAATATTTTTTTTTCTAACAAAAGAATAGAATTTAGGAAATTAAAATATATATTGAGAACAAAGAAAGGCAAAGGATATTAATGAATGTGATATGGTAGGGTAACCTGGATAGTTTGAGGAGTGGACTGACGAGTAGAGGAAACTGGCCATATCTGTTTTGGGCCCAGAAGATTTGTTTTATGTGACGGGAGTCAGCAACGGCAGGGGAGTATCCTCCAGATAAGAAAATATCATCACCCTGTGTATATATTTTGTGTGTTGAAGTCCCTATATTGGAAGAGGAAAGTTAAACAGATCCAGGTAACCGTAACATTAACTTTGTTTTTTTTTGTGCCTTCGCGCTGGGGAAAAAAAAGACAGAATCAAAAATCAAAAAGAATGCCGTATTAAGAAGAAAACAAATCCAATACTTGCCAATATCGAATATCAACGACGGAGAATGTCAAATCCACAGAGAAAAAAAAAAGATTGCATGTATATATATATATTATAACCTGTATTTTAAGTTTTTTAAGTGTTCATATTGTGAGTTTCTAGGGCAAAGAAAAAGAAAAGGGGAAATAAACAGTTTTTATTTACCGTATCCGCTTAAAAGAAGCAGGAAATAATATAGTACAAGTTAGTTCACATTAGCGCACCTTCCTTTCATCATTAAAGAGTAATTGATTCCGTTAGGCCTTAGAGAGCTCTTTCAGTCCTAGGAGGAAAAAAAAGTAGAAGAAAAAACTTTAGTTATTGGTGACATGTATATGGTGAATTAAATTGTCCTGTATGAGTGAGTGACGGGCGTAACGAGATTTTTATTTATTTTATTTAATTTAATTAAACGCAAGTTTGTGCGTATCCCCATAGTTTTTTTTTTATTTGTCAGTAAGGCACGTAGTTTCAGTCTTTGTTTGGAAATTGTTTGTTTTTAGTTGTATTTCATTTTTTTTGGGTATCCATTAATTGGAAATTTACTGTTCAATTTTAGTTGTGTATGTAGTCTTAGAGTAAGGGAAATATTTATGTTATCAATAAAAAATGTTATGAATAAGTCTATATAAGAAAAGGAATATGTGCTAAAGAATTTAAAGAGGTTGGTTAACTGAGGTTAGTGGATACGTGTAAGCGGGTTTTTGGGATCACGATGAATGGAGATGATGGAGTTCGTGATCGTGGTTGGGATAGGGTGGTTGGAGGCCAACATCTGCCTCCCATTCAATTGAGGTATGTGAAAGTATGGTTTTTTTTTGGTAGTTACAAGTTATTGGAACGGCCCTTGGGCTAGGGTTGAGGGATGGACCACACCCGGCGGCGATCAAGAGCTAGTGGGTCATTTCACTCTAGTGCAACTTAGATCCCGTAACAATATGGCGCCCAATCGAAAGGACTTCGACATCTTTGGATGTCAAACGAATTTTATGTTTTTTCGTAGTGTATGAAAGCGAAACATGTATATAGAATACTAGTTTTTTTTTGTTAATAGGAGAACCTCATAGGAGAACCTTAAAATTGAATATATTACCGCTAAGCGCCACCACAGTTAACCAACCCTTAGAAGAAACAAATTATTAGAAATATTATATTATAGAATTATTGCATTTAAAATAGTTATTATAAGAGTTTTTTTTATGTATTTCATTATTAATATTTTTTTTTTATGACTTTATGCGTATTATTTTTTTTCTGTTTTTTTTAAGTATTTTATTTATTTAGCCATCCATCTTCTTCCATGTGGGTAACTCGGGGCTAGTATTATGGTATTGTAGTATCGGGAAGGCAGGTAGAACATAGGTATACAAAAATAACGTCCCAAGTGTGTGTGCCTACATTAAGCAAAGAGAGATTCGTAATGCAATCACTAATGGTACGCTGAAGAACTTTTATGCTGGGTCCTGATTCCTTTGAAATAGATTTCAGACTGAAAAGGGTTTTAAGTTGTGCATTTAGAACGACTTATTTATTGTCGTACCTGTCGACCAGATTTTTCCATGCCATCTCAAAACCTGCATTTGTAAGTGGGCATGTTCTTACAATATCACGCGCCTCATTTTGGGTTTTCTTCAGCAAATGATAAAGTTTCTCTACCGGAGTGAATCGGGGGTTATTTTTATAAAGAGCAGAGAACATGTCTCTGAATGTAGGCCAAGAGACGTAATCTCCATAGAAGATATCAGTGTCGCAGGGTGGTAGAGAAATGTTTGGGGCGTTAACTGTCCTTAAATCAAAGGCTTCAATAGATGAAACTGGTTTATTAGAAAATCGCTCGACCTGCTCGTTGGCGTTTGAAAGGCACTTGAGGTGTGCCTCATAAGCAACGTAGAACTTGTTCTGGACAGTCTCCACGTCAATCTTTTCTTTGTCGGACTCAATGTCGATTAAAAGAGAGTCGTAGATATTCCGAAGGGATGACCGTTTCAATATAAATTCACTTATGTAGCCAATAAGGAGTTAATAAATTTTCAAAAAAAAATGGAACTGAATATATATTCAATTATGGAGCCAATAGGGGGTTAATAAATTTTAAAAATTTTAAATTTAATATATGTAGCCAATAGGAGGTTAATAAATTTTAAAAATTTAGAATCGAATATACATCCACTTATGTAGCAAATAGAGGGTTAATAAATTTTCAAAAAGAATTTTAAAATGGATTAATAAATTTTCAAAAACATAAAATTGAATATATATTTATTTATGGATAGCAAATAGGCGGTTAATAAATTTAAAAAAATTTTAAATTGAGTATATATTCATTTATGCATAGCAAATAAATATATTAATTTATGCATAGTAATTTATGCATAGTAAATAGGGGGTTAATAAATTTTCAAAAACTTAAAATTGAATATATAAATTTTCAAAAAAGTTTAATTGAATATAAATTCACTTATATACAGCAGATAGCGGATTAATAAATTGTTGCGGTGGACTGTCCGATTTCAGAGGGAGGAGTGCCTAGTATGACACCCAATGGACAACCAATAAAAGAGTTGGCAGTATAACATTTCTTTACAGATGTATTGTTTTTTTTACTTTTAATACAAATTTTTTGCTATAAAGTATTGACTCCTTCAAGACGTTTGTCACAAAAAGACAAGGCAAATTTAGACAGCTAAAATCTTGACATTCCCAAGTTCATTTTATCGGAAGTAAATGCAAAACTTAGGAACTCAAATAAGTGTCACTAAAATCCAGAGTATGACCATATGTAACAAACTGTTAGTTTCACGTATTGATCTGGTAATATGCCAATATGTGGGAGCATTACGGAACGATCCGGGGACTTTTTATCCAACATTTCATGAAATTTACGCGAAATATCGCCAGGGGTGACTCTGTAATCACTTAGTTTTAACATTGGGCGTGATGGTTAGTCCATGAGACGAATGTACTTTTGATGAATTGTGGCCCAATATTTTTACAGCCGAGCTAGCGTGCATGGCACTATTCTTTTTTGGATTTGCTGAAACTTAAAATTTTTTTTTTTTGATTTTTGTGGTCTTCCAATGGGATATTGCAGTACTAACATTTGGGGTCGGCGCATTTTCGACATGACATCATATTTACATCATATTTGCATTGTCTCATGAGCTTCAGTCAATGAATCGCGTACTATCTTCCATATTTTCTGGATAATTAGTGTACATGTAAAGAAAAAAGTCGCTTTTTAAGGAAAATAATTGTTTGGTTCGTTGCGTGTATTCTTTACTATGTGAAAAAAAAATATGTTGGCTGTCCTGATAAGCAAGCAATTCAAGCTGGGTTATGCGAGTCAAGATAATAGAAATGGTGATGCCAGACCATGCAAATGTACTGGAAGAAAAAACGTGATGGAAAATATGGCAGGTTGGTGTCCAGAATAGAACATTTGAACTTAGATAAAAGAGCAAATTAATAGAAAAGGATAGTTGTTTAGAGAAAGGGTGCAATAATAGAAAAGGATAAGCACAGGCTGTATAGAAAATGGAAAAATCAGTTACTGGAAAAGTCAGCGATTGCGCTACCTATAAAATCCGGCCATTTTTTTTTGGTGATCATTAGTATCCAAAGCGCGAAGGCGAATATATGAAATTCTGTGTATAAAAAGTGATAAAGTAAATACATTAAAATAAAAGAATTTTTTTTTTAAGTGAAGTTATTAAAAAAAAAAAGTAATAGGAGTGATTACCAGCAGTGACCGATGAAAAGTCGATACACCTCTAGAAAATTTTAAGCCGGTATGAGAATATTTTTTTTTTTCTAACAAAAGAATAGAATTTAGGAAATTAAAATATATATTGAGAACAAAGAAAGGCAAAGGATATTAATGAATGTGATATGGTAGGTTAACCTGGATAGTTTGAGGAGTGGACTGACGAGAAGAGGAAACTGGCCATATCTGTTTTGGGCCCAGAAGATTTGTTTTATGTGACGGGAGTCAGCAACGGCGAGGGAGTATCCTCCAGATAAGAAAATATCATCACCCTGTGTATATATTTTGTGTGTTGAAGTCCCTATATTGGAAGAGGAAAGTTAAACAGATCCAGGTAACCGTAAGATTTACTTTGTTTTTTTTGTGCCTTCGCGCTGGGGAAAAAAAGGACAGAATCAAAAATCAAAAAGAAGGCCGTATTAAGAAGAAAACAAATCCAATACTTGCCAATATCGAATATCAACGACGGAGAATGTCAAATCCACAGAGAAAAAAAAAGATTGCATGTATATATATATATATATTATAACCTGTATTTTAAGTTTTTTTTTATCATATAAATATTTATTATTAGTTTAAGTGAGAGATGTGTTAAGTGTTCATATTGTGAGTTTCTAGGCCAAAGAAAAAGAAAAGGGGAAATAAACAGTTTTTATTTACCGTATCCGCTTAAAGGAAGCAGGAAATAATATAGTACAAGTTAGTTCACATTAGCGCACCTTCCTTTCATCATTAAAGAGTAATTGATTCCGTTAGGCCTTAGAGAGCTCTTTCAGTCCTAGGAGGAAAAAAAAAAAGTAGAAGAAAAAACTTTAGTTATTGGTGACATGTATATGGTGAATTAAATTGTCCTGTATGAGTGAGTGACGGGCGTAACGAGATTTTTATTTATTTTATTTTATTTAATTAAACGCAAGTTTGTGCGTATCCCCATAGTTTTTTTTTATTTGTCAGTAAGGCACGTAGTCTCAGTCTTTGTTTGGAAATTATTTGTTTTTAGTTGTATTTCATTTGTTTTGGGTATCCATTAATTGGTAATTTACTGTTCAATTTTAGTTGTGTATGTAGTCTTAGAGTAAGGGAAATATTTATGTTATCAATAAAAAATGTTATGAATAAGTCTATATAAGAAAAGGAATATGTGCTAAAGAATTTAAAGAGGTTGGTTAACTGAGGTTAGTGGATACGTGTATGCGGGTTTTTGGGATCACGATGAATGGAGATGATGGAGTTCGTGATCGTGGTTGGGATAGGGTGGTTGGAGGCCAACATCTGCCTCCCATTCAATTGAGGTATGTGAAAGTATGGTTTTTTTTTGGTAGTTACAAGTTATTGGAACGGCCCTTGGGCTAGGGTTGAGGGATGGACCACACCCGGCGGCGATCAAGAGCTAGTCGGTCATTTCACTCCAGTGCAACTTAGATCCCGTAACAATATGGCGCCCAATCGAAAGGACTTCGACATCTTTGGATGTCAAACGAATTTTATGTTTTTTCGTAGTGTATGAAAGCGAAACACGTATATAGAATACTAGTTTTTTTTTGTTAATAGACCAAAATGGTTTTTTTTTGTTGTAAATGCGCGAAATTGTGTATGAACCTACGTAGCCGTTCTGTGCAAATGCAGAAGCCTGTAGTACGTGGTGCATTAATAATGGGATGGATTTACAACGATTAATCATTCACCAGTACAGATGGGTAATCGTGATGTCCTAGTGAGTTGCAACCTGTGCACGCTAATTTGCACACTATATCTTTGATTTGTTTTAGTAATTTTAGTTTCAGCTTGGAATTTAATTAATAAGCAGTGACAAACTTACCGATAACCGCTTAAGACTCTAGTCAAGAAGTTCGACGTATCGAAAAGGGAGACAACTGGCCTTTGGTATCAGAATGGAAAGGTACTAAGGAAGATGAAATTATATCGTTATAGATGTTCACAATTTGTTTTAAATCGATTAATACCTCAATGGAGATGCTCATAGGAGAACCTTAAAATTGAATATATTACCGCTAAGCGCCACCACAGTTAACCAACCCTTAGAAGAAACAAATTATTAGAAATATTATATTATAGAATTATTGCATTTAAAATAGTTATTATAAGAGTTTTTTATATGTATTTCATTATTAATATTTTTTTTTATGACTTTATGGGTATTATTTTTTTTCTGTTTTTTTTAAGTATTTTATTTATTTATCCGAATCCCAATTATTATAATTTGTTCTTATTCCTTTTTACTATTTTTTATTTTTGATTTATACACCCGAATTTTAATTATTTATTATTTTTTTTGTTGTGTGCTACATCTTTTACAGTTTTTTCTGTTTTTTTTAAGGTATTTTTATGCTATATTTTTTTTATATTTATCCGAAATCTAATTATTATATATTTGTCGTGGTACGTTTTATATCTATGTGTTTTTTTTTGTTTTTTTCTTTTTTTTTTGATTATTTATCTGAATTTTTATTACTATATATATTATTTGAATTACCTAATTATTTTCTTTTTCCGATTTTTAGTCTATTTATATATCCGAATTTTAATTATTTATTATTGTTTAATTTGTTTATTATTATATATATATTTTTGTGCGATTTCCAGATTAGCGTTTAAGTATTAGTTTTCTTATGATTTTTACAAATTTTAAATAGTTTAAGGCAATTTCGGTCGAGGTATGAATATAGAAGCCAGGTCCCAAAAGAATTCGATATAAATAGAACGTCCCATCAATCCAAAGATAGGAAAAGAGTTAGGCAACCTGAGTTTGATTGGAATAGATCCAAACAACATACCCAAACAAAACAACGCAAATTCTATCCTATGTCGAAAATGGCTAATACTAACGTTAATGCAAACGCAAATCAGATAATGGATTTATCCGAAACGATAATGACGGCACCGGGCCCATCAATAAATCGTGCTCAAATAACCGCGACTCCAAATGCCTCGGGCAGGGTAAATAATGTAGGGGATGAGAATATTGCACCCGAGGTAAGGGAGCTAGTAGTAGATGAGGTGATGGTAGTGCAAAGATCTCTTGAGGACAAGGTTAGAAAAATGGTCCAAGATGAGATGGTAGAGGTGAGGAAAATCATGGGAGATCTGGCAAAGGCTGTTGAGGGTCTAACTAATAATCAGTCGCAAAACGGGCAGAACGTACCTAGTAATAATGGTGGGAACAATCTTATATTTGCTGAAAAATTACAAGGTTGGGTTGGTTCCGCCACTCCAAATGCACAGTTCGGCAATATATTCGGTCAAGTTGATCAGCCAACAAACCGTAATGTATTCTCAGCCCATGCTGTGAGGGGCCAATATAATAATAACAATAATAATGATGATAGAAATAACAATACCAATTCAGAAAACCTACGAAGCAGTCAGTAATAGTGACATCAAATGTAACTTTCGGAGACGTTTTTGAACAAAACGATCCACTTAGAAACCCAAACGGTATCAACCGGAATTGTCCATCTCAAAAGGACAATTTAAGCGCACATCAAGTCGCCCAGAGTGTTAACAGGATGGTTATCAGGGTTGATAAATTCGGGCTAGAATTTGATGGAAATACGATGCGCTTAACAGTGGAAGATTTTATTTTCCGACTGGAACATTTGCAGGCGCATTACAACATCCCATGGGAGGAAGTTTTGAGAGATTTTCATCTATTGGTTTCTGGGCCGCAGAGATTGGTATTGGCTCTTCCTTAAGACACACTGTTTTTCCGATTGGCCAGGGCTTCGTCTCGCATTATTGAGCCAGTATCAGACAGTCAGATCTAATTTTGAATTAGTGAGAGATTTGGTTGAAAGAAGACAGCAAATAAATGAATCAATTGATACTTATTTTCATGCGATGTGCCATTTGCGGTCAAGATTGGTTCAACCAGTGCCAGAATACGATATGATTAAGATTTTGAAAAGAAATGTGAAAGAAAGTGTGGGAAGAATTGTGTATCCAATGGCGATTTCTTCGGTCGACCAATTGCGGGTGGAATGCAATTAGGCCGAACGTAACTTTCCAAGGAAAGATATGAGGATGCCCAACAACCACCGCCGCGTCCCACGAGACATTTAAATGAGATTTATTGTGACCGAAGCGATGTTCAATACGACGATGAAAGCCAGCCACAAGATTTGGAGGAAATAGCCGCCCTGAGGATGAGCCAGCAACAAAAACATCCCGTAGTGTGCTGGAACTGTAAGGTTCCCGGCCATGTATTTATGGAGTGTCCAGCGACTGAAAGATCGCTTTTCTGCTATCGTTGCGGCAAACCCAACGTAATAATGCCAAAATGTCCAGTATGTCAACAGGGAAACCTGAAGAAGGGCGCGGGAGCGACAGGGGGCCCACGTCAATCCGAGAACCCTGCCATGGAAAATTCGGAGAGGGAAAAGAGATTTCATTAAGCAATTTCATCAAGGCGAATAGTAGGGAAAACATATCAGGAATCAGACACTATTTACCATTAGAGCTTAGACAGAAAAATTAGAATGAAACTAGAGATATCATTTTTAACGCCGAAGTAGCTTGTAATACGGGTGATCCCCGCATCTTCGCGGATGTAAAAATAGAAGTCAAACACGTGAAAGGATTGTTAGATACCGGAGCATCCATAAGTATATTGGGAAAAGGGTGTAGGGAATTCGTTCAGAACTTAGATGTAAGTATTCTCCCAATGTTTTATTTAGGCATAGATTTTTGGAGGATTTTCGGCCTAGCTCCCGAAATTGTGGATGTAGATGAGGTAGATTAAACAAAAACAGAACAAGACTTGGTAAATGATAGATCAGAAAACAAATTGAAACCACATGAACTTACGATAGGACAACAGCAAAGATTAGACGAAGTAATTAAAAGTTTTTCGACATTCGAGGAAAATGGGTTAGGTCACACTTCGCTGGAAAAACATTCGATAACCCTTACAGAAGGTGCGGTTCCAGTAAAAGACAGGTATTACCCAATTTCGCCAGCTGTACAGGAAATATTTTATAAGGAATTTGAGATGATGCTAAAATTAAAGGTTATAGAAGAAAGCGAAAGCCCTTGGAGCAATCGAACCACTGTAGCTAGGAAGCCTGGAAAGAATCGGTTCTGTTTGGATGCAAGAAAGTTGAACAAAGTGACAGTAAAAGATGCATATCCACTACAGAACATCAACGGAATACTAAGCAGAATGTACGAAACATATTATATAAGCAGTGTCGATCTCAAATATGCGTTTTGGCAGATCGAGTTGGATGAAGAGAGCAAACCTTACATTGCATTTACGGTAGCTGGTAGGCCGCTCTATCAGTTTAGAGTGATGCCATACGGTCTGTGCAACGCTGCACAAAGGTTATGCAGACTAATGGACAAAGTGGTTCCGCAGAAACTAAAAGATAACGTCTTCATATACTTGGATGATTTGCTGATAATATCGGGTACCTTTGAAGATCATATAAAACTTTTAGAAGAAGTAGCCAAATGCCTACGAGAGGCGGGCCTGACAATAGGTTTAAAAAAATCACAATTCTGTTTTCAAGAATTGAAATATCTGGGATTCATAATAGGTGGAGGAGTGTTAAAGACGGATCCAGAAAAGGTACAGGCGATTAGAAAGATAAAACTGCCAAAGAACACCAGAGAGGTTCATAGCTTCTTAGGAACGGCGGGATGGTATAGGCGTTTTATTAAAGATTTTGCCACAATATCAGCGCCTTTGACAGATACGTTAAAAAAATCGAAGAAATTTATGATGACACCTGAAGCTACAGAAGCATTCGAAAAGCTGAAAAGGGCACTCACAACAGCTCCTGTTCTGAGGCATGCTGATTTTAGTAAAAGATTTTATATTCAATGTGATGCCTCGGATTACGGAATTGGAGCCGTACTATATCAAGTAAATGATCAAAAAGTAGAACAACCGATCGCGTATTATTCCCAAAAGTTGAATAGTTGTCAGAAAAATTACAGCGTAACTGAAAAAGAATGTTTAGCGGCGGTTATGGCTGTACGAAAGTTTAGGCAGTATGTCGAGATGATGCCATTTACAGTCGTAACCGATCATGCTAGCTGCAAGTGGCTGCTGACTTTGAAAGACTTAAGCGGGCGACTGGCAAGGTGGTCTTTGCAACTGCAAGCATATGACTTCGAGATAGAGCATAGAAAAGGGGCTGATGACGTCGTGGCGGACATGTTATCTAGATTACCACAAAATCCGGAGATAAGTGAACTAGAGAGAGAAGATTTCTTTGATTTTGAAACAACGGAATTTGAAAGCGAAGAATATCTAGAGTTAATAAAGAACATTGAAGAAAATTTAGAACAATTACCAGACCTAAAAATCGAAGATGGAATGGTGTTTAAGAAGCATGCGTTTGATCGAGATGTGGCAGAAGAATACATATGGAAATTGTGGATTCCAACGAGTATTTCTCAAATTATTATTGAAAAAGCACATAATGAAAATACAGCAGCTCATGGTGGGATTGCAAAAGCACTTGAAAAGGTAAAACGTTTCTTTTATTGGCCAAAGATGACAAATCAAATCAAACAGTACGTAAAATCGTGTCAGGTATGCAAAGAAACGAAACCATGCAATCAAAATCTTATGCCAGAAATCGGACAAGAGGTCAGGACAGAGCATCCGTTTCAAAAAATTTATATAGACTTAGGTAAATATCCTAGATCCAAAAGCGCTAACTGCTATATATTTATTGTAGTAGACCATTTTACAAAATTTACATTCCTCAAAGCAATGAGAGAAGCCACGACAAAGAATGTTGTGCAGTTTCTAACCCATGAAATATTTCATAAGTTTGGGGTGCCGGAGGTGATACATAGCGACAACGCTGCACAATTTATCGCGAAAGATTTTCAGAATATGATAAATGGGTATAAAATACAACATATGAAGACCGCAGTGTATTCCCCTCAATCGAACGCCTCAGAGAGGGTTAACCAATCTGTATTGGCTGCAATTAAGGCATATCTAAATGAAGATCATATGGAATGGATTTATATCTTTCAGAGATTGAATGTGCGTTGCGAAATTCAGTTCATTCAGCAACGGGAGTAACACCGTTTTTTGCTTTGTTTGGTTTTCATATGTTTTCGAGTGGTTCCGATTATAAACTAGTAGGAAATTAGTGTCATTAACGGATCACGAAATAAAAAGTTTGAATACGACCGACAAACTAGAGTTGGTAAGGGAGAAAATCAAAAACAATATGCACGAAGCGTATGAAAAAAGTGCCGAGAGGTATAACAAACGAGCGAGGAGAATTAAATTTATTCCAGGTCAGGAAGTTTACCGGCGAAATACGGTTTTAAGCGATTTCGGGAAAAATATAAATGCAAAATTTTGCAAGAAATTTATTAAGTGTAGGGTACTAAAACCCGTAGGCAATAATATGTATGAGCTTGAGAGTATGCAGGGTAGACCTTTAGGGATATTTCATGCTAAGGATGTCAAGTCTTGAAGAGTGCAATATAGTTTTAATTAAGTCTATGTGAGTAACTTGGCCTAGACCGACAACCGGTGATATGAAAACCTCTAATATATTGAAGTTATCATTGTTCCGGAATGAGACCTACCAGTACCTGAACCGAAAATTTGTTATTTTTTTTTTTGGGATATAGAGGGCGGTGCAATCAAAGATCATGGCAATGATTAATTCGTTTTACTCGTTCAACATGTAAGCCAACGTCTCTAAGCTGGTTACGTATGTAACCGTCATTGTGCCATTGGTGCAACTCCGTTAGCGTTCTGGGGGAACTATGCCATTAAGAACTAGGAGTAGTTAGTTCACCTGGTACAATGACATTCCTCTGAGCCCGTAATTACAGCAAGCTGAACGGGTGGGGAAATGAATTAATCGACAAACAGGTCAATATTAGAGATGATTGCTTCATTGCTTTGACCTGACTGTCACTGACGTCTAGACCAGATAGGGATAACGGACAAATACTTGGTAAATTTACTGGACGGTAAGAAATGCGATGATATCGAAAGGAAAGGAACAAAAGGCCGAGAGAAATATCAAGAAAACACCAGACAATTGTATACGAAATGATAAAGTGAAATAATAAAAGTTAAATCTGTGATAAAAACCAAATAACGTGCAATATTGGGATAAGAGTACAATTTAGAATTAGATTAGTAGTTTTAAGTTGTGCTTGTCCTTGTATATGACGATTGATTTTTCTTAGATATTTAAGCCGTAATTATACACTATATGTTTTCGTGTTTATACATACCTCCATTGGACAGCGGGATAATCTTACAGGAAAGTGGTGCAATGTAGTTTGATGTAGGGTTTCAAGGGTATCTAAAAATGTGACAATGATTAATAAACGTAATCTGTGATAGTAAATATAAATGAGTGCAACATTAGGATAAGAATACAATTTATATATTTTTTTTTTATTTTAGTTATAGGTTGTGTTCGTCCTAATAATTGTCACTCCGTACCTGATTTGGTGTAGATGAGGTGTCCACCCAGGTAGCACATGTGTCAGTTTTAATTAACGTCACGTAGGGCAAATGGTGCATTCCGTAATGAAGAAACCTGGAAATAAATGAACCCAAAGAAAAACAAAGTAAAAAGTAATGAAAATTAAACTTGACAAACTTCCCTGATTACGGGCCAATAGTCCGGGAAGACCAGGGAAACGAATGTTCACCAAAACCAGCATGGAATAGTAAGATTAGTTATGGTTGTACAGAAAGATGAAAAATAAAATGAAAAGAATAAATAACTTACTCGGTTACAATCTTTAATGCCCGGCTAATGAGACTCTAGGGTGTGGGAGTTCCCCACGTTGTTTTATGGAAATTGTCAAGTGGCCCACGCGCACCGTTCCTGGCCCATGTCAATTGGCAAGCCTGGTGTTTTGTTGCGGTGCACTGTCCGATTTCAGAGGGAGGACTGCCTAGTATGACACCCAATGGACAACCAATAAAAGAGTTGGCAGTATAATATTTCTTTACAGATGTATTGTTTTTTTTACTTTTAATACAAATTTTTTGCTATAAAGTATTGACTCCTTCAAGACGTTTGTCACAAAAAGACAAGGCAAATTTAGACAGCTAAAATCTTGACATTCCCAAGTTCATTTTATCGGAAGTAAATGCAAAACCTAGGAACTCAAATAAGGGTCACTAAAATCCAGAGTATGACCATATGTAACAAACTGTTTGTTTCACGTATTGATCTGGTAATATGCCAATATGTGGGACTCTGTAATCACTTAGTTTTAACATTGGGCGTGATGGTTAGTCCATGAGACGAATGTACTTTTGATGAATTGTGGCCCAATATTTTTACAGCCGAGCTAGCGTGCATGGCACTATTCTTTTTTGGATTTGCTGAAACTTAAAATTTTTTTTTTGATTTTTGTGGTCTTCCAATGGGATATTGCAGTACTTACATTTGGGGTCGGCGCATTTGCGACATGACATCATATTTACATCATATTTGCATTGTCTCATGAGCTTCAGTCAATGAATCGCGTACTATCTTCCATATTTTCTGGATAATTAGTGTACATGTAAAGAAAAAAGTCGCTTTTTAAGGAAAATAATTGTTTGGTTCGTTGCGTGTATTCTTTACTATGTGAAAAAAAAATATGTTGGCTGTCCTGATAAGCAAGCAATTCAAGCTGGGTTATACGAGTCAAGATAATAGAAATGGTGATGCCAGACCATGCAAATGTACTGGAAGAAAAAACGTGATGGAAAATAGATGAAAGAATATTATCTCTGTTATACGGTTGTTTTGGCAGGTTGGTGTCCAGAATAGAACATTTGAACTTAGATAAAAGAGCAAATTAATAGAAAAGGATAGTTGTTTAGAGAAAGGGTGCAATAATAGAAAAGGATAAGCACAGGCTGTATAGAAAATGGAAAAATCAGTTACTGGAAAAGTCAGCGATTGCGCTACCTATAAAATCCGGCCATTTTTTTTTGGGTGATCATTAGTATCCAAAGCGCGAAGGCGAATATATGAAATTCTGTGTATAAAAAGTGATAAAGTAAATACATTAAAATAAAAGAATTTTTTTTTTAAGTGAAGTTATTAAAAAAAAAAAGTAATAGGAGTGATTACCAGCAGTGACCGATGAAAAGTCGATACACCTCTAGAAAATTTTAAGCCGGTATGAGAATATTTTTTTTTTCTAACAAAAGAATAGAATTTAGGAAATTAAAATATATATTGAGAACAAAGAAAGGCAAAGGATATTAATGAATGTGATATGGTAGGTTAACCTGGATAGTTTGAGGAGTGGACTGACGAGTAGAGGAAACTGGCCATATCTGTTTTGGGCCCAGAAGATTTGTTTTATGTGACGGGAGTCAGCAACGGCGGGGGAGTATCCTCCAGATAAGAAAATATCATCACCATATGTATATATTTTGTGTGTTGAAGTCCCTATATTGGAAGAGGAAAGTTAAACAGATCCAGGTAACCGTAAGATTTACTTTGTTTTTTTTTTGTGCCTTCGCGCTGGGAAAAAAAGGACAGAATCAAAAATCAAAAAGAAGGCCGTATTAAGAAGAAAATAAATCCAATACTTGCCAATATCGAATATCAACGACGGAAAATGTCAAATCCACAGAGAAAAAAAAAGATTGCATGTATATATATATATTATAACCTGTATTTTAAGTTTGTTTTTATCATATAAATATTTATTATTAGTTTAAGTGAGAGATTTTAGTGTTAAGTGTTCATATTGTGAGTGTCTAGGGCAAAGAAAAAGAAAAGGGGAAATAAACAGTTTTTATTTACCGTATCCGCTCAAAGGAAGCAGGAAATAATGTAGTACAAGTTAGTTCACATTAGCGCACCTTCCTTTCATCATTATAGAGTAATTGATTCCGTTAGGCCTTAGAGAGCTCTTTCAGTCCTAGGAGGAAAAAAAAAGTAGGAGAAAAAACTTTAGTTATTGGTGACATGTATATGGTGAATTAAATTGTCCTGTATGAGTGAGTGACGGGCGTAGCGAGATTTTTATTTATTTTATTTTATTTAGTTAAACGCAAGTTTGTGCGTATCCCCATAGTTTTTTTTTATTTGTCAGTAAGGCACGTAGTTTCAGTCTTTGTTTGGAAATTATTTGTTTTTAGTTGTATTTAATTTTTTTTGGGTATCCATTAATTGGAAATTTATTGTTCAATTATAGTTGTGTATGTAGTCTTAGAGTAAGGGAAATATTTATGTTATCAATAAAAAGATGTTATGAATAAGTCTATATAAGAAAAGGAATATGTGCTAAAGAATTTAAAGAGGTTGGTTAACTGAGGTAAGTGGATACGTGTAAGCAGGTTTTTGGGATCACGATGAATGGAGATGATGGAGTGCGTGATCGTGGTTGGGATAGGGCGGTTGGAGGCCAACATCTGCCTCCCATTCAGTTGAGGTATGTGAAAGTATGATTTTTTTTGGTAGTTACAAGTTATTGGAACGGCCCTTGGGCTAGGGTTGAGGGATGTACCACACCCGGCGGCGATCAAGAGCTAGTCGGTCATTTCACTCTAGTGCCACTTAGGTCCCGTAACAAAAATTTTAAAATTGAATATATGTACATATATTCATTTATGTCTCGCAGATAAGGGGTTAATAAATTTCCAAAAATTTTAAAATTGAATATACATATATTCATTTATGTATCGCAAATAAGGGGTTAATAAATTTCCAAAAATTTTAAAATTGAATATACATATATTCATTTATGTATCGCAAATAAGGGGGGTTAATAAATTTCCAAAAAATTTAAACTCAATATAAATTCACTTTAAAGTAGCGTTTTTCCTTTATGTTTTTATGAATTTTAATTTATTTATTTATATAAAAATTTCCATAAGATGTGGTTTATTATTAGTTTATAAAATATTTACAAAAAAATAAATCAAAACAAGTAAGAAAATTATAGTCGGTCTAGACCGACTATATGATACCCTATACTACGCGTTTAGAGACCCTATCTCTCAGACCCAACTAACTGGATATAGAAAATAAGCATAAACCAAATTTGAGTGGGATTTTTCTTAATTTTTTTGGGTGCAGATATGAAAAATTTCATATCGGATGCTATATCTATATGGGGACTAGGCCGAAAAATGGACCGATCCTGACCATGTTTGGTAAGGTCTCTTGTATTTTGCAAAAATATATACAAACAATATTTGGGAAGAATCTGTGCAATATTTTCCTTTTTTGATAGATTTAAGTGAAGATCGGGAAGCAGCTCTATATGGGGACTATGACTAAGAGTTCTCCAATAGGGATTATTTTTGGACTACTGCTTAGTGGATGTAATATATACATACAAACCCAATTTGACTAAGATTTGTATGATAATTTGGATCTTATGGCAATATATGTTGATTTCATAGGGGTCATTTGTATGGGGGCTAGGTCTGAATATGGACCGATTCTCAGCAATTTCAATAGCATTCATCCCATGGCCGATAGAAGATCAAATACCAAATTTCATCAAAATATATTCATAATTGCGACCTGCAGTTTGATTACAAGCTTTACATGGACACACAGACGGACGGACGGACGGACGGACGGACATCGTTAAATCGAATCAGCTTGTGATTCTGATTCGATCGGTATAATTAAAGATGGGTGTAGGTCAAATATTTTTGGTTGTTACAAACAGCAGCACAAAGTAATTATACCCAAACCACATAGTGGTATAGGGTATAAAAATTGCATATACATAGTAAACCAATTAATTTTATTAAAATTGTAGTTATTTAATATGCAAGTTGAAGACACTGTGTGTATTATGCACAAAAGAAGTTTGTTGTCGAAACTGAATAATTAATTACAAAGGAGTGTATAAATTTAAGAGTGTGTTTTGTACGTAATCGAAGCTCTAATTGACTCTTATAAACTAACAATGTTGCTTCACTTTGTCTTCAATAACTTTTCATACACATGTATCTTTTAACATTTACACATCTCACTGTTAACTTCTCTTTTTTTTTTTTTAAACTGAGCACGTTCACTTCACTTGTGTTTGTCGCTCTTTGGCGTTAATGTGGAGCAACACAAAAAATGTTTATAATGCTTGCTATTTATTTGAGTTTTTGGATGTCGATGATTTTTTACTTAATTTTGAAGAGTTCTGCTTCCTTTCTTTTGGAGTTTTATTGTTTTTTGTGGCACTTTCTTGGGAAAAACTTCACGGCTTCAAATTGCTGGGTAGGTTAGCTTAGGTTGAAAGTGGCTGCTAAACCAAAGGAAAAGCACACTTAGACTCTGGGGTCAATTGTGATACCACGGGAGGAATAGGCGTTCCCCTCAGTCCCCACCGTAGAACCAGTATGAGCTCCTGATGAAGCCCCTGCTATGTGAAATATCCACATTTGAGAGATCAGAGAGATCGTGAAGATCCCAATGTTCGAAGTCTCGTTCTGGAGAGCGCCGGGCAATAGCAAAGGAAGTGCTCTATGCTCTCCACCTCCTCCACATCCATGCAGCTACGATATAAGTCATTTGACGAGACCCTGAGGCGTTCAGCGTGTCTCCCTATGAGGCAGTGCCCAGTTATAACAGCAACTACTGTTGAAATCTCCCTACGGGGGAGTGATAGTAGCGCGCTAGTGCGCTTATGATTTAGAGCCGCCCAGATCTGTCTCGTGATCCTGCACGTTGATCCATTAGCCCATCTGTTGTCGGTTATGCCGGCGGTGTGAAGCCGAAGTTCCAGCCTGCAAGATTCCAGGGGTATACCAACACATTCCAAGTCCGCTGGAACCCGTAAGGTAGTGCCCCGTCTTGCCAATTCGTCAGCTTTACAGTTTCCCGGTATATTCCTGTGCCCTGGGACCCAAATGAGTCTGATGTCGAACTGCTTGGCCATCTCATTTAATGACGTGCGGCAGTTAAGGATGGTTCTTGTTTTCAGGAACATTGATTCCAAGGATTTTACCGCGGCCTGACTATCAGAGTAGATGTTGACTGCGGTTGTAGTGTTCCGACCCAACCAGTCAGCAACTTCCTTTATTCCCAGTACCTCTGCCTGATAAACACTGCAGTGGTCTGGCAACCTGCGAGCCAGATTTAGTCCAAGCTCCTTTGAATAGACTCCGAAACCAACTTGACCACACAATTTCGATCGGTCAGTATAGAAATTTATCGAACGCCTGCTACCTGGAACCCCCCCTGACCAGGATTCCCTGGTCGGTATCAGGGTTTGGTAGTGTCGTTCGAATACACTCCTCGGAGTGGTGTAATCCACGTTCAATGGTAAGTTTCTGTTATTCAGGATCACTCCATGGCCACAATTATGACCACGCCATTGTATTGTGCTTCTTAGTGGAATGGCCGATGAGGCCGCAGACTGCTTTCCTAATATGTCCAACGGTATTAGGTGTAAGAGGATGTTCAAGGCATCCGTAGGTGTGGTACGAAGGGCACCAGTAATACACATGGAAGCCCTTCTCTGTACCCTTGCAAGAAGGTTGGTATTAGAGGCCTTCTCTAGTGCATGCCACCAGACGATGACCCCGTAAAGCAGTATTGGGCGAACCACCGCTGTGTAGATCCAGTAAGCAATTTTCGGGCTGAAGCCCCACCGCTTACCAATGGCCTTTTTGCAAGAGTATAAAGCTATAGTCGCCTTCTTCGCCCTTTCCTCCAAGTTCCGTCTGAAGTTCAGCTTCCTGTCCAGGAATACTCCAAGAAACATGGCTCCATCAGAGAAGGCGATATCAGCACCGTAAAGAGAAATAGGGTCGAAGGTAGGTATCTTATACTTCCTCGTGAAAAGAACAAGTTCCGTTTTGGTCGGATTTACCCCAGACCGCAACTACTTGCCCAGCTAGATAGCATAGTGAGAGCCCTCTGTAGAATGTCTCTAAGTGTGGATAGAAACTTCCCATTTACGGCTATGGCCACGTCATCAGCATAGGCGACCACGTTGCAGCCTTGTCTCTCCAATGAAAGTAGCATTGAGTTCAGCGCTAAGTTCCATAGAAGTGGTGACAGAACGCCTCCTTGTGGCGTTCCCCTGTTCACGAATCGGGATATTAGAGTCGTTCCCAATTTAGATGTTATCCGCCTGTTGGCAAGCAGATTTCCAATCAGTGAGATGATCACAGAATTCACTCCTAGACTAGATAGTGCCGCTAATATCGAGTCCGGTGTGACATTGTTAAAGGCCCCTTCTATATCCAAAAAGGCTGTCATGGTGTATTCTCCTACCGAGAGCGATTTCTCGATGGTACTCACAAGCTCGTGAAGAGCTGTTTCGGTTGAGCTTCCCTTGCTGTAAGCGTGTTGTCGCGTCGACAGCAGTTTAGTATCAATAACTCTTCGTAAGTAAGAATCTATCAAGCGCTCCATTGTCTTCAATAAGAACGATGATAGACTTATTGGTCTGAAGTCTTTTGGGACGGTGTGTGAACTTTTTCCAGCTTTTGAAATGAACACCATTCTCGTCTCCCTCCACTTCAGGGGTATATAAGCTAAGTTGATACAGCGAGTGAAAAGCCTACATAGCCAAGAGGAAATGTAGTCCGACACGTGCTGCAATTCATCTGGAATGATACCGTCAAGTCCTGGAGATTTGTAAGGTTTGAAGCTTCCAATCGCCCAGTTCAGTGTTGGTATGTTGACTATCTCCGAAGCAATATCCGTCGTACTAGCGTCTGAGTATCCTGACGCCTGAATCGACGTAGGGGAGTTGCCCGGAAAATGGGTATCCAGTAGCAGGCTAAGTGATTCCCCACTAGAGGTAGTCCACACCCCCAATGGATCTTTCAGATAACCTAATGTGTGAGGGGTAGAAGCCAGAACCTTTCGCAACCTGGATGCTTCGGAAACGTCTTCTATATTATCACAGAATTTTTTCCAAGAATCACATTTTGCCGTTCTAATCTTCTTCTTGTAGGTCCTAAGCTGCAGCTTGTAGGCCAACCAATCCTCGTCCGCTCTTGAAGACTTTGCCTTGTTAAAGAGTTTCCTGCAGGAGTCTCTGCCCTGTTGCAGCTCGCTAGACCACCATGGTGGTTTCTTCTTGCCCTTTGGCCTTGCCGCGGAGCAAGAAGCATCCAAAGATTTTTTAAAAACCGTCAGATAAGGGTGTTGTCGCCAATAACCCGGTAAAGGTTTTCCTATACTTAACCCAATTTGTCCTCTTCAGATTTCTGGGGACACTTTCCACCGGGTCTTTTTCTCTAAGCAAAAATTCAATGTATCGATGGTCAGAAAAGGAGTGGTCGTCCAACATCCTCCAACTATCAGTTTTATCAAATAATGTGTCCGATACAAAGGTAATGTCAAGAACCTCCCTATGAATGCTAGTTACAAAAGTCGGTTCATTTCCCTTGTTACATATATATAGGTTAGTACTAAATAAAAACTCCAAAAGTAACCTCACCTCTTTCGTTCACATTGGTACTTCCCCAGATCGGATGATGTGCATTTACGTCACAGCACAGCACTAATTGGTGTGTAGTCCTTTCGGCTTCCCGGATTAGCTTTGCCACATTGACTGGCGGGATAGTATCGGGATCACAAAAATAGGCGGAGGAGAGCCAGATTGATATCCCATCTAGCTCCAGGCTGGCCGCTATTACATCCCTGTCACTGAAATTAGATAACAAGAAAACATTAAGGTTGTTCCTCGCCAAAATGCAGGTCCTTGGTGTACCTTTATCTTTAGCGACGAACAACTTGTAATCAGGCGTCTTCAGACCGCAAACCCTGCCTCCACAAACCCAGGGCTCTTGGCTGAAGACTATGTCTACTTCACCTGTCGTCAGGCGAAGTAGAAGTGCAGCCGTGGCGGCTTTACAGTGGTGGAGATTTATCTGTAGGAGCCGCATCATCTGAAGCTGCCTGCACATCCATCTCCATCACCGTGATTTCGGCCTCGTCCTTCGTGCTATCAAGGAGGTCATCTTCACCACCAAATAGGCCAGAAGCGTCCCCCAGCAGTTCGGAGTCGGATGTTAAGTATCCTTCCTCCATGGCTGTTTGGGAGCTCTCCTCAGCCTGGACCTCACCTGTGGTCCCCTCACCAGCAGATTTTTCTACTGGTTTGGCGATCTCCGTGATTGGTCCTTGGTCGCCCTTGTAGACTTTTATTTGGATTTGCCCAAAGCCGTAGAAAACTATGCCGTTTGTCCCGGTTAAATGCGGGAGGGATTCGACATTGAGCAGTAGTACTACCTGTCTCCGGTTCCCCTCCGCATCACCAAACCTACCAATCTTCCAATTGTGTGTTGGAAGGTTGGGATTGCAGACCTTCAGCATCCTTAACACGGATTCAGCGTCCCCGGGAGTTGCCGGAATCCAAGCATGCGCTCTAGGTCGGGACGGGATGTCGTGATTTTGCACGACATCCAGTTTTGCTCCCGGCCATAGCTCTCCAAGTTTGCTGACGGCAGCCTTATATAGGTCTATTGATCGTAGATCAGCAAAAGCTATCAACCTTGCGCGGCCTTGATACCAGCCTGCGTCGCGACAGGTTGGAGGTGGACCTGGCATGTCCTCAAGGACGGTGAAGAACACTTCGGCTAATTTAGCCCCCACATAACTCCACTTGTCCTTGGGGATAGTGCCATCTCCATCTCCCCTGTTAATGATTGCCATTACAAGGTTGTCTTTGACAACCTGGCTAAACGACTTCGGCACAGCATTGCCGGCCACCTTAGTACGTTTAGGTAATGGTTTCTCATCTGGCGAGCGCAACCTTTTAGCCGTCTTCGAAGTGTCCTGATTGCTATAACTGCCAGGAACACTTGTCTTAGCTGAGAGGTCCTGTTCTTCAGTGACCTTCTTAGCCCATGTGAGCGATTCTCTCTGTTTTTCAGACAGCGTCGCTGGATTTAATTTTCCCAACCTTTCGATGATTTTTAGGCACAACCTTCTCTGGTTGTACCTTACCTTAGACGGACGGACTTTGTTACCCCCTGTCTTGGCAGACATAGACCCCTCCTTAGCAGCTGTCCCAAGGTGACCGGATTTGATCGTAGCCACCATGGGTTTGCTGCCAGTGCTGAGGATTGAATTCGGACCGACAACGGACCCCAACCCACTTGAGCTTTGACCAGAGGTCGCATCGGTTTTTACTTGTCCAGACTCCTGGGTGTTAGCCTTTGAGCAGCTGCTAGCTGAGCTAGAGGCAGACTGTGAGGCAGAGCCTCGAATTTAGTTTTGTTTGTTTTTTTTATTGCAATTTGCTTCCATTTTTGGTCCCACGAGTGTAGGGGAAAGAATGTCAGCCGCGTCATAGCCCCCCAGTAACGCAGTAAGGGCGGCCCACTGCCTCTACCTACTCGCTGCGGTGCCCAGGTATCAGCGAGGCTCCATTCAAATACAGTCGGTAACCCCTGACTGCAAACCGTCCGATGAGCATGGGTCGCGTAACACTCCGGATTAGGGGTGAGTAACCTTTGGTCGTGCACCTTCAAAGTTCTAGACATGGCCCAGGTTCAGGAAGAGGTACTGAGACAGTAAAACCCATTCCTTTACCTGCCCCATATAAGGAACCGCAGTGCACTTAAGCCACCGCATCGCGACAAGATTGTTACTCGTGGCGATAGTAAAAAATTCTGAGTAATAATTTCATAAAAATTATCTGGAAATGAAAATTTTCACTCATAAAATATCTTTCAATCCGGTTCGAAGGACCACATAATGTTTACGGGGGGTTTTGCGAGATATTTTATTGCAGTGAAAATTGTGGGAAAAAAGTAATAAAAGAGGTATTAGTTTTACAATAAAATTCGGGTTTATTTATATGGGTAATTACCTTTCTTGACAATGGTTGTTTTATAACTAACCTAGTTAACAAAGATTATATTTTAAGAACTAAAATAATTACAAGCAGAGCTTAGACCTCTTTCCATGAGAGATAGTTTTTGTGTAGAAATTCAATTACTTGTTAATACAATACAAATGAGGTCATAATTATAGAACAAATATAATTTTATTATTCTTCACCTAAACAATATACATTTTAAACAATAAAAACGAAATAAAAGTACACACATTGTACGGACAATGGAAGAAAAATATACATTGTAAACATTTAGAACATAAAAGTAGATTGTAGTCAATAAGAACATAAAACATTTATATTTATATTGTAAACATTTAAGAATACAGAACATAAAATATGTAGACATAAGCAAATTATTGTAAGGAAATATCAATAGGCAAATACAAATTTCTTAAGTATAAACTAGAGGACCCCTGCTGCTCCGCAGCATTATATTATATTATATTATATTAATTTTTATAATATAATACCAAAATTTGCCAAGAGAAGTTAACGTACAGTAGTGCCAAAATATGCCAAGATAAGTTAACGTACAGTAAAAGTAAAGTTGATTATCCACGCACAACTTTCCTCAAACCCAACGAATTTAAGCAGTTAGTAGCTCAAAAGAAGGAGCTTGATCCACTGAGTGTTCTTAGACCTACATACCTCAAGAGCCTACGTTAATTAGAACTCTAGTTATAGAGGTTTGAGAGAAGGAAAATATTGAAAGAAATCTTTAATGCAAAGTTTATTCATAAATTCTTTTAATATATCAGAAAAACAAATCTATAATATTAATATGCTAGGCGATTTCTTGTGACCGATGTTTTGTTCTGCCGTTTTATCCCGACTTTGACCAAGCGTATATTATCTGAAAGGTATTTCTTTTCAGCCGATTTGCAGATTTATAAATTTTTAAATTTTTTCCTTTATTTTGAGTAAATTGCATTTAAAGTTGCTACTAACACATATATAAAATTATACAGTGCTATGTGCGTGTTTATTAAATTTGTTAATGTGTTTGTAATAAAAATGAGCTTTTTTTGTGTTGATTTGTAAATTGGCTATAATTGATTAGCATACCTTTAGGGTCTTTATTTAATGAAAAAATAAAATTTCCAAGAATTTGCACTCGAATTTCGAGGGCTGGAATCTGCTAGTATATATATAATATAACAAGAAAAATACTAAAATAAGAAACTAATGTGTAAAACAATTTAGAAATATCAATTTACAGAATGTTTTAAAATCATAAAAATCTTATAATTATGTAAACAAAATTATAAGATTTTTCTTTAGGATGAGGGTGTCGTATATGTAGCGTATTTAATCATACACATATCGCACCTGTACCTCTAAAGTGAGTCAACTCAAAATTTACAAATTTCCAGAAGAGGGAAAAAACGCTTTTTTTAATATTTACTATAAAATTTAAAAACAGTAGTTTCATTGTAAAGAATTGCAAATAATAAGTATACAACAGTAGTTGTTTTTGCGATTTTTTCAGTGATCATCAAAAATAACAATAATAAGTTTTTTGGGTGCAACTCTAAACATTTCTTTTTAGTGGATTCTAAAGAAGCTACTCTTATAACACAAATAGGGTAACAACTGTATTTTTAATTTGTGAAAGACTAGAAGAATCGATGTAAGATTTTTATAGTGGATATATATGACCACTGTGTATCAATTGTTTGCGTTGTATTAGTCGAAGGATCTGAATCTTCCAAAATCTTTTTCATTCGCAGTGGTACAAATGATACCATGAACATATCTGAATCCGAAATATTTTCACATACTACTTGTTTGTATTGTTTCTGTCCCGAAGAACCATCACATACCCATTTACAAAAAAGAATTAACTTTGTGTTTCCATATATCTTTAATTCATTTCCTTTTGAAGCAAGCGTTCAGCTGTGTGATCAAGTAGAGATTGTAATTGTACCTCTGCCGAAATTGGTGTGATTGTAATAGTGTCCTTTGATGGCAAACAGTCCATTTTAGCAGCGGATATGTGATGATATGCTGGATACATACTTGAGCCTTTTTCAATCGCACGAATTATGAGACTGATGTATCACGAGCTTAAAAAAAACACAAGTTGTCAGTTTGACTGTTCAATCAGAATTAATTTTATTGAATATAATTGTTGATAAAATATACTTTCCGTTTAATTAAAATAATGTTTACGTTTGCTTGATAGTCTTTTTTAGTTGTTCCCATTTAAATGGTTGTGCAATAATACGTTTATGTTTATTTCAATTAAATAGAATTCTTAATAACTAAATACAATGATTTGTGCAATAATGCAATTATGTTCATTTTATTATGTTTCCCAATAACTATATACAAGTTTGTTTACTTATGACCTAAATATGATTAAAAACGTTTATACTGATCTTGTTGATTTAGTTGGTGGTTGTGTTATTGTTGTTGTTGTTAAGACTGTGGTGGGTGCCGTAACTCCTCCCCCCTTAGTATGGAGCGATGGCCAAAAGTTTTGATGGTCAGGAGCGACTATACTCATAGTATGGATTTCTCTTGCAGTATATTTAGTTTTCTTCTTCGTTACAAAAATTATGATTATTACGCAAATTATAACAATTAGTATACAATAATGTACGTTTCTGTGTAATTCTAGATTTGGCATACTCAGGCTTTCTATTGTAGACAAGGGTTTTATGTTTACTTGTGTGGATCATCCCAATAGATGTTTGGATTATCTTTGTATGTAATTTCGTTGTTCGCAATCTCACAGTTTTCAAAATTTATTAATATGTTTCCCTCTATGGTGTGCTCTTTCAAATCGCATGATGTTTTCACTCATGTTGGTGGTACATTTTTTGTTAAAATTAAATTGTTCGGGTTGTGAAATTTCTGTTATCTGGTCGACATCATTGAGTTTACAGTTGGCCACTTCGTTATGTAGGATTTTTCCATTGTTTTTCGATTGCTTCTTGGTGTAGGCTCTCTTTGCAATAATATAGGTTTGCAATTTTCTTGCGTAAATTGTCGAAATATTGAATTTTTTAATTATTATAAATTGTGTATGGTTTTACTATTATTTCTTTTGTTTTATTAATTGGTATAAGGATTGTGTGGGAATTGTGTATTGGTTTGGTGGGATGTGAGGAATGAGAATATTGAAAATAATATTTGTGTCATTGGTTTGGTGGGATGTGAGGGATGAGAATATTGAAAATAATATTTGTGTCATTGTTATAGGTTTGAAATTCCAGGAGTTCATACAAATGTTCTATGCTATAAACTTTGATGGATTGATTTCCTAAGTTATTCTCGATTTCATTTGGTTCTTCCGTATTCAAGATCATTTTTGGTATAATTTTAAATCTGGATAAAGTCATTGCTTCGGAAATGCTTGTAATGTGATTTGTTAGTAGATCGATATGGAAATTGATTTGATTTAAATATTGAATATCATTAACAAACCTTGAATTGGAATATGCTGTTTTCAGGACTTTATAATGACCTAACTGTAATATCTTGTTCCTTATTTATATGTTTCGTAATGTTCTCCATTCTTTCAATAATTCCAGTGTTAAGTATGTTTTGTTCATCTGTTCTAGTTCGTAATTTTGATGTTAAATTAAATATAGCTTCATTGATACGAGAAGCATAATTGTCATCCATATTCCCTGTAATAAATTATACTGCATTAAATAATCCTCTCTTATTGCGGTATCTAGGTGTTATCGAAATTAATTTATTCTTGAGGTCTGTAAGTTTGTATTTTGTCATCTGTATAGAACCGTTGTAATAATATGTGGGTGTGAATTGTTTGAGTTATTCTTCAATTTTTACAATATTGTTTATATATGAATCGAGTTTTACTATATGTATAAGGTTAACGTAGTCTGTTATTGTCTTAGCTGTTTCTAGTTTTATTTGTAATCGTCCTTGGGTATCGGTGAGATTGTGTATTTCCAATGGTTGTGTATGTATTGTGGTTATTAACCTGAAAAGGACAATTTTAATATATATATTTTTTTTTTATAAAATTCGTTTTTGATTTGTGAAGTTTTTTGTTTTAAGTAGTTAATATTGTGACTTTATTGTTTTGTTGAATTTTATGCTTAGAATATATAGGAGTTAATTTATTTCTTCTACATTCTTTCCTAAAAATGTAGTCGTTTTCTACATAATTTATTGGTTCTTGTCAGTCTACATTAAGTTTTTCTATGTGCTTGTCCATATCGTTTTGTAGTCTCTTCATAATAGTGTCGTATAGTTGAATCTGAAATTGATTGATTTTTGAAAGATATTCGTGTTCATTGTTATATGTGATTTCGCGGTCAAATTTATGAGTTCTTCCATACAAAAGTTCAAAGGTATCAGTTTTGTAGAGGAATGGATCGCATTATTGTGTGTTACGAGGGTCTCGGCTAAAATCTCTTCATGGTCCATTTCTAATCTATTCGTTTTGTTTTTTTCTGTTATTAACCTTTATATTTCTGTTAACGTTGAATGAAGTCTTTATACAGGAGCATTACTGCTTGATTGTTGGAAAGATGTAATATGCAAATTAATCTGATACTGTCGACAAAAGTTTTTGAATATATTTGAATTGAATTCGGTTCCTCGATAGTTAACTATTATTTTAGGGATGCCATGCGGACTGAGAAAATGTTTTAAAGATTTTATTACGCAAAGGCTATTTCTAGCTGTTAGAGTGTACGCGGCGGCAAATTTTGAGAATTTATCAATAATGGTTAAATCGTTTTTTTCATTAATTGTATATACATCTATATGTAGGATGTCAAGGGGTTTAGCCGGTGTAGGCGGCTTTTCGAATTTAGTTTTTGGAGGATTCCTATCATATTTGAGCCTTTGGCAGGTAACACAATTATTTATCGTTTGTGTTATCTTTGATTTCATATATGGAAAGTAATATTCACGTTTGAGGTGGTCTAATGTTTCTGTTATACCTCTGTGATTGTTATTATTATGGTAGTCTATAATAATGTTGTCCTGAACATCGTTTTCTATTACATCATCTACAATTTCAGTGCATCTTATCAATCGAAAAATCTTGCCCTGCGAGCAATGTTTTAAATACATCGCCTGAATCATACGAAATGTTTCATTATCGGTTAAAATTGCTGAAGTTTTATTAGGTGCAAGATGGTTTTGCAGGATTCCGGTTATAATGTCTTCCGTACAATGAGAATGTGTAAAAATTCGTCTATGTTTATTTTTAAAAATTACCTCAAGTTTCATATGAGGATTAGGGTTACCCTTTCTAAAAATGACTTGTAAGTTGAAATCATTGATTGGTTTTTCAGAAATAGGTATTCCGTCATCATAGTTCTCTTCTGCTGAATGAATAGTACTTCCTGAGGTAGCTTGGTTAGATAAAGTGTCAAATTTTTATGCGGCTTAAGTCAACAGCGTTTGTGTTTAGCTTTTCCTTTTTGTAATTACTTCGTAATCGTATTCCTCCAATTTCAATCGCCAACGAAGTAATTTTGAGTTGGGTTCCTTGAGGGTCATAATCCATGTTAGAGGTTTATGATCCGTCATAATTTTGAATTTGTGACCAAATAGGTAAGGCGCAAATATTAAGTTGCCCAAACAATAGCTAAAAGTTCTCTTCCTAATGTCGAATAGTTAATTTCAGATTTCGTCAATGTGCGACTTGCGCAACTAATTGGCTTGTCATTTCCAATGGGACCCTGTGATAGGATGGCACCTATCGCAAAGTTACTTGCATCTGTTGTTAGATTGAACGGTTTAGAAAAATCGGGATATTGTAACAGGCTTTTACAAATCTTAAAGGTTTCTTTATATTTGTCGTCAATTATCACTTATCTTTTTTTAGACAAGCTGTGAATGACTTTGTTATTTTAGCAAAATCTTTTATAAACTGACGGTAATAGCCTAGTAAAGCGAGAAATGATTTTATTTCTTTCTGATTTACAGGAATTTGGAAGTTTTGACAGCTGATATTTTATCAGGATTTGGTTTCACCCCTTCAGTGGTCACGATATGGCTTAAAAAACACACTCCCTGCGCAGGAATTCTGATTTGCCTAGTTGCACTTTGAGGTTGTCTTCTTGGTTATTGTGCATTTCCTGAGGTCTAAACGAATTGTTAGTTCTTCGTGTTTGCATACTCGAAGGTTGCATACTACATTGGTTCTGGGGGGTGGTAAGTTTTATGTTCGTTGTTGGTTATTGTTTTTAGGTTAGGTTAAGGGTTCTATTGTTATAAAATTGTCTTTGTCCCAAGTTATTTGTCGGTAAATTTGATTGATGGCTGTAGTTTCTACTGGTTGTGTATCTTCCTATATTTGTAGAGGTTATGGTTCGAAAGAGGATTTTTATTAGAAGAAAGAATGTTCTGTCTTATTTGGTGGTTTGAATGATAGTAATTATTTCTGTTTGAGTTAGCGTAGTACGTAGTAAGTTGGTATGGTTGTCTAATAGATGGCCGATTCTGTTGAGTGAGTCCAATTGTGGATATAATTGTTGATAATATATACTTTTGGTTTAATTAAAATAATGTTTACGTTTGCTTGATAGTCTTTTTTAGTTGTTCCCATTTAAATGGTTGTGCAATAATACGTTTATGTTTATTTCAATTAAATAGAATTCTTAATAACTAGTTGGTTTAGTTGGTGGTTGTGTTGTTGTTGTTAAGACTGTGGTGGGTGCCGTAACTCATGCAATCTGTGCTGAATATATTGCTGTTTTGTTAATTTCAAATCCAGAAATAATGCTAATGCCTCCTCATTTGTGAACTGTTTTGCATCGCTCGGAGTTGGTAAAATTTTAGGAATCCGTTTTTTTCTCACTGGACTAGCTTTAACAACTTTTTCAATGATATACACTTTTGTTAATTGGTTCTGTGATCGTAATTGATGTAGGAAAGATTCTTTTATATTTGTACAACCAATTTCATCGTTAACATTTTTAAGTTTCCGCCTCTTAGATCCATCGCTACAGTTGTCCAATGATTTGCGTGGTCTTCCAGCCTTATCTTGCTTTGTTGTTTCTGCAGCGACAGTAAGTTGGCCTTCTAACCAGTTTGCACTTTTTATATAAAAATTTTGTTTACTGTAGTCAACTTTTTTGTAGCGTTTTTTTAGTGCTTTGACGAAATTAGATAATTGCTCTTGTATTTCGGTGCTACACACAGAAAAAAGATTTGTTGGAATTCCATTAGCAATAAAAAAATTTAATCAGGTAATAATAATTTTTATTGCAATTCATAAATATTTTCAAATGCAATAGTTTTTTTTCGTTATCTACCATGGAATAATAATTCTAAGAAAATTTATGTACCTTCAATAGACAAAATTTGTTCCATTTTCCAATCAAAGTTGTTATGAAAATTATTATGCTAATTCAATTGAGGGAACTAAATTAAACCTATTATAATAAGACTCGTTCTGAAATGTTGGTAATTACAACATCTAATTTTGTTAACACATTATATTTTAAACCGAAAATGTATTTACAGATATTGTAACCAATTATTGGTAAATATTATAGAAAGAAATTAGTAATTAGAATTATATAATTCGGTTATAACAAAAGAAAACCACTCATTAAATTAGGTTTGGTAGATTTAACCGAAATGAAATTGCATGAATCAAATTCTATTGTAGGTACCAAAAAATATAATCAGATAATAAGCCCAACTAAATAATTTAATTTATTTGTCATTTTTGAAAAATTAAATATAAAAAAGAACAACTAAAAAAATTGTTTTGTTGAGAGTTTTCATTTTCTCGGTTATTAATTTTTAAATGTAGATAAAAAAAATCTGTGCATAAAAACGGCTCCATCTGTACCTAAAGCACCCGGCATGGCCTAAATAATGAAGGAAGGAGGCCGAATGTATAGCGGTTTGTAAGAGGCAGTTTATCGTAATATTACTGCCTGCAAAGAGTTTGCCAAAATCATGCGCTCAGCCAACGGTCCAAATGGCATCAAGTAAATGATTATTAAACATCTTGAAAAACAATTTGTAACCACTGATGCTCCATAATGCGGCTGCTAAGCTCATGGCCATGGCAAGATACTGAAGTTGAAGATGCGCCAATTTCGTAGTGCTATTTGCCGGTTCTCTGCTCGAGAAAGCCGACGAACATTTACCTCGGATATAGCTGACGGATATGGAAAGAGATAGATATTCTGCCAAAATTGCTATGTCTATAAATTAAAGATTATCCTGATGTTGCCCAAGTAAGGAATGCTTATATGCCATCATTATGCCCAAACAATATGGCCAAGAGGATTTCCTTACGTATTTAGTTGCTACAGCCTGTGCTGCTTTCTTGCCAGATAAGGGTACCTTCAATGTTGGCAATATTCGTGTATGCAAAATCTTGGGCAGTAGTTTATCCAATTCTGAGGTGGTACATGTCATGATTTTTAAAAGTTTTGTTGAAGGTGATGTTTCTTTTGCTGAGGAGGCTAAGATTGCTATCTCCTCCTGCCCCGTAGATGAGTTAATAAATTTCTCGGCTGGTGAAGATAATTTGCTGGAGAGTTAAAATGGCGCTAAATTTGTGTTTGGCGGTGGCAAAATTTTTTTACCCAGCCAGGAAAAATTGGGTTATTGTGACAAAATATTGTGATATAGCCGGTGCCACTTATAATTATTTGGACGATATTGAACGATAACACTGTCAATAACTTCAAACAAAGGTTTGTCACGTGACGTCCATTATGTGGCCTTAGCTGGTGCTACTGAAATTGAATTGGCGATACAAATTGCTGATTTTGTCGATACCTGACGTGGTTTGGAACAGTGTGTATTTAGACAATTTACCACTGCTTTAGAAGCATTCCCTGAAGCTTTCGCTGAAAATTCCGGTGTCAATGGTACTGTAGTGGTGAACCAGATATATTTTGTTCATAAAGAGGGTCTGGTAAAAATATTGGTTTCAGTATTGAAGCTGATAAGCCCGAAACTATTGATCTCCCCACCATGAAGGCGTTCGATCTTTTCCAAAATACTGGACTATGAAATATGCTGTTAGCGCTGCCAACACAATCTTGTAGATTGATCAAATTGTTATGGCCAAACGTGCTGGCGGACCCAAACCTCCACAAGCTGGTTTTAGTGATGATGAGAGTTTAATTAGATACTTCAAAATCTATAAAAAAAAATCATTCGGCATTTTCGTGCTAATACCATTTTCTAAGGTTTTTCATATTCCCTATAACATAATTTTTCACATACACACGTATTAATCCTTAATTTATAACTATAAAAGAAATAAATTATGTATAAAATTATTTTAAAGTGTAGTTATAATTACTGTAGGTATGCATTGGGCAACCCCAATAAATGGCTGTAACCACCAATAAAGAAAATCTAAATTCCATTGTATGAACTAAATTTAACAGTTCATGCCATCGAATTTACTTAAAACATCAGTTGCCCTAAACTAAGTACGGTTATTTCAATAATTTTATTCAGTAATCACTACAGAATAATGTGATAGTACATGGGACTATCAAAATTCGGTTGGCAACAAATTTAGTTGCCACAACAAATCCATTTTCTGTGTGTACACGAATTTAAGTTTAATTTTATTTTAACGTAACTAAGAACATCTTCTGGTTTTTGTTTTTAAAATACTCTTCGGCCAGTTCATTATAACTGAAGCTCTCCATATTTTTCTGAATATTTTTATTTGCGACTGTTATTTCCGAAATATATTAGAGCAATTGAGTTTGTATTCAAATGTCGCTTTTTTATAAGCCTTCTCATAAGCCATCATACTATGTTTCTAGGTAAAAGAAAATGGCATTAGTGCATTACTACATAATAATATATAACAAGTAAGAAGTTATGGTCGGTCTAGACCGACTATACGATACCCTATACCATGGTTTAGAGACCCTATCTCTGCAGTCCAACTAATTGGATATAGAAAATAAGCATAAACCAAATTTGAGTGCCATTGTTATTAACTTTTTTGGCTGCAGATATGAAAAAGTTCATATCGGGTGCTATATTTATATGGGGACTAGGTAGTAAAATGGAATGATCCTGACCATATTTGGTAAAGTCACTTATATTTTGAAAAAATATACACAAACCAAATTTGAGAAAAATCAGTGCAATATTTTTGTTTTTTGATAGATTTAAGTGAAGATCGGGAAGCAGCTCTATATGGGGCCTATAACTAAGAATTGTCCTCTAGGAATTTTTTTTGGACTACTGATTAGTGGATACAATAAACACATACAAACCCAATTTGACTAAGATCTATGTGATAGTTTGGATCTTATGGCAATTTATGTCGATTTCATAGGGGTCATTTGTATGGGGACTAGGTCTGAACATGGACCGATTTTCACCAATTTCAACAGCGTTCATCCTATGGTCGATTAAAGCTTACATACTGAATTGCATTAAAATATATTCATATTTGCGACCTGTAGTTTGATTAAAAAGTTTACATGGACACACAGACGGACGGACGTACATCACTAAAACGACTCAGAAAGTTATTCTGAGCTGATCGGTATAATAAAAGCTGGGTCTAGGTCAAATATTTTTGGTAGTTACAAAAAGCAGCACAAAGTCATTATACCCAAACCACATAGTGGTATAGGGTATAAAAAATACACTATACAAATGTTTTTTTCTTTACTACTTGCATCAGTGCATTGTTAGGTAAAACAAGTAGGAGTGTAAAATTCGGCTATGCCGAATCTTTGATACCCTCCACCTAGGTTTTCTTGCACTATTTGTAGCAAATTTAGATAAAATATTTGAAAATGTAAACAATTTGATCAATTTAGTAATTTATTACAACAAATACTCTGAATTTTCAGCATTTACGTTTAACAATTTTAAAGTCAATAGAAGATATTAAACAAAATATATTTTTAAATTTCGGATCTTTTTCGGAATACTTGACCATGTCTTATATTTTAAAAGCACTAGCGTTAATCAGTTTTATTTTTTCGATCTTATTCTGACATTCCATTTGTAACGCATCGATAAATGGATTTGCGTCTATGTGTTTAATGCAAAAGATTTCTTACTTTTGTCGAATTGTAGGGATTTTTTGAAAAATTTTTTTTAACAACTTAATATTATATACGTTTCAATTTTAAACTTTAAAATTAAAAATATCTATCTTTTTTAAATCTGGTAATAACTCTATAATATGGAGATGGTAAATCCGTGGCTTCTTTAATAAGAATGACAAGTAAAAAACACTTTTGTGCAGTTTACTTGTTTTGTGCATTTTTTTGATACATACATAAGTACGCCATCTTTGTAGATCTCTTCTATTATATTAAAGGTGCTATTACATGATGTGTTTTTTACATATGTACTGTCAAATTTTTCCACAACAAAAGTTGTACACATCGTGTGATACATATGAAACATTGTTTATGTACAATACATGAAGAAAGTCACATGTACATTTTTCAATTAGAACAGGTTCTATTTTTGCATGACAAACATGAAAATACAACACTGCTTGTGGCGAAAGAAAAACAGAGTAAATTTTAAAGATTAGTATTGAAAGAAAAATAAATTGTTTAGTATTAACAATTAAAAAATATATAACCTTTTTTTTAACAGTAAATTTTTGTAAATTTACAAATTAAATCAGCTGTTGTTTACACTTAGAGGTTATGTCATACGGAAAAACATATGCACGTGTGATAGCAAAAATTATGAATCGTATGTAAAAGACAATTTTGACAGACATGAGGAATTTCATATGGATAAAAAAAGTGACAGTACATATGTAAAAAACACTTCGTGTAATAGCACCTTAAGTAAGTTTGTAAATAAAAAGAATATTAAAATATTATAAATGTAAACATAATTGATTTTAGAAAAATGTCCGATTCGTTTTTCGATGATGCTGAAAACACATCAAAGAAATACAGAAAACAAAGGTTTTACTCAAGTTAGTTGAGAGACGAGAAGCTAATGGGATAGAACAGGTCAAAGATGACGACTTTAAATATAGATGCAAGGCTTGTGAAAAAATATTAAATTGCGATAAATCAGATCTTAGTATACATGCTAATAACCAATGTCTTAAAAAACCAACAACCAAAATTCTGTTTACGTTATAAGATCCCATTTGCAAGCCATTTTTATTAATTGTGTAAATTTTAAATGCACATCTAGCCATATAAAAGATGAATTACACAGAATAGTAAAAATATATTTTTTATAATATCTGTTGGTTTTTATGTAATTCTAATGATATCCTTATATTATTTTTTATGATATTTTTTTCGTTTTTATGTTATTTTTGCATTATTGAAATTGAAAATTAACAAATTAAAAATAATTTTTTTTTTGAAAAATTGGAAAAAGTAGTGTAGGGAAAAATGTAGAGAGAAAAAAGTGGGTGTAGGGAAAAAAGGGATTTTTTTTCATTAGCGTAGAGATTTCTGTAAAAATCTCCTGGCATCACTGGTACCTATTAAAAAACAATGTAAGATTTCACAAAACAATGCGACGTATACCTGCTTGGTTCAAAAGCTTTCATAAGACTAAATGAAATTGTTACTTATGCATGAAACACATAGACGACAGAGGCTACACAAACACACGGATACAAATGCTGCTGGCTGCAATTGTAGTCGTGTAGTCAACTACTTAATTGTTTTGAAAACGACAGTAACATATAACAACAATATAAACAGCTGTTTTTATACAAAATCATTTTTATTTCAGTAGTGCCAATTACATTTTTTTTTTACTTTATTAAAATAGAAAAACATGTATGATTCTTTATAAAATTGTCTTAATTATATTACTTATTTATAATGCATTATTATAACGTAAAAATAAATAAATAAATTTACTTATTAATAGAATTATTATAGCATTTCATTTTGCGATTAATTTTTTCAACAAAATAAAATATTTCATAGCACTAATATCTTTTACATATTTTGTTATATTGTCAACACTATTTTTATTTTGTAGCCAACAAAAACAGAAATTAGCCTAAGTTGACTACAGCAGCAAAAGTGGTCATGTAGTCGTGTAGCTGTGTTGGTGTCAAAATAATCGTTTTCATATAAACGTGTGTATTTTTTTTTTGACAGGCTGTAGTCGTGTAGCCGCTGTCGTCTATGTGTTTCATGAGAGAGTTCGGCTAACTGGTGCCATTATGTATATGTGTGTGTAAACAAAAATATACGATATCCCAGTAATCATTTCGAAGATTGTTTTAACAAAAATCATCTTACTGTGTCTTCCTCGAGCACTTTTGATGATTAAAAACTGATTAATCACATGCGGTATTAGAAAAAGACTAAGAAATGATTTTTGCTTACGCTTAAAAAGTGATTTATAGAAAAATGACATTAAATATGACTCAAAAATAAGTCGAAATTAATCAGAAAATTGGATAAAAAAGGTTCTCAAGATGAGTCGGGGGTAAGGTAATATTTCCTCCCAACAAAAGAATATTTTGTGATCAGCAAAAGAGCGCATTTATGACTGTTTTAATAGCACAGAGGAGTCAAAAAAGACTCCACATGATCACTTATTGCATAAAATGTTTACTGGGATTTTATTCACTATCTGTAGAAACAGTTTTTTAAGTAAAACAAATCTGCACACAATTTCAATTCTATTTCGTTTACAATGATACGATCACTTTGTTTACTAGCTAGTAGTAAAATAAGAAAATAGTATTATAATACAGCGTAATGACGAATTGTACTTCTCAATTAGTTTATTTTTAATGTGCCATAAGAAGTTCGGTTTGTGCTAAGAAATGAATGAATATATGCTTCCCAGGGCGAAGCTTAATCATTGCACTTTGATTGAGTTGAGCTCCGCGATTATTCCTAATGCGGAATAAATCGTGCATTAAATTCTCGGTAGTCCGGGAATGGCGTTTGCCTGCGCCAAACATTAAATAATAAATATGTATTATAATTAAATATTATTGACATTAAATTATTATCATCTGAGAAAAAAAATTTTTTTTAAACACCAATTTTTAACAGGGTAGAATTTTATGGTTTCAATACTACTTTTGAATGCAAGTATGTACTAAAAGTAGAACCCTTAAAATCATACTATTTTTTGCAACCCTAAAAATGCAATATTTTGTATAAATAAAATAATTTATATTTTATTATTTTTAATATGCGCTTATTATCGATATACATATACAGAATATATGAATGTTATTTATAGTATTTTGATATTTGCAACAGTAGTCTGTATGTATCAATTTGTAATATTTTGTGATCTTATAAAAATCGCAGAATATTGATATTGATTTTATATAGTTTCTTTTACTAATTAATTAACTTAAATATTACACCATAAAATGTTGATATTGGTGAATTTTTATATTACTACCACAACGACCATAAAAACAACAAGTACAGCTGTGACAAAATACAAAATTTAGAATAACAATATAGGAAAACATCATATATTTTTTTACCTTTTCAGTGATTTCTCGGCACCTATAAAATCTGTTGTCACGATTTAAAAAACAGAAACCTTCTCGTGATGTTGGTGTATCATTCTCACTAACAACAAGCGCTCTAGCTGTCCTATTGAGAACGTTATCGTGACAAGAACAACATAGTCAAATCATATTTTTTCAAGACTTTTTTTACTCCATCGTTCAATTCTCGGGACCAGATGAAACGATTTGGACGATTTTAAATAGCAAACTTTTCAGGATGTTACTGAATCATTTTTTATACCAACGAGCAACCTAGTTGCCCGATTGAAGCCGTCATCGTGATTTCCACAGACGGACAGACGGACAGACGGACATCGCTATATCAACTCCGCTTGTTATAAGGATCACAAATATATATATTTTATGGGGTCCAGATTTTTTTTTCTATTTATTACAAACGGAATGACAAACTTATATATACCCTCTGCACACTGGAGTGGAGGGTATAATAAAAAGGTATACAAAAGGTATGATACTAAAACAATAGAACAAATAATGACTATTATAAGCTATAAAATACCTAAAGCACAAATTTAATACGCCATTGTATACGGGTACCTATAGGGCTGTTTAAATTATCGTAATTTGATTTTTTTTTAGAGTAATTTCATTAAAATGAAAAAATTGTTCTACCCACGGGTCGTCACGGTTGCAAAACTATATATAGGACTAAAGAGGACACTTTCACCTTTCTAAGGGTGGTATACGTTTCTTGTTCCCTTTAGTTCCCTCGAAGTTCTATTCTATTAAAGTTTAAATTTGAGAAAAATATAGTAGTTTCATAAATATTTCATAACGCCCCTAATATTAAACTTTAGAGCTGTGACCACTTACAACTGCTAAAGACTATAATCCTACCAACATTATAAAAAAGACACAGTGGTTCAAAACCAAAAAAAAGTGGTAATAAGTTTGGAACTTCTAAACTATTGGTTGGATTGGAATAGTATATTCTAGGCGATTGTAGTCAAGGATATAGGCTTTCAAAATATTTATTTTTGAGATACCCTGTTGTAACACAGGGTGAGCTACAGGGTGCCAAAGTCGACCACCTCGAGGTGGAAAATGCTTTCAAAGCTTGTAACTTTTATAAATATGAAGTGATTTTTACGTTTTTTAAATTTTTCCAATAATCATTAAATTATTAACAAACATGCTTATACTACCTAGTTATCGCTTATGGTTTAAAAAATATTTGATTTTAAAAATCAACATTTGAACTTTTCACCAAATTCTTTCTTGGTTTTTCGCAAATAACATTTTTATTAAAATAGATAAAAAAAATCTAAAAATATGTGGCGATAGCCAGTACTTTTCAAAAAAATAAGTTGAAGTATTTTTTGAATTATTTCAAACCGTTTAGTGAGCACAAAATCTTACACTTGATTTTTTGAATCAGGTTCTAAAAATTGCAAATTTTTGCCAAAAAATACCCTTCATTCTTTCACTTTTTATACCCTCCACTCCAGTGTGCAGAGGGTATATATAAGTTTGTCATTCCGTTTGTAATAATTAGAAAAAAAAAATTTGGACCCCATAAAATATATATATTTGTGATCCTTATAACAACCGGAGTTGATATAGCGATGTCCGTCTGTCCGTCTGTCCGTCTGTGGAAATCACGATGACGGCATCAATCGGGCAGCTAGGGTGCTCGTTGATATAAAAAATGATTCATTAACATCCTGAAAAGTGTGCTATTTAAAATCGTCCAAATCGGCCGATTAGGGCCCGAGATTTGAATGAAGAACTAAAAAAAAGTCTTGAAAAAATATAATTTTCTATGTTGTTCTTGTCACAATCACGCCCTCCATAGTGCAGCTACAGTGATAATTTTTAATTAGAATGATTCACCAAATTCATGGGAAGATTTCTATTTCAAAAATCATTAAAATCGGTGGAACAGGTCCAGGGAAATCTCTGAAAAAGTAAAAAAAAATGAAAAATGAAAAATATGATGTTTCTATATTGTTCTTGTTGTTATTCTAAATGTGGTGTTGTTGTCATAGCTGGACTTGTTGGTTTTGTGGTCGTTGTGGTAATAGTATAATAAAAACTAACAATTTGTAATTTTTTTTTTTTAACTCTGGTAGATAAATTTAAAAGTTTCCATTGTTTTGGCATCACTAAAAAAATTTGTTAAATCATTTCTGTTATTACCACGAGCCTGCCTGCAAAATTTCAGATCGAATGGGTTACGGGAAAGGGGTTAAAATCGATCCAAAATTTTTTCGACAAGCAGACACTGCGAGTTAATATAAAGGGAGTAAAAATTCAGCAACATCTAAAGCAAATAATGCTAAAATACCTAGTTGTTAATAAAAAAAAAATGTAAATTTAGCAAAAAAAATTTTATGTATAAATTTATTTAAAAAGAAAAACACAAAAATAACGTTTGATGTTGTATTTTTTGTGTGTAATATTTACATATACATACATAAACATATTAAATAATACAAATAATATACATATATTATATATATGTATATCCATAACAACTGCATGTTAGAAATAAATCGGTATATTATTTTATTTACATAATTTTCTGCAATATTTTGTTGTGGGGAAAATACATTTCTTTTGCTTTAACAGAGTGTAACTTCATTTTGCTCAGCTTGACTATGCCGCAGTAGATGGCGCCACAATTTTTGTTCTAATTAGCCTTGCAATAGTTACTTCTATTTTAACATGAATGTCAATATTTTCAACTAGATATCATACAGAACAATGTTAAGAGTATACACGGGCTGGTCTTTTATTTCATATGTTTTTTCATTATTCTTTTACAAATATGAACATAAGTTTGGCATGTTAACTTTTTGTTGTCTTTATAAAATAGAGTTACCGAGTTCATCAATGAGTTTTTTGCTTTCAAAACAGTTTTACATAGTTATATAGAACTATTATTCTGCTTTACCTACAAAATATCTGATTGCGATTACATCTAATTTTTAAAAATTGTTTATAATTACTAAAGCATTACTATTCACATAAATACAAAATTGCACTTTTTAAATTTTCCATTCAAATTTAAGAAAATATCAATTCTAAAAACTGGAATTAAAAATTTCCAATTATAAATTACAATTAATTGAATTTCAGAAAATCATATCAAAACGTCGGAAATTATAATTTTAAATTTAGAAGACATCTACTGCATCTTTAATATATAAATTTTATTCGTTAAACACAAATTGAAATTAAAAAAAAAAAAAACACCAATACCTACGTTTACATTTAAAAAATTTTCACATTTAAAAAAATATTGACATTCAGGAGAAATTAATAGCGTTCAGTATCGCGATTCAAAAACTTCTTTTAACGATAGTCGAATCGTTAAAAAAGAAAATAGCAAAATTATCGGTAAAATTTTTAAACGATATTCGCTATTGTTAAAGTCAGCTCTTGTTGTTATCTAAACGACAATCATTTTTGTGTTGTTTGTTCAATCGATAAAAACTTTAAGGTTGAAATGTCGTCATACATAAATAAAAATCATAAAATAGTGAAAATATTTTGCTTCTATTAAAAAACTTTTTTATATAAATAAAAAAAATTAACTAGCAAATTCAATTCATTATTTCATTTTCAAATAAATAAACAGAAATATTAGTAAAAAAATAAAGATATTAAACATAAACATAAAATCATCCTGTCAAACACGAAGTAATTTGTTTTTTTCTATTCTTCTTTGTGTTTTTCGCTTGTTTTGACAGAGATGCCACTCGTCTACAATTTAAATAAATAGAAAAATAAATTTGTCGACTGTCGTTAAGATGTATGTACTTAGTGAATTACTTAATCCTTAGTGCAAACAACAATAGCTGTCGATATATTTTGCGATTGTCGGATCGTTGAAATTTACAGAATCGGACTACAGAAAACATTGATTTAAATTCAATGAATTTTAGAAAACGTCAAATGCTATTTAAGAATTGCTTTCAAATATTCGTTTAGAAATTTGAAAAATATTACATACTCTTCAAATATTTATAAAATGTAATATTTTCATATGAAAAAAAAAACAAAAAGAATTTCTAAAATAAATTTGTATAGTTAATTATAGTTAAAATACTTTTATTAAAATTGTGAAAATTTCATGCATATCATTACATAATAAAATCAAATGAATTATTTCAATTTTGTACAAAAACAGAAAATATAACATTAATGTTTCTTTTTTTGGTTCAAAAAACATATTAATATTGTAATTGTGGAAATGTTACACGGTGGTAGAAATGATATAAATAATAAGCATATCATTTTAAAATGAACATACAATCCTGTCCACTTAAATAGCGCGTGCTTTAAGCTTTTGATATATATATATATATATATATTTAGGTGTGCTATTCTCAATTAAATACACTGCTTGCCAAAAATCAGGTCGATTTTGTTACTGTTACTACATGCAAAACATCCCAACAAAGCAAAATAATGTAAAAACTGTTTGTATGAATAATTTTTTCTCCATTTCATTTGCATTTTACTACTGGCATCGCTTGTTGGGATAAAATTTTAAACGTATCAACGTTCTCTCCTCAACGTTCTCACCACAACGTTCTATCCCAACGTTTTCACCACAACGTTCCCACCACAATATTCTCTGTTGAACGTTCTGCCTATGATTTTGTTTAACTAAAGAAACATTTATATGCATAACTGCCACATAACATATTGGTGGTCGAGTGCGTAGTGCGCTGGCTCTTGACCTTTTTCGCTTATGTTCGAATTCCAATGAAATAAGAAATATTGTATTTTTTTTATCATATTTTTTTTTCTTCAAACTTATTGAAAACAATAAATTCTTAACATATCATTAAGATCTAATAAAAATAATCATTTAGTTATTTAATTTCATATAAAATTCCATAAATATTTTTTTTACGATATTACATTTTCAACATTATTGGTGAATAAAAAAAAATTATATATACATGTTTCTTTTTATTAATCAACAATGTTGCAGTAAATACAGACTTTTGGTTTAACCGTTCCATTATCGTTTTGCACGTCCTCATTATGTATAGTCCTTGGATGACTTCAAAATTTGACTTCATGGTAGGCAAAGTAAACCCCAAAAATTGAAGTTCGATGATAATTCCCAGGTAGTAGTATTTGGAGTCAATAAATGAAAATATATTTTATTAACATAATTTAATTCAAAATCAAAAGTTGGCATCACTGAGTTAGATTTTGTATTGTATGGTGTTATTTTGTGTTGCCACAAAATCTAATAAAGAAAACTCCCTTTTAATTGTAAAAAAAATTATTTTCCAAATATGATATTTTAACAACAAAAAAAAATTGAGAGAGCTTTTTCGCAATGAAGGTTAGGGTGAGCTATTTAATTTGCAAAAATTTTAAATTAATCGAGAGGTTATATCATATAACCGGAAACGCATGAATATAGGTATATAACCTAAATGCATGCCGATCAGCAACAACGATGTCCAAAAAGCAAACACCGAAACGTGTTTTCTTTTATCCGAAATAATAGAAAAGACGAAAACGATCTTTCCTCGTTGGAGTGCGAATTACTAATGTGAGAAAGCTTTTTAGACCAACTCTTGAAATAAACAAAAAACATCTGTTAAGCGGATCAACCCAAAGAATTTGCTGAAATAATTTTGTATTAAGTTTAACAAATTGTTAACTTTTTCAAATATATTGTTAACATTTATTATCAATACTCAAACCGAGGTGGAGGGTATCAAAGATTCGGCACAGCCGAATTTAACACTCTTACTTGTTTCTCACAACCTTGGTAAAACATGTATATATTTTTCTACATATTTTAAAAGAATATGCTTCAAGAATGGTGTTTACGCGCAGATTAGCGAACCGGCCTATTGTCAGCTTAACGAAGCACTTGTTGGCTGTTCTCCGTAGCCTTTGAGTGTGCTTTGCTTAAGCTGATGGCTCATACTGTTGTATACCCCGCTTAAGGTACGTTGTACATTCTACCCCCGCTCTTTACCAATAAATTTTTATAACGTTTAAGAAAACATAAATTCTAATTGTGTTTTTATTCTTTTCGTATATTTTTTTGGGAAAATTATTTTACTGAGAAAAACATTTGGTCCTTCGAACCGGATTATAATAATCCGTCCGTACTAGTAAAATAATTTCCCAGAAAATTATTTTTATTTTCAGGAATTCCTCGCTTTCCTGGTGTTTGTGCCAGCTGCATAGGTATTTAATACCATATGAATTAACCACCAATTAAAATTAATTAAATTAATAAAAAGGTACGTGTGTGAAATTTAAAGTGAAAAAATTATAAGTGCAAAAGAATAATAAAATTGTGACAACATATAAGAAATATAAAGTGCTGTGAAAAAAATAGCTAGTACATAGTGTAAACCCGCTAAACATTTATATTTGAAAATATACAAAATATACCAACAAAAACAGTGCATAAAAAACCATAAAGAAAATAACACTCCCGCTATTTTTTTTAAATATATATTGTGTTTATTTTAATTCGTTAAATATTCTCTTAAAAAGTGCATTTTTTTTGTGAGCGTGGCTTAACAATATCTTAACCCGATAGTTATTGTTAAGCTACTAATACCAGTGCGAATATAACATAAAGGAGAATGAGAGAAAATTAACTTACTCGTTGTTAAATTATAAACACTCATAATACCAAATAGTGTTGTGATTTTTTTTCTTTTTTTTCGTAAAGAATAATTACATAAATAATTTATTTATTTTTGGATAAATATATTTATATTGAAGTGTGCGCGGAACAAATATAAATTTTTTAGCGGTAGATAAAAGTGTTAAAATAAAAGAAGTGTTTTTTTTTTATTGTTGGTGTATTATATATATGTTGTCACACATATTGCATTAGTGTTGCACCGTTTCGAATAAAAAAAATACCCGAGTCATTTATATCGTGACAATAATTTGTGTGAATATTCGATTCATATTTCATTTTGGAGTGAATTTTAAATACAACCCACGATTATTCGAATTTTTAGACCGTGTTGAAGAAAATTTTATTGTTTAAAGAAAATTAATTTATCCGAAGTTATTTATCTGAAGTGATTCGCTGCAACACTTTTGTAAATTGATTTTTTTTGTAAATTTTTTTGCAATAGAGTGCATTTCCGCTGAAAACAATTGTGGTTAAAATTATTTAAAAGTGAAAATTAGCTAAAATTCGAATTTTCTTTTACTCGATTTATCGAATTCAGTGTAAATACGCTCTGAGATATTGGAATTTTTATACCTTTTTTTACAATTTAGTGCATTTACACTGAGAAAAATTGTCTAAATCTTATTTAAAGTTGCCAATTAATTAAAAGTCGATAATTTATCCCGGTTTTTCGACATTTCTTTTTTTACAAGATTATTCGAAACCTCAGTGTAAATACGCTTTCACATAATTTACATTTCAAATCTTTTCGCCGAATTTTTTGTATTTTCGATTTATTTTCGAGGATCCCCGATTAGTTTGTTTTCTCGAGATTTTTTTAAATTGATTTTGGAATTTAATTTGTCCAATTTACTCGGTTTTGGTCAAATTTTGAGGAAATTTTCCCGTTTTCTGTTGCGTTTAGGTTTTTGATTTTCATTTGTCGGGGAGGATATTTTTTGGAACGGTTTTATTCAGTTTTCCTGAATATATTTTATTTACTTGCGATCGTTCCGTAAATAGACTCTAAAAATGTCTGATATATCCGAGTTGGTTAAAAGGTCTGATCGTTTGACAGATTTTGAAGCTTTTATAGCTCTTATACCTTCGGCTGATCATAACCACGGATCACTGGCTGTTCATGAGAGGGAATTAAATCGTTTATGGGAAGCGGTTCGGGAATCTTACGAGTCTATAATGCTTGATTCGGAGGCGAACAAGAAACTCGTAAAGGAAGTTAAGCAGAGGTACATGGCCTCATACTCCACCTACATTCGTGGTATATCCTTCGTCACTGGTCATGTCGAGCGTTTAAAGGCAATTTCTCTTAATGAACAGAGAGCCAATGAGTTGCCTCAGATAGCTGCATCCATGATCCATTTACCACCGTGTGATACGGAGGTTTTCTATGGGGATTACGTTAATTGGCCTACTTTCAGAGATATGTTTTCAGCTTTATATAAGAATAACCCCCGGTTAAGCCCTGTTGAGAAACTGTACTATCTATTGCAGAAGACAAAGGGCGAAGCTCACAATACAATCCGAACTTGTCCTTTGACAAATGATGGGTTCGCCTTAGCTTGGCAAAATTTAATGGATAGATATGAGAATAAGCGAGTTGTCATAAACGCCCAGTTGAAAATTCTGTTTAACATTTCTCCCGTTATACGTGAAACGGGCCCTAATTTGAAGAGTTTACAGCGAACAATAAACGATTGTATCACAAATTTATCGTTGCTCGATATTAATACGGAAAGTTGGCATGTGATTTTTGTATATATTTGCTCGACAAAATTACCCGACAACACGTTGAGTCTGTGGGAACAGTCATTGAAACGCGATGCGAATATGCCAAAATGGCATGAAATGGATAAGTTTTTGACGGCTCGTTACCAGACTCTTGAGTCTGTTTATGATATAAAGGGCTCACAGGTGAATCAGAGCCAACCTCGGAATATGAGTGTGAATTTGAACAATAGTTTCAGAAAACCCCTGAGTGATTCAAAAAAGATAAACAGTTTTGCGACCAAGACTAAACCGAGTCAATCCGTTAGTCGTTGTGTTCTATGCCGAGAACAACATCCATTGAGGCTGTGTCCGATATTTTTGAGGCAAAGTGTGGATGAACGCTTGGCGAGCGTTAAACGATTTAAGTGTTGCACAAACTGTTTAGCCACGTCCCATGAATTAAGATCTGTAAAAGTGTACACGTTTGCTTTCATTGCAAACAGAAACATCATTCGCTCTTACATAGAGACAGTCAACCTTCTCGGAACACATCCGGCACGTCTTTACCACAAAACCCCTCTCAGACTACACCTGTATTTGTTCCGAGAAGTTCACAACCCCCCCTCAACTCGGATGAGTGCCCTTCTACTTCTGGGGCAGCCCGCTCGTTTCAAACCTTTAGTACTCAGTTAGATTCTAACCCGCATTCTACCGTTCTGTTAGGTACAGCGATTTGTGAAGTGGACACTCATGGGGTGTTAAGCTCTGCTCGAGCATTAATTGACCCAGCCTCGCAAGCCACTTTTATCTCGAAACGATTACAAAGGAAACTTTCTATTCCTATGTGGTCTACTCCAATGGCCGAAGTTACTGGTCTTAATGGCAGTGTGGCTGCAACCTCTTCGAAAATGTGTGTTATATCCATTGGATCCCCAATTGAACCAAGCCTTAAAATTCGAACTGAAGCATATGTGGTGGAGAAACTTACGGGTCGTTTTCCCACGTGTTCGATCTCAAATGACTTAAAATCTTTCCCCGAAATTTCATTGTCTGACATCAATTCGGCCCGAATGGATATTCTCCTTGGTGGCGATATTTATCCGCGAATAATATTCCCTGATGTTAGGAAACACCCTAACGGTAATCTGGTTGCACAGATAACCGTATTCGGTTGGATAGTGACTGGTAAAGTGGGACAACCCGATCCCTTACCTTCGGTTGTATCGTTTTTCAACCACATCGAGTTAAATACTCAATTAGCCCGATTTTGAGAGCTTGAGGAGTTCCCACCGGCAGCTCGATCGACTGAGGTTGAAGATTATTGTGATAGATTTTATCGAACTACCACACATAGAAATTCCGAAGGTCGTTATGTGGTTTCACTCCCGTTTAAGCACGAGTTTCCACGGTACTTGTCATTGGGCAATTCCCGTAATATAGCTCTTTCCCAGTTTGTGCGAAATGAGGCAAGGCTTATGAAGAACCCCGAATTAAAATCACAGTACGATAGTGTGATTAATGAATATATTGTTTTGGGAAAAATGCGTGAAGTTGTTCCCCCCAATAATGAAGCCTCGAGTTATTATATGCCGCATCATGCTGTTATCAAGCCAGGCAGCGTTACTACGAAACTCCGAGTAGTATTTAATGCGTCTAGCCCTTCATCAAATGGCGTTAGTTTGAACAGTGTTTTGTTCCCCGGTCCTGTGTTGCAGGCAGATCTCACTGTTTTAATTCTCCGTTGGTGATTGTATCGCTTCATATTTAATGCCGACATTGAAAAAATGTACAGGCAAATATTGGTTCATCCCAATCATACCACATATCAAAGGATTCTTTTCCGGCGTAATCCTGATGATGACATTAAGGACTACGAGTTGAATACCGTTACCTTTGGAGTGAATTGTGCTCCATATCTCGCAATAAAGACGTTACTCCAACTCGCTAGTGTTTGTAAAGCTCGTAGTCCAGCGGCATCTGAGATTTTAGAAAACCATATGTATGTCGATGATGTACTGACTGGCTCTCATTAGCTGGAAGATGGTTTGAGAAGACGTGAAGAACTTATTGAGGTCCTTGGGTCAGCGGGTTTCATTCTTCGAAAATTCACCGCTAATCACATCCGACTTTTGGAAAATATCCCAGAAGAGAATCTGCCCGATGCCGATTTCTTGAAATTCTCAGATGCCAGCGCGACTAAAGCCCTGGGGTTGCGATGGAATGCGCAGTCTGATAGCTTCTACTTTAAACTCGTTTCGCAGCCAGGGAAAAATGTGATTACTAAGCGTGCGGTCTTGTCCGAAATAGCAAAATTGTTTGATCCCGCAGGTTGGCTTTCGCCGAAAATCATTGTTGCTAAGATGATAATGCAACAAATATGGAAGGACAAGACCGATTGGGATGAATGTTTGAACCCTTCTACTTTGGTTCAATGGCACGCATTTCTCGACGATTACCCGAATGTTGAGAAAATATTCATTCCAAGATGGGTGAATTTTCATCCCGAGAATGATATCGAGATCCATGGATTTTGCGATGCTTCTGAGAAAGCATATGCAGTAGCACTCTATGTTCGCACCGTCTCTTCCCCGTTTGAGATAAAATCGCATTTGCTTGCTTCAAAAACAAAAGTAGCTCCAGTGAAATTTGAGACTCTACCCCGATTAGAGCTCTGTGGAGCGGCGTTAATGGCAAGGATGGTTGATTCGTTGAATAGTCAGTTGAAATTTCCCAAGGAGAAAATTCATCTGTGGACTGATTCAACCATTGTCTTAGCATGGCTGAAGAAAGAATCATGCGATTTGCCAACTTTTGTTGCGAATAGAGTTGCTTTGATTGTTAAAAAAGTTGGAAATGAGAATTGGTCTCACGTGGTTTCCAAAGATAACCCCGCCGATTTGGCAAGCCGCGGATCTCTTGCTCGTGAACTAATTGATAATGCGTTATGGTGGCATGGTCCTCATTGGCTATTGAAACCAAGGAATGCCTGGCCCAAGGAATCAATTAGTCTTCATTCTTATTTGGAATGTGTTAAGTCGGATAAGGAATTAAAGAAACCAATTGATATACTACACAAGTATTCAAATTTACCCCGAGCAATGAAAATTATTGCATATTGGTTTCGGTTGTTGCATTTTCTCCGTGTGCACAACGGTTTATACCCGACCTTAGAAGTAACCCAGAAGGAAATTAAGTCTGTGAGGGATCGACTAATTATTTTATGCCAGCGAACTTATCTCACCGAATATGAGCTTTTGGCTAAAGGACTACCATTGCCCTCTAAGAGTAATTTATTGTCCTTGAATCCTTTTATTGACTCCGATGGATTCATCAGAATGAATGGTCGGCTAATTCAAGCCCCTGGTTTGGCATATAATGAAAGGTACCCGAAGATCCTGCCTTACGATGGTCAGTTCACAAGGTTGTTCGTAAAACATGTACACGAATGTTCGATCCATGGCAGCAATTCATTTGGAGGCTACAGGCGATATGTCGTCCGAAACGTTTTTGGCGGCATTTAGTCGTTTTTTCGCCCGCCGCGGTTGCCCGTCCCATTTATACTCTGATAATGGGACTGCTTTTGTAGGTGCCTCAAATTTGCTCGAAGAGGACAAGAATCAGTTTTTCTCATTGCTGAGAAGCAAGGTTTCCAATCAGAATAGCCTGAACATGGTGGAGTGGCATTTTATTCCTCCCGGCGCTCCGCATATGGGTGGACTCTGGGAGGCGGGTGTCAAAAGTTTTAAGACCCATTTAAAGAAGGTGGCGAATGCACAAGATTCACTTTTGAGGAATTTACGACAATGCTGACCCGAATTGAAGCGTGTTTGAACTCGAGACCACTATGCCATATGAATGAGAGCCCCTATGAATTTACCCCCTTAACTCCCGGTCATTTCTTGATTGGAGCGCCCTTATTGGCTCCCCCTGAACCCGATATGTCCGATCTGTCAATAAGCCATGTGAATAGATGGCAGAAACTAAAGGTACTTCACCATCAATATGCGATAAGGTGGAAGGAAGAGTACTTAAAGGAGCTCCACAGACGTGTAAAGTGGAAGTATCCAAAAAGGGAGTTTCAAGTAGGTGATGTTGTTGTTATTCGTCAAGACAACTTACCTCCAAACGAGTGGAAATAAGGCCGCGTCGAAAAGGTTTTCTTGGGGATCGATTCTAAACCTCGTGTGTGTGAACTGATAACAGCTTCTGGCACATTAACTCGGCCTATTGTGAAGCTTGTTCTATTACCGATATCCGAACAACACTAATATTATTTCTTTTTTCGTATTTTCTTCTGTTTCTTCCTAGGTACAATGTCGTCAGCCTCTCGTCGCCTCGAAGTCCACCGACCAGCAGCTGATGGCTCGGCCCCCGCCAAGATAACGGCCGAGACCCAGCAAGGAGGTCCAACTTGCCGGCTATGCAAAAAGGACCATCCCCTCCGGAAATGCTACCGTTTTAAACGGATGTCGGTGGACGAGAGAATCCAGACCGTCAAGAGGCTTAAGTACTGCTTCAATTGCCTAGCCACCACCCATTTGTTGCGGAAGTGCGACAGTCGGGAGAGGTGCATCGAATGCCTTCAGGAGCACCACACACTTCTGCACCGATTCCGACAACAGCAACAACAAAGGCCCGGTACGCATCGTGGTGGAAATGGCAGAAACAATTTTAAGAAGAAGCAGAGAGCACAAAAGTGGCCTCGAGACCAACCAACCCGTCAACAACAACACCAGCGGCTACAACAGTCCCAACAACTGCAGCCATGCGATGGACGCCCGTGCTGCAATCACCAGGCAAATGGTCAGCGCCCAACAACAGGTCAACAGGCGACCATTGTTATAAATGTCCATTCGGGACAAATTGTTTAATTTAGTCCTTTTATTTTTTTTATTAATTTTTTCTATTAATTTTTTAGAATTTTCTAATTTTGGTTAAAATTTTTCAAATTAAAATTTTATCTTTCATTTGAATTATGAATATATGAATTGTTGATTAGTTTTAAGCTTTTTTTGAATTGTTAATGAATTCTTTGAAAACTCCGTAACAGTATGACCAAGGCCCCGCATTTATTTCTTGTCTCCCCTTGTTGCACCCGTGCAAGGGGGGCGGGATGTTTACGCGCAGATTAGCGAACCGGCCTATTGTCAGCTTAACGAAGCACTTGTTGGCTGTTCTCCGTAGCCTTTGAGTGTGCTTTGCATAAGCTGATGGCTCATACTGTTGTATACCCCGCTTAAGGTACGTTGTACATTCTAGCCCCGCTCTTTACCAATAAATTTTTATAACGTTTAAGAAAACATAAATTCTAATTGTGTTTTTATTCTCTTCGTATATTTTTTTGGGAAAATTATTTTACTGAGAAAAACAAATGGTTGTAAGCGAAATTTTTAATATTTTTGGACATGCACCCTACGTCCAGCATTGGACGAAATTGGGCAATTTTTTAAAAAAAAACTAAGTTTTAAAAGTTAATACAAAAATATCCGCTCGATTTCTTCAAATATTTCACCGCAGTATTAAAGCTCCAAATATTTTTATTTATTTGCCGCAATAAAATTCGCCGCCATTACATAAACGTGGTCAGGAGGGCTTAAATGGTGAAAAAAAGTCAAATTTTGATACGAATTTTTTTTGTTAACATAAAAAACACATTAAGATTAGTTATTTTTATATTTTGTTTATTGATTCAGAACGGCATTTAAATTATGTAAAACACTTCAAAAAATCATTTTGATGACGTTAATAGTTTTTGAGATATTTATATTCAAATTTCAGAAAAAAATATAGAAAAATTTTTGAATTTTACTTATTATTATGTATATTGTTAAAGAAGACATATTTATCTATTCAACGATATATAACATGTCTATCAAATATATTGCATATATTTTTTTAATGTTTTTTGGTAAAGGGTTGCATACGTTTTTATTACTTCAAATAATTTGATATATCTTTTCAAAGAAGGTATAATTATAAGTTAATGGTGTATGAAATATTTACCTAATGAGTTTCAACTGATCATAAAATTGCCCGAAACTCTGATGCTGATTTTATACAAAAAAAAAAAAAAAAAAAACAGGTAAAAAGCCAATGCCTAAGATATTTTCATTATTAAATAACAAATATAACTAAATTTTTTTTAATGAGTATTTTTTTATTTGTTTTATAATAGGCTTAAAATTACATAACAATTGTCTGCTTTTTTACCAGTTATTTTCTACAAAACAATCAGAAATATCAAAAGATAAAAGATGTTTTATATACATAGCTTCGGAATCATCATTTTCTATTTCAAGACTTATTTTTGGTAACCATTTTGTTCGTATGTAGTATATTACTGGATCTGATGATATCAATAAATATTCCATTAAATCGGAATTTTGGGCTTCTTTGCTACATTTTCTTGTATTAAAAAGTCTAAAGTGTTTGACATCTCTGTTTCTAGCTTCTTGTGCTTCTTCAGTCAGTTCTCCCAAGGGCAGGATGCTATTTTGTATTATTTCTTTCCCATGAGCTAATACTTTGTGTACAGTTGGTGTCATTGGCCTCCAAGGATATAAGTTCATTATTAATTCCTTAGTTCCACTAGCATATATTTTCAATTTCTCCGCATTAATTTGTTGTTTACTATTAATGACAGCTAATATTACTTTAAACCGTGCGATTAAAGCCGTGTCAATGCCAGTAATCAAAGAAGTAGTTTCGGGATCTTCAAAGAAACGTCTTGCTGTATTACCATCATTTGAACTTCCATAGCCACAAAGAGGCTTATCGATAATTAGACCAAGTTACATTTTAAAATCATCCTGAATTCTTTTCTTCTCAGTTTTTCGTATGGCGTGTAGATCAGTATTAGTTTTAACTGGTATATTTTCTTGTCCTGGAATTTTCCGGTGTTTTAGATCATATGCGAGATGCAAGCAATATTCCATAAATCGTATTCTTGCATGAAGTGGTGATATTCCAAATTTTAAAGCATTTTCATTAAGATGTTATATCTGTAACGGCATTGGCTACTTTCCCATCAATTATTGTAAAAAGGGTTGAAATAACACTTTAATGACACTTCCAGATATTTCCACAAAAACTGGAGACAATCTCGAAATTTCCTGATTTATTGAACTCACTAAGCTTTGTGTTGTAATTTTGTCTTCCTTTGTGTACTCAAATCGGATTGGCCGACATAGAAACTTAGATCCGGCTGTTAAATTACTCCATATGTCCTGATATTCTCTCTCACTAGAAGAAGAACTTGTCTCATTATATAGCCTCATTTTTAATGGTACTAATGATGTCATAAAAATTGTTGAAAAATCTATTTCTGAATTGCTTCCACTTGGTTGTCTTTACTCAGAAAATCCAGATGTTCCATCGCATCCCCATTTACATATTCACGTAACTTCTGAATTGTTGCATATTTCTATTTCTTCTTTGCTAAATGTGGATATTATTCTAGATTCAGTCTTTTCAAGCAGTTCCGCTAATCCAACATTTGCACTTTCAGTATTGGATTTCACATTAGATGGTAGAATTTTATTTTTTGTTTCCTTTATGGCTCTGCCGGTAGGAAAAATATCAAATCCTTTTTCTTTGAGAGCTTTTCTCAAAATACCATATTTATTTCTTGTCAATCCCAAATTTAAAATAAGAGCTAACGCATCCTCTTCTGTAAATGATGTTGACGATTTTGGCGTTGAAATACTTTGCACCATACGCTTCAACCGCTTAGGAGATGCAGTTGGTAACACATCTACAATTTTAGCAGCTTCCTTTGGTTGCGTGCGTGTCAAGGCTGATTTAAAAGAATCCTTAATTTCATTAGGCGAATGGTTACTAATGATTTCTTCTTGTTTTTTCTTTTTTGTCCTTGATTGAACATTTTCGTAGTCCTTTTTAGGTCGACCAAATGCCTTTTTCTCAATTTGTACTGTGAGGCCCGTTATCAACCATTCTTCATTTTTAGTCATAAACTTTGATTTTGATAAACCCGATTGGCTAAATCTTCTTTCGTAAGCTTTGTAAAAATTTTCAACATCTTCAGATCTCACATTTAAACCGTAAGTGATGTTAATTGTATAAAATAATTTCGAGACTTTTTCCGAACGTGATGGATGAATAGTAGAATCGGAAGGATTTTCCCAAATAACTTTGCAAAGTGAATAATACTTTAATGTAACCTCCATGATAGATTATACGTAAGTGATCTTAATAAACAAGAAACTCATGGTTATATACTGAAAATACTTTTTGAAAGGTAATATATCGGGCAAGTACTTCAACCAATACTTACATTTTGTTTTAGTGAATCTAAGGATTTGGCTTTTACCTGTTTTTTTTTTGCATAAAAAGGTATTGTGAATTACAGATATTTTGCAATAGGTATCAGAGTTTCGGGCAATTTTATGATCAGTTGAAACTCATTAGGTAAATATTTCATACACCATTAACTTATAATTATACCTTCTTTGAAAAGATATATAAAATTATTTGAAGTAATAAAAACGTATGCAACCCCTTACCAAAAAACAATAAAAAAAATATGTCATTCACTATGTAAATGACCATTTATATGAACAAATAGAGAAATAGCTAAATTTTTGCCTGTGGAGTGTGGTTTGGGGTCATTATTTCAGCATGTTGCAATATATTTGATAGACATGTTATATATCGTTGAATAGATAAATATGTCTTCTTTAACAATAACAATATATATAATAATAAGTAAAATTCAAAAATTTTGGGAACTCTTTACCAAAAAAAAAACGAAAAACCATAGTTTTTCTATATTTTTTTCTGAAATTTGAATACAAATATCTCAAAAACGATTAACGTTATCAAAATGATTTTCTGAAGTATTTTAGATAGTTTAAATGCCGTTCTGAATCAATAAACAAAATATAAAAATAACTAATCTTAATATGTTTTTTATGTTAACAAAAAAATTCGTATGAAAATTTGACTTTTTCACCATTTAAGCCCTCCTGACCACGTTTATGTAACGGCGGTGAATTTTATTGCGGCAAATAAATAAAAATATTTGGAGCTTTAATACTGCGGTGAAATATTTAAAGAAATCGAGCGGATATTTTTGTATTAACTTTTAAAACTGATTTTTTTTTTAAATTGCCCAATTTCGTCCAATGCTGGACGTAGGGTGCATGTCCAAAAATATTAAAAATTTCGCTTACAACCATTCTTGAAGCATATTCTTTTAAAATATGTAGAAAAATATATACATGTTTTACCAAGGTTGTGAGAAAAAAGTCAAAGAATGAAGGGTATTTTTTGGCAAAAATTTGCAATTTTTAGAACCTGATTCAAAAAGTCAACTTTAAGATTTTGTGCTCACTAAACGGTTTGAAATAATTCAAAAAATACTTCAACGTATTTTTTTGAAAAGTACTGGCTATCGCCACATATATTTAGATTTTTTTTTAACTATTTCAATAAAAATGTTATTTGCGAAAAACCAAGAAAGAATTTGGTGAAAAGTTCAAATGTTGATTTTTAAAATCAAATATTTTTTAAACCGTAAGCGATAACTAGGTAGTATAAGCATGTTTTTTGTTAATAATTTAATGGTTATTGGAAAAATTTAAAAAACGTAAAAATCACTTAATATTTATAAAAGTTACAAGCTTTGAAAGCATTTTCCACCTCGAGGTGGTCGACTTTGGCAACCTGTAGCTCACCTTGTGTTACAACAGGGTATCTCAAAAATAAATATTTTGAAAGCCTATATCCTTGGCTACAATCGCCTAGAATATACTATTCCAATCCAACCAATAGTTTAGAAGTTCCAGACTTATTACCACTTTTTTTTGGTTTTGAACCACTGTGCGCAGGTCGTTATCGATGATAGCTTGGGAGTAGTAACCATTTATTTTTGATAAAAAACAAGAAAATATCACTCATTTTGTTGTTTGGCCAAGTATTTAAATATTTTAAATTGATTAATTTATTTGAGCTAATAAGGCCTAAAGTGTTCAGTGTAAATAAAACAAGGTTTCTTTACATATTTTCCGACGTTTCGTCTATATCTGTAGACTTTATAAGGGAAGTCGTCTTTTTAATGGTAAAAACAATACATTAATTTAATAAAATACGCCAAATTTCGATTAAACTTACAATATGAAACTATTTTCCTTCACATTGAAACATAATTGTACATAAAACAAAAAATAAAAACATGAATTTAAATAAATACACAAAATTTAAACTAATGTCACAGAAAAGTTTTACTTAATTGCAACTCTGTAACTGGCGCTTAGTTTGTGTGTTTTTTAGTGTTCATTGTTATTCCTATGTTTTGTTGTATTCGTAGACTTTCTATTGTGAATCGTTTTTTCTCTATATTTTCCTTATCAAGTATGCGAATCATGTCAAAATCAGCTGTGTGGCCTGTCGTTATTATGTGTTGTGCTAATGCAGTTGTTTCTTTGTTTTCAGTAATGTCCATTCTATGTTCTCCTATTCTTGTTTCAAGTGTTCGTTATGTTGTTCCTTTATAAATCTGTTTACAGCTGTGATCTTCGTTGTTTAGTTTCTCTGTTGTTGTTTATAAATTGGCGCTTTGATGTTAGAAAAAATTGTATTGAGAATTGAGTTCGGTTTATAAGCAAAACATATGTTTTCTGCTTGTATGGTTGTTCGTAGGCTTTTGTTGTCATTTAAACCTGGAATATATTTTACACTGTAAAATTTTTTGTGTTAATCTACAGTTGGTTTATTTATTGTACGTGTTTTATTTATATATAATTTTCATTGTTCTTCTTTTATTAATGTGTTCACGATTTTTTAGGGAAACTATTATCCGTGAGTATTTTAGTTATTGTTTGTATATATTTTGGCAAAATAGTTTCATGTTGTAACTTTAATCGTAATTTGGTGTATTTTCTTAAATTAATGTATTGTTTTTACCATTAAAACGACGACTTCCTTGATAAAGTCTACAAATATAGACGAAACGTCGGAAAATATGTAAAGAAACCTTGTTTTATTTACACTGAACACTTTAGGCCTTATTAGCTGAAATAAATTAATCAATTTAAAGTAAAATCACCTTTTTCTGAAATTTAAAAAACAGTTGAGTTTGACAGCATGCCACGCCCACAATTAGCAATAGCTTAACCTAATTTTTTGGCTACTTTAATCTGGATATATTAGCTACAAAAAGGCGTTAAAATTTTAAAAATCAATGACAAAAAAATATTAGACTTTTGGGCAATGAAGTCAAAATTTCAGCCACAGTGCGCAGGTGAATTTTTTCGAAATTTCAAGGTCACGTTACATATTTTAAAATTACCTTTTCAATAAAAAAAAAGTGCAAATCTAGCAGAAATAATAAAATACAAAATTCGAGAATCAAAATAAAATTAAAATCAAACAAAATGCAATAAAAGCTTAATTTTAACAAAACATAAAACTTAAATAATATAACATCTATCTATATATATATACTAGATGTAACCCGGTGTGCTTCGGTACACCCTCCCCCTCCCCCGCCCTTCCGAGTTGTTATGAAAAGGCTCACGCAAAGTCCAAGGCTCTCACTAACACAGTTATTCAGATATATCACATTTAATATTAAGTTTGTAAAGGGTGCCATGCGCATTTGTCCAATCCCGCCCATTTTTTTGTCTGACTACTCACGTTAATAATAGATAACCTGAGATAAATTTTCAAAGCTCTCTCTATCATAGTACTTAATATATATGATATTAAAAATTTACTTTGTATGGGAGGTGCCACGTCCGCGATTTTTATTTTTCGCGATTTTTGGGTTTGGCGATTTTTGATTTTGACGATATATTTTCCACGACAAATCACATTGATAACTAATGTACTTGTCAAAAGACTGTTGCTTTCGTAGTACATCATATTTTTGATATAGGAGGTGCCACGCCCACTTATCCCATCCCGCCCAATTTTTATTGGACTACTCACATTAATATCTGATGGACTCGTGCAAAATGTCGAGCCTTTCCCAATTATATGATATTAGATATCTACTTTACATGGGCGGTGCTACGCCCACTGCTTCGATCACGCCCATTTTTTTGTTCGACTAATCACACAAAGAACATATGGGCTCACGCAAAGCCACAAAGCTCTCTCTTTTACAGTACTCCAAATATATGACATTAAATAGTTACTTTGCTTGGGGAGTTCCACGCCCATTGCTGTGAACCCGCCAATTTTTTATCTGACTACTCATATTAAGATCTGATGGTGTCTTGCAAAGTGCCAAAGCTTCCCTCTTTTAGTACACCAGTTATATGATATCATATATTTACTTTGTACGGGCGGTGCCACGCCCACTTCTCCGAATAACTTATGGGTTTACACAAAGTTCCAAGACTCTCACTATAACAGTACTCCAGATATATGGCATTATATATTTTATTTGTATGGCAGGGACCACGCCTATTGGTCCGATACTGCCCATTTTTTGTCCGACTGCTCACATTAATAATAGGTGACATCAGACAAATTTGAAAAACTCTCTCTATCATAGTACTAGAGATATATAACATTGAATTATTACTTGTATGGGAGGTACCACGCCCATTTCTCCGATCCGGCCCATTTCCGGCGTGGCTACTAATATTAACAATAGGTGACCTCACACAAATTTGCAAAGCTCTCCCTATCATAATACTCAATATATGTATATGATATTAAAAATTTACTTTGTGTGGGAGGTGCCACGCCCACTAAAAATAGTAAAAAAATTATAGCCTATAGCACTTCCCATATCCGCAGTAAGACTCTGTGAAAATTTCAGGAAGATCAGATGGCTAGTTACGGAGATTACCCCCTACAAACAAACAAACAAACAAACACACATTACCTCTTTATTATATTATAGTATAGATTATAGTATAGAAAAGAGTTGCGTGAGTGACTGACTGACTGACTGACTGACACATTCATCATCGCCCAGCCCAAACCGCTGAACATAGAAAATTGAAATTTGGCATGTGAGTTCCTTTTACAGAGTGTAGGTCCATTAAGATGGCATTTTTGGAAATTAGAATTTTTTGGGGGTAAAAAATGGTAAAAACGGCTGAAAAATGGCATTTTTAAAACATCTTTAAAAAGGTCGTAGGAGTATGAAATTTGGAATGTAGGTTCCTTTTGGGACGCAGATTCGAACCAAAATAAGGATTTTTAAAAATTCGCATTTTTAGGAGGTAAAATGGGGTAAAAACGGTCCAAAAAGGGATATTTAAAAAAATTTTTAAAAAAGGTCCCAGGAATATCAAATTTTAAACGTAGGTTTCTTTTACGACGCAGACTCGAACCAAAATATGTATTTTTATAAATTCGGAGTTTAAGGCAGTAAAAAGGGATAAAAACGGCCCAAAAGGGAAATTTTTAAACATGGTCCCAGGAATATGAAATTTGGAATGTAGGTTCATTTCAGGACGTACACTCGAACCAAAATATAAATTTTTAGAAATTTGCACTTTAAGCGGGTAAAAAGGGGTAAAAGCGTCCCAAAGGGAATATTTTTAAAAATGGTCCCAGGAATATGACATTTAGAATGTGGGGTCCTTTTGGGAGGCAGATTCGCACCGAAATAGGGATTTTTAGAAATCCGCGCTTTATGGAGCTAAAAAGGGAAAAAAATTTACATTTGGTATTTTCTAAACAAATGAATCTAGGAATATAAAATACAGTATGTGGATTCCACTAGACTTCAGATGCGATGAAAACTTTCAAAAAAGAGGAAATGGTACATTTTTGTATCTTCTTAATATATTAATCTGTATACATGAATTTTGTCATACAGACTCCACCGAATACATGGGCATCAGTCAGGGATGTATTAATTGGTAATTCTAATAAGTGTACATTTGGTATCTTCTAAACAATCGAATATGGAATGAGGTTCGTGAATTCCACTGGATAGAAACACCCGATGAGAGGCAAACTTTTGGAAATTCTTAACATATTAGTCTATACTTATAAATTTTGGTATACAGACTCCACTGAAAACGTGGTCAGCAGTCAAGGATGAATTTATCGGTAATTCTAACGTGTGGGGAAAGAAAACCGGCCAGAGAGGTAAAAATTATATATCTGGTATCTTCTAAACAAACAAAAAAAATATGAAATATAGTTTGTGGATTCCACAAAAGATAGAAACATCAAATGAGACGGAAACTTTTGAAAATTCGGATGGTAAAGGGCGGGGTGGGCAAAAACGGAAGTGTAAAAGTAATTTGGGAATATGAAATTTGATATATAGATTCCACCAGAGTCACGTACATCGGAGAAGAATAAACTTTGTTTTAATTCGATACCTTGGGGGGGTAAAAACGGCCAAAAAATGCAAAAACTGATAATTTTCAACTGGTAAATTTTCCTTTGAAAGTACATTTTCTTAAAAAAACAAGAAAGAAAATGATAGTTGGTCTAGACCGATACCCTATACCATGCGTTTAGAGAATTGGTCTTAGGTCCAACTAATTGGGTTTAAAAAAAATTTTAACCAAATCTACGTCGAAAATTGGACCAATCCTGAACATTTATGGTAAAGTCACTTATATTTTGCAACAACATATACAAACGGAGAAAAAGCTGTGCAATATTTTTGTTTCAGATAGGTTCAAGTGAATTGTCCTATAGGGTTTATTTTTGGTCTACGGATTAATGGATGTAATAAACATACACAAACCCAATTCGACTGAGATATATTTGGTAATTTGGATCTTATGGCAAGTTAAGTCGATATCATAAGGGTTTTTTGAATGGGGATAAGGTCTAAACATGCGCCCATTTTCACCAATTTCAATAGCGTTTGTCCTATGGCTTGAGTTACTTCTTTCCAAACTAAGCCATCGATATTACAAATAATATTATTTTTGAATAATTTTCGAATCTATAATGAATAAAAAAGTGGTACTTAAATAGAGTAGGTCGCAATACATTGGAAATTTTTACAAAATTCAAAATTTGCCAATTTTGTTTTTTAATAATTACGCTTAGTGATAAAATTATGTATTTCTTTTACGAAATTACTTTTGGGTGTATTCTATATTGGAAGACAACACATTTGTTACAAAAAATACAACTAAAAAAATAGATAAACGAAAATAAATATGTTTTTTAATGATGCCAAAATAGTGAAAACTTTTAAATTTCTTTACCAGAGTTGATTAAAATAATAAAAAAATAGAAGAACCAGTGAAAAAAAATTTTAAAAATTTTAACCGTTATTTAAATATTTATAAATTCTGATGTTTTCTTTCAATTATTATAAAATAATGGCAAGAATAAAGTTTAATGAAGAGTTAAAATCTAGAATAATAGATGATTTTAGTGATGGCCGCAGACAAAAGAATATTTGTGAGAATTATTCTATGAATAAATCCATAAAATCGTCTGGCTAGCATAAATCTTGCGAATAGTGTTCACCAAAATATGATATATTTAAATGGACCCAAAACGTTTAAACACTTCGGGAGTTTTACTGAAATAAATTAATACAATCGTTCGGTATAGAAATCATCCACCCCCCAAGATCATGATCATCATTGTATAGTAAAGGTTTCCATTGTTTTGTCAACAGCATAAAAATTAATACTTTTAAGTTTTGTTAATTTTTTCTGAATTAATGTTAATATTTCTTCTCTGTTAAATAAATAAAATTTACAAATGTTTAAACTAATAAAAGATTCCATCCAAGTCGTCAAAAATATATTTTGTTAAAAGTTTCCATCGTATTGTCACTATCACAATATTTCTTATTGTTTTTAAATATTATTATGGCTTACATACTTAATATAATAATTACGCTAACAACGTAGCGGGTTTATTGCTAGTATTTTATAAATATTCAACTAAACAAAAAATATTTTTTTTTTTGGCTTACATTAAATTTTTATTTCTGAATTTATTGTTTACAAAAATTTTAATTATAACATCGAATTTGCAATATCACATTCAATTGACAATATACGTCCGTACACTTGAAGTATTAACTTATTATTGAGTAATCCCTTATAGAATCCGTCATTTTATACATTTTTAGGTACATGTTATTCACACATTGATCTTTAATTTCATAGCAGGTAGTACTTAAATTGAACAAAACTGCACTTGTTATCCAGACTTCAATATCAGGTAAAACTAATTAGTTTCTCGCCAATATGGGGTGGTTTTTTATCTTTAGTGGTTTAGTGCCGCGATTATTGACAAACTTATAAAATTGTTTATGACTTTGGTTGACCCTTAAATTTGACAACAGGTAAATTAAGAAAGAGATCATTTGTTTACTGTAGAACCTATTGTGATCATTTTATGACTTATTTTTTTGCTGATCAAAACAAAGCCAATAAACCCTTTCGCAGGTATTTTATTTAATTATTTTACTTTTACGTAGTCTAAAGTAAAAAAACAAAATTTTTTTTAGAGTAATTTTTTTAGAGTAATTTCATTAAAATGAAAAAAGTGTTCTACCGGGGGCTCGTGGGGGGTGCAAAAGTATGTATAGGGTTAAACAGGATACATTCGCCTTTCTCCGGGTGGTATACGTTTCTTGTTCCCTTACTTCCTTTAGAAGTTCTATTCCACTAAAGTTTAAATTTGAGAAAAATATAGTGGTTTCATAAATATTTCATAACGCCCCTAATATCAAACCTTAGAACTGTGACTACTTACAAAAACTAAAGACTATAATCCTACTAACATTATAAAAAAGACCGCAGGCCAATATCGATGATAGCTTGCGAGTAGTAACCATTTATTTTTGATAAAAAACAAAAAAAAAACACCTTTTGCTGAATTAAAAAAAACAGTTGAGTTTGACAGCATGCCACGCCCACAATTATCAATAGTTTAACCTAATTTTTTGGCTACCTTAATCTGGATATATAAGCTACAAAAAGGAGTAAAAATTTTAAAAATCGATGACAAAAAAAAATTTGACTTTTGGCCAATGAAATCAAAATTTGAGCCACAGTGCGCCGTAGGCTAGGAAAGTTTTTTCAAAGGTCTAGCTGAGTTTTTTATTCCACGCGATGAAAAGTATGTAAGTTTCAAAACAATTTTATTGAAAAAAAAATATATATATATATTCAAATAGAAATAAAATGTTACATATGACAAAGGTAAATTCATTCAAGAGACTCACCTTAATTATTAATAATAATTCCTTAATAATTCTTCATCTCTTAGAAACTTTTCCGCTTTCTCTGGCCGATTTGTATTGTTTAGAGGCCTTGGACTATGATGGGCTAAACGCAATTTTATTTTGCAAAATTAAGATTTTTGTAAACATTTAAATACATAATCACCAAAAGCTACTACAATTTGTGGTTGGACCAGCTGTACAAGATTGTCTGTTGTTCGTAAACATTCATCGCGTAGTTAAATTTTGTAGGGACCCTTCAATAGTCAGTGTGTGTTATATTTTTATCCATGCAATCGTAAAATGCCAAGGGGAAAAATTGTGTACAAAACATTGTTGAGAGAATGTATCTAGAGATCCATTATGTCTTTACCACTATGCTCGTCTCTGGTTGTTTCTAATCGCTGAATAGGTCACTTGGGGAGAGTTAATGGTGGATTTTGGATTATACCATGTAAATGCATTATGTTTTTTACTGTAGTAATATTGCCAAAAGGTACCTGTTAAAAAGTTTGTTAAACACTAGCATAAACAAGCTCTAGTATATATACATTTCGTTTTTACTCACCCCAGTTTGGCCCATACCATCAGCTCCCGGATACATACCAATAAATATTGCCTTTCCAATGTCTTAATGTCGTCATTAGTAATGAGAGTGGTTGATTTTGTTTCTCACTTAAATATTAAATTTACATGTTTGCCTTGTTTGGTTTTATTTATTCAGGGTCAAATCCTTATCAAAAATGTAGTTTCTTCACAAGTCAATCATTTACGTTTTCTTCCAATTTAATTATTCAGATAAACTATGTCTCATATATACATATACTTATATTATGTTAGGTGCTTGCCAATGATGTACATTTAAGATCTCTGCTTTTGCTGCCATATATGTTTGAAATCTATTTAGATTGTCTTTGGGTTGCTCCGCTTAACAGATAAAATTATATATTCAAGAGTTAGTCTATAAAATCTCTCAATTTTTTGTTAAAATATTGCCATATTTGGAAAACATAGAGAATCATTTTTATTTATATATTAAAAGGGAATTTTCACAACAAGTTTTTGTGGTAACACAAAATAACACAATACAATACAAAATCTAACCCAGTGATGCCAACTTTTGATTTTGAATTAAATTATATATTTTCATATACCTGGGAATTATTATCGAACTTAAATTTTTTGGGTTTTACTTTGCATACCACATACTTTAAATTTTCATCCAAAAAAATTGTGAAAAATAATATATAAATAACATTCTCATCAAATTGTGCTTTATATATGTAACAATTTTTATGTTCGCAATTCTTAAATATCATTTGATGTTTCCTAAACTTCATTGAATTTAAATTAATGTTTTCTTATCCTGAAATGCTATTAATGTCTCCTGAATCACAATATTTTTTTTAATTTTTGTTGATTTTTTAAATATAAACATATTTTGTGTTTTTATACCCTATACCACCATTTGGTTTGGGTATTATCACTTTGTGCTGCTGTTTGTAACTACCAAAAATATTTGACCTAAAACCATCTTTTATTGTACCGATCGACTCAGAATCACTTTCTGAGGTGATTAAGCGATGTCCGTCCGTCCGTCCGTCCGTCTGTGTGTCCATGTAAACTTTGTAATCAAACTACAGGTTGCAAATATGAATATATTTTAAAGAAATTTAGTATACAAGCTTCTATTTGCCACAGGATGAATGCTGTTGAAATTGGTGAAATTCGGTCCATGTGGAGACCTAGTCCCCATACAAATAAACCTTATGAAATTGACTTAAATTGCCATAAGACCCAAATTATCATATAGATCTCGGTCAAATTGGGTTTGTGTGCGTTTATTACATCCATTTATCAGTTGTCCAAAAATAAACTCCATATGGCAATTCCTTGTCATAGCGCCCATATTAAGCTGCTTCCTGATTTTCACTTAAATCTATCAAAAAACAAAAACATTCCACAAATTTTTCTTAAATTTGGTTTGTATATATTTTTTAAAAATATAAGTGACTTTACCAAATATGCTCAGGATCGGTTCATTTTTCGACCTAGTCCCCCCATATAAATATGGCATACCATATGAACTTTTCCATATCAGCAGCCAACAAATTTAACAACAAGGCCACTCAAATTTGGTTTATGCTTATTTTCTATATCCACTTAGTTGGACCGAAGAGATAGGGTCTCTAAACCATGGTATATGTACAATACAGTCGGTCTAGGCCGCCTTTAATTTTCTTACTTGTTTAATATATCTATGTATGTATATGTAAATATTGCACACAAAAAATACAACATCAAAAGTTATTGTTGTGTTTTCCTTTAAATAAATTAATACATAACATTTTTTTGGTAAATGTACATTTTTTTTTTATTAACAACAAGGTAGTTTAGCATTATTAACAATGGAAACTTTTAAATTTTTCTACCAGACTTGATAAAAAAAATGTACAGAGGGTTAGTTTTTATTATATTATTACCACAACGACCACAAAAACAAAAAGTCCAGCTATGACAACAATACAACATTTATATTTTTAAATTTTTTTACTTCTTCAGTGATTTCTCGGGACCTATTGAACCGATTTTCTTTATTTTTCAAACATAAAACTTCTCATGATGTAAGTCAATCATTCTTTCTAAAAACGAGCACCCCAGTTATCCTATTGAGGACGTGATCGTGACAAGAACAACATAGACAAATTATATGTTTTCAGGACTTTTTTACTACTTCCCCAATTATCGGGACCTAATCTAATTTTAAATAGCAAACTTCTCAGGATGTTACTGGATCATTTTTATGCCAACGAGCACCCTAATTGCCCGATTGAAGCCGTCATTGTGATTTCCACAGACGGACAGACGGACATCGCTATATCAACTCCGCTTGTTATAATGATCACAAATATATAAATTTTGTGTGGTCAAAAATTTTTTAATTTATTACAAACGGAATGACAAACTTTTATATACCCTCTGCACACTGGGGTGGAGGGTATAATTAACTAAATATTCATTCAATTAAAAATAAACCAAACTTTATAGTAGAAAATATATAAACATATAAATTATAAGTTCAAAATACTTAGCGCCATCTATATATAAATCTACTAAAAATATAAAAGTACGATAGCGGATATTGTGAAATATGTGGGAATGTTTAATAGTACAATACTTGTACGATAGCGGAAATGGGTATTGTTTAATTTTAAGGTGTCACAAATTCTTTTATAACACAGTTATATAATTTTTTTAGTAATACTTGTGAAAATGAAAAATCATATGAAATTAAGAAACATAAAAACGAATATTTTCTCAAATAAAAACGAATATTTTCTGAAATAAAGCTAAAAAAATATTATATATAACCAAATTTAAAGATTTTTTGCGATAAATCGTACTGAAATGTTAGTGTAATCTATAGAAAAATGGATTATGCAAGTTCATGTTGGGCACAATTGATTATGTGAAATATGATTTGAAAAAATTTTGATAAAAATTTAAATATGATAAATATAATAAACAAAAATTTGTTTTCATTGAATTACTAATAGTTTTAAAAAAATCATATAATTTTATAAACGAAAAAAACGTAACCTATTAAAAAGAATCTTTTCTAAATAAAGTATTCTTTCTAAAACAAAAAAAGAAAATTAACTGAAATAACTAACTGCAATGAAAGCAAGTACATTCAAATATTTTATACGAATTTAACAACAAAAACATATATGTATATATATTTTTTTTATAAATTATAACAAAAGCTGTAGGCTTTGAAAACATAAAATTATTCATCTGTTTTTTTATTAACTCAAATCCCAAAAAATAAAATTAAAGTTATCGGATAAGGAAAAGATTACAAAATAAATTGTTGTATCCATATGTTTTAAAAATCTGGAAAAGCAAAAATTATATAGCTTAAAAAGCACACATTACCTAAAAAGAAAAGCTTATAGCAAAACAATTAAAAACTTAATAAGAAAGCTGTATAGGTTTGTTAATCTACTAACTGTTAATTATTAACTTTCAAAATCAAGTCTCACATATTCAAGTTCGTGTTTGTGTGTGCGTGTTAAAAAACATGTATCGCTTACAAAAATGCACACATGAGTTTACAAAAAGCACATTTAAAAAACATTACACCAATGAAAACAAATAGACAGCCGGATGTATTTTATATAAATGTATACATTGTAATTTTGTTCTTGCCTGTCGGAGATCGAACTGGTACCTAACTAGTACTAAGATTTAAAACTCAAAACGTTGGGCACAAAATAATAGTAAAGATCAGTTGTGTTAAGAAAACAGTTCATATAATAAAATTGTATTTAAGTGATAAAATAACAATAGTCGAACTTAAGACTTTCAAAGCATAAATGACTGAAATTCATCAATAAAATAGTTGGGATCGAAACACAAAGCATGCAACAAAATTCTAACTACAGTTAAATTTTAATCTACTTTTTAGTTGAAAGAAGTTTAAATCAAAGAATAGGCAGTACAATCAAACTTTTAGTGACTTAGGTGAACTACTCACGCATAAATTACCCAATGTATGCGCCCAACGTTTTTGGTTTTAAATCTTACTGGTATTTCCGTCAATTAAAAATTCACAATCAAACATTATTTTATACTTTTTAGTCCGTTTTAAAAACGTTATATATTAAAAAATTTTTTTTACTTTGTAACTATTTTAATAAAAAATTTAATTTTATGAATTAAAAAATGTTGAAGCCACTTCAACCTACTTGCTTTCAGTTTTAAGAAATTTTTGGCAGTTATGTTAAATTACTCACTCCACAGAGCAAGGAGCTCTTAATAAATTTAATATATTAAAAGAACAACTTGGTTGACTTTTTTATTTAAAAATCTAAATTTATTGGCGAGGGAGTTACCCAAGCCAACATATGGTCTTTCGACACCTCCTAGAATAGGGTAGGAGTGGATAGCTGGTGACAAGAGGTCATTCAGTGTGTAAAGGCAGTTGTTCTCTACCCGCAACAACTCCATCAACAACAATTGACAAACAAGTGGTTTGTTACTTAAGGTTACGTCATCGAACATCCCGTGCTAAAAGAAAAAGCCATAACCAAAGGTGCATCCATTAAAAATATATTTCAAGCTAGTAGGAAGATTTCCAACTCCACACAGAAGTCTCCAAGACAAAATAAAAGCAGCTATAATTTCTCATCAGAAAAAGAAATTGAAATGGGTATGTACAGTGTGTAAATTATATATTGTGCGATTGACTTTGTTATTGGTAAAAAACGGGTTAAAGCTTAAAATTTCCACATGAAAAATTATACCATAACCATATTGTAAAATAACCTTGAAATTAACAAAAACAAAAAAATATAAATTACAAACTACCATCTAATAAGAAAAGTACCATCACTGGTAAATAGACAAAAGTCAACGGGAATTTATATTCATGCGCAGTAGCGTATGCGTATATTGTCACACTCCTTTTACTTGTATGCATAACAAGTGTTTCGTTTCCAAACGTTCCCCTTACTACACTTGCCGCAAAAGTAAAGGACAGATATATGGTTACATACAAGCAATTGTCAACGCTGTAACTTCACTAATAATTTTCTTAAAGCAAGTGAACAAACACAGCGAACAATAAAATATTTTTCTCTTAAAGTGACCAAAAAATATATTGTACGAAATAAACTATAAAAATAAAAAATTCCCCAAGAATAAGGAAATAATAAGGAATAAATAAAAAAAAATTAATTAACAACAGCAGCCTACAATTAAAGTACTAGGAAAAGAGGTGATAGTACTTCTATATACATAAAGCAAAATTCTGTACCGCAAGTGGATTTATTCAACAGAAAAAAGACACAAAAAACAACAACGAATAACAATTGACTGTCGCAAGAGGAAAACATAAATAGACAAATAACAAGCATCAACCACCACAAACAAAACAAGGGTTCCCGGTGCAAGCAAACAATTAACAAAAATCCAGGGAAATACGGTGAGTTTGGGCATACGATTTTTTTAACATTGCTGATAAACAAGTAATAAATAAAATCAATAAAATTAATAAAAGGTGGTACACAAGGCGGTAACATTTATTTTTATTATTTTTTTGGCAAAATCCCATAAATCATTATACAGTGTGGTACTGAGGGTGGTTAATAATTTTTTACTTTAAAGTGGTTATTAAAGAGCAAAGGAGGTTGGGTTATTTAAAATTTGGAAATATTTATATGCAATAAAAGGTTAAAATGCACAGTTTTTTTTTGTAATTTTTTCTGGATTGGTTTTTTAATTTAAAAAAAGTGGCCATATCACAACAATTAAATAAGAAAATTTTATTCGAAGATTTATATATTTGAATGCGTTTCTTGCCAGAACTACAAAATACTGCAAAATAAAGCACTTCAATAATTCTGAAATACAAAACCGAATTTTATTTTCATCGATTTTGAAACTTTGAAACTTTAAAATTGGTAATATATTTGGAATATATCAGCCATTAACTAAATCCAATACGGTTAAAGCTAAGGTGTTTAGAATCGAAATAAACGGTCGTTCTCTTCTCCAAGAAGTTAAAAAAGGTCCACAATAGCTTCAAGAACTTAATGAAATTTTTTCTCCAAGAAACCAGGCAAGGGTAAATTCTTTTTATTATCCATAAAGTTTGAGTTTGGTTATCGAGTCTTGGGGTAGAATGGCGGCCAGAAGAAAGTGTAAAGCTGACATACACCAAGTTGAATACTTTTGCAAGGGTTTTAATAAAATTCCAGAAGAAGAGCTGACGGTTCCATATCTAGAAGTAAAACATGGTGAATTGGGTAGAAGATGGCTCAGGTTAATAGAATCTTATGAAAGCTATTTAATTGAAGATGATAGTGACACAGCTGAAAAATTTGATGATACTATTTCGGTTCATTATGAGAACACCGGCAACCTATATCAAAAAATTAAAGCAAAAATAATTGATAAGCTTAGAATGATGACAAATGCAGCGGCTTTAAATGAATATCAAAGGGGAGATACAAGAGAAAGAACGAGTATTCATAAAACATCTTCGTCGCTGAAGTTACCACCTTGTGACATCGAAGTTTTTGAAGGAGGTTATTCAAAATGGCCCACATTTAGGGACATGTTTTAGGCAGTGATCATAAATCATCCAAATCTAGCTCCAGCTCAAAAGTTGTACCATTTGCGGAGCAAAACTAGGGGGGAGGCTAACCAAATTGTAAAACGATTCGATTCGGTTGATGAAAATTTTCATTTAGCATGGAAGGCATTAGAAAACCGCTTCGCTAATTCGCGAATATTAGCTCATCAACAAATGAAAAAAATGTTTGGGGTACAAGCGCTTCAAATTGAAAGCTCGAAATCTATTAGGCAACTTCAGAGCGTGCTTCATGAAAGTTTAGCAATTTTCAAGTCACTAGACCTTACAAATTCCTGGGATGCGATTTTAATTCACATATGCTCTTCAAACCTTCCAGAAGAAACTATGCGATCTTGGGAAGCAACGTTAATGGAACCCAAGAAGTGGCCCACTTGGCAAGAAATGAGCAACTACCTTTCGAAGAGGATACAGATGCTAGAAACGGTTTCAGATTTGAGAAAACCAGTAAATAAGATGAACCAGCCATCAAAAAGTCAGTGATTTCACGCTCAATCTGAGCAAACAACGGTTAAAATTAGCTGCAAAAAATGTAAGCAGAATCACCCATTACGGCTATGTAAGCATTTTAAGGCATTGTCAGTAACCGATATGATAAAATATGTATTTTCGGGTAAATACTGCGTTAACTGTCTGTCGCACACCCACTTCAAATCAAAGTGCCAAAGCTCGAGTCTGTGCTTAAGATGCAATCAGAAGCATCACACTATGTTACATCTAGAAAAAGATGATAAATTGTAAAAAGGTCCAACTCCTCGGACCGCATATCACCAATCTCCACGTGAGGATGATAATCCATCGGGTTCTCAAAGTCAGAGTGTTTCCCTAAACACTCAAATAAATCAAGCAGATGTCAACCAAATAAACTCGGTTCAAACTCATTTCTCGCAAAATTAAGGAACCACTATTTTGCCCACGGCCTTGGTTAACATCGAACATTTAGGTGATAATTTCGCTATTCGAGCACTTTTGGACGCACGTTCCGAAAGAAGTTTTATCACAAACCGAATTCAACAGAATCTCTCCATACCGCTAGAAGCACATAATTCCCAGATATCTGGACTTGGCGGAACTGTCGTAGGAAAGTCAAAGGGCATGTGTTCTGTTATTTTAGGGTCAAGGAAATCTGACCTCAAGGCCTGTTAAAATCACGAATTTAGATGAAGTTCTACAATTAAAACTTGCGGACCCGTACTTTTTTAAACCAGCAGCTATTGACATGATAATTGGTAGCGATTACTTACTTTTTATAAATTAAGCAGGCATAAAATCAAATATATCTACTTCTCTTGAAGCCAGAGAATCCCAATTTGGATGGTACTTATCAGGCCCCGAGCCAAAACCTGAAATACAATCGTTCACAACGATGGCTTCTAATTCTGATGACAATATGCTCCACGAGCAGCTACAAAAATTCTGGGAATTAGAAGAGGCAGATAAAAGCGATTTACAATCTGAAAGCGATACATTTTGTGAAAACTTTTATCAACAAACTACAACGCGACAGGCGGACGGAAGATACGTGGTACGACTTCCCTTTAAAGAAACATCCCGAATGAAAGTTTTTTAGGTCCTTCGCGGAATATGGCGCCTGCGCAGTACCATCGAATGGAAAAACTCTAGAGAAGACTCCAAACGTGAAAAAAGAATATTCTAAAGTTCTACAATAATACATAGACTTAAATCATATGCAACCTATTATACACTATGAGTCCAAAGATAACAAACAATTTTCATTTTATCTGCCACTCCATGCGGTGATCCGACCCGAGAGCAAGTCAACAAATGTACGAGTGGTTTTCAACGCATCAAAAAAGACAGGTAGCGGTTTTTCCCTCAACGATGTATTACACCAAGGGCCAACCCTTCAAACCGATTTGATGCAAATAGTCTTGGGGTGGTGCAACTGCAAGTACATATTCACCGGCGACATCGAAAAAATGTATCGACAGATTATAGTGCATCCGTCAGATCTTAAATTTCAACAAATTTTATTTCGCGCCAATGACAAAGAGTTAGTGAAAGCTTATCAGCTAAAGACGGTAACCTTTGGTGTCAATTGTGCGCCTCTTCTTGCGATTTAAACTCTCCATGACCTAAGCAAAGACTGCCGAAAATTATATCCAAATGCGTCAGCAATTCTTCTGAATGAAACCTATGTAGATGATATTCTGTCTGGCGGACATACTCTGGAAGAGGCTAAACTGAAACAAGGACAGGTGATATTGGCATTGAAATGGGCTGGGTTTCCCCTGAGGAAGATTACAGCAAATAACAGGTTTCTACTTGAACATTTGCCCCGGGAGGATCTTCTGGACGAAGATTTTTTAAAGTTCGATGATTCCAGCACAATTAAGACTTTGGGGATCCGCTGAAATGCTAGGGGCGATTAGTTTTATTATGTGGTAGAATCGATGCAAATTATACCCTCCACCACAAAAAGAAAAATTCTATCTGTAATTGCAAGATTATTTGACCCACTAGGTTGGATAGGCCCCGTAGTAATAATCGCGAAGCTTTTGATGCAAGAACTATGGGAAGAAAAGTCCGATTGGGATGAAGCCGTTCCACCAAAAATTCTTGCAAAATGGAATTTATTTATTGAAAATCTGCCGTATATCTCCAAGGTACAAATTGCGAGGTGGGTAAATTTTGGCCCGCAGTATCATATACAAATACACGGTTTCTGTGACGCCTCAGAGAAGGCATATTGCGGTGTAATTTATATGAGAACCGAAAGCCCAGACGGTACTATTAATAGTCATTTGCTAGTGGCAAAGACAAAAGTAGCTCCTCTAAGGCGGACTACTATACCGAAGCTAGAATTATGTTAGGCTTTATTGCTTACGAAGTTAATACAATAGTAAAGAATTTTAATTTCCCCTACGAACTGTTCTTGTGGACAGATTCAGCAATCGTTCTTGGTTGGTTACAAAAAGACCCCAATACTTTGAAAACTTTTGTCGGAAACCGAGTATCTCAAATCATTAGCGTCGTAAGTACCAATGATTGGAAACATGTGAAGACTGAACACAATCCGGCGGATATAGGCACGCGTGGCTGCTACCCCCAAGAGATTATTGAGATTTCCCTCTGGTGGCACGGGCCCACTTGGCTACTATCATCACCAGCACGTTGGCCGAAACCACGCACATTTGATCCAACAGACTTGGAAACAAAAAAAGTGCAAGTGCCGTTACAGCTGCTAATTTTCATTTAAAAACGAATCTTGTGGAGCCTAAAATCAATCTATCAGACTCGGAAGTAGAGAATACGAAGAATTTAAGTGAATTTTCATCACTCGATAGAGCGTTACGAGTTCTCAGCTATAGACTAAGATTTATTAATCGTATACGAAAAAAACCATTTTCAACTGAAAAATTTATAACGAATGATGAGATCACGTTCATGAAAAATCGGCTCATTTACATTGCTCAACAATTTTTTTTCGCCAAAGAGTTTGAACGCTTAAAGGGAAAGAGGTCACTTAATCGGAAAAGCCGTCGCTTAACACTCATTTATCGATGATAACGACCTCCTACGTGTAGGTGGCAGGCTCACTAATTCAGAACTTCGCTTTGAAGAATAGCACCCAATAATTATTCCCGAAAGGTCTAATTTTGCTTAATTCCTAATCGATTTCACACATCGTATTTTGCTTCATGCGGAACACAATATCATGCTCCGAGCAATTAGACAAGGACTTTACATCCCCAGATTAAAAAATCTTGTTAGAAAATGTATTCGTAGCTGCACAACGTGTACGATTTAAAACGCAAGTTTCAGCACCAAATTATGGCCGCACTCCCCCCCGAAAGAGTAAACTTCTCATTGCCATTTACATATTCGGGAGTCGACTTTGCTGGGCCTTTTATTCTTAAATCGTCAAATTTGAGGAAAGCAAAAATTTTTAAAGGGTACGCCGCTGTATTCGTCTGTTTCTCCACGCGAGCAGTCCACCTGGAAACCTGTTCCGACCTCTCAACTGATGCTTTCCTTGCATGCTTTGATAGATTTACGGGACGTAGAGGTCTCCCTAAAACTGTGTTCTCTGATAATTGCCGAAACTTTCTGGGAGCCAGTCACGCACTGCTCAAAAACCATAGCATGTTTCTCAAGTCAGCAGAACAGGCGGTAATTAAAAAATACGGTTGCAATGGATTTACGTGGTCCTTTATACCACCGTATGCGCCCCATATGGGCGGTCTCTGGGAGGCCGCAGTAAAAAGCATGAAATCTCACTTGAAAAAGGTCACTGGTAACCTAATATTTACTTTTGAAGAATTCACTACTCTGCTTGTAAGAATCGAAGCGGTACTGAATTCAACACCGTTATCCACAATAACCGAAAATCGAAATGAAATTCTACCTTTGACTCCTGGTCATCTGTTGCGCGGTGCTCCGATTATTGCCTCAACAGAAGCCCCTGCTGAACCTCCACTCAAGGATCTAGGTTTTAATAAACGCTGAGAACGATTAAAGGCATTACAACACATTTTTGCCAAACGCTGGAAAAATGAGTATATCACCGAACTGCAACGTCGCCATAAATTGAAGAAAGAAAGAGAAAACCTTAAACCGACTGATATTGTCATAGTTAAAGATGACATGTTACCACCCACCGAATGGTGCCTTGGTTGCATCACTAACGTTATCTTAGGAAAAGATGGAAATGTTCGTGTTGCAGACGTGCTCACCCAACACGGAACCATACGATGATCTGTAGTAAAACTCTGTATACTACCCACCTCCTCTTCGTCGTAAAACTTCACCGCCAACAAATTCCCCCATTAATCCACCAAGTACGCAATCATTCCCACCACAACCCACAGAATCTTCAGTTGCACAACATATCTTTAACACTGTATATATTTCTTTCTCTTCTTTTCTTCCATAGATGGAAGGCCAACGTCCAAGATGCCATATATGCCGAAAAAATCATCCGCTGAAATACTATAAGCAATTTATGACTTGGAATGTCGAGCTGCGCCGCGTCTCCATTCAAAACAAAGGCTACTGTATGAATTGTTTGGCCCATAGCCACATCAGGTTCTGGTGTACATCCCGAGGACGATGCACCGTAATGACAAGAAATAACAAACTGTGCAACGGCCGGCACCATTCCATGCTTCACCGAGAAACGCGTGACCCCTTGTCATCGAGCTTTGAAGATGATGCCAATATCCCACCCGAATTGGAAGAGAGGTCAGACTCCGAAACAGAGGATACGCAAGTGGAAAAAACCCTCCTCATGAGGACAATCCTTCGTCCTACAATAAACGAGGATCATCGGATTCTTTAAGCCCCACCGACTCCTCGTGGCTACCCACACCCTTGAATATTACTACAACCATGTACGAAGAGGACGTCACGTCCGATGAATACGAAACATGGTCAATCGTGCCCCTCTCGTCCGCGCCAATCTGAACTACATAGGCCAAAATATGTTCACCAACTTCCTGTTGGATGATTCAGTAACAACGTGTCATTTGTCTTACACTCAGTAGCTCGCATGCTCCCAGACTTCGTGGCACTCGCCACTCCTGAAGGTGGTATATATGGATAATTCATTCTGGAGCCATCTTTTCCTCATAATGATGAAGACGGAATTGCGCTACAGTTGCCTCTACAAGAGCGCAGTGATTTCCCCTTACCGAACCTGTCACCGATCCCACACTGATACAGTATGCAAAAAGGTATCAACCTCTGGCTCACCCTACATTCACCACCTGTCGGTAAATAGATGAAGTTCTTGGAAAGGACATTGCGGTAAACATATTGACATCCTTCCCGGCACCAGCTCACTTTGGTCGGATGGCGGCCCAACAATAAACGTTTGGCTGCATCATCGCGGGAATATGGGAAGGAGACTTGCCATAGTTTGGCGGGAGTATGTTGAAGCCACTTCAACCTAAATGTTATATTTAGCTTTTTTTATTATTTATTTGCTTTCAATATAATTTTTCTTGTCTTTTCCAACTAATATTAATTTTATCATTGGTAAATTAATTAATGAAGTTAATTTTTCCTTTTTTTCCTCGTTTATGTAGATATATATATATATATATATATATATATATATATGTGTATTTTGACCAGTGTATTTTTTGAATTATACCAACACTGGCAAAGTTTTTATCTACATTTATATCGTCTGACTTAAAGTCATCACTCGGCTTTTCGTTAAGTTTTTTTTTTTTGTTTGTACTAACACCACTTTTTTGGCCCTCATGGCTTTTAGTTTTAAGAAATGTTTGGCAGTTATGTTAAATTACTCACTCCACAGAGCAGGGAGCTCTTAATAAATTTAATATATCAAAAGAACAACTTGGTTGACTTTTTTTATTTAAAAATCTAAATTTATTCGCAAGGGAGTTACCCAAGCCAACAAAAAAATTTGCTTGATTTTTTTAAGAGCATATTTTTTAGGGTTTTGGAGCATATTTTCTGTTTTTTAAGGCCATTTTTTAAGCGCATAAAACAAGTTTTTTAGAGCATATTTTTGGTTTCCCTGGTCATAAGTATAAAATTATGGAAGAAGAATTGCAAAACAGTTTTGCACAATGGAATATAGCATTCAGTACATAACGAATAGGTATGAGTTTTTTTTTTGTTGGAGCAACGAGCACAACGACGTCTTGTATCGCCTAGAATAGGAAATTGAAGCGGTTGTACTAGTTTCGGTACGGGCTTGAGAGCCATATATTACTTTAGTGTGCTATGGTCATTGAATTTGTTCATTGACCCATCAATACTTTGGTAGCAACTGTCTTGTCTACACTTCACAAAATTTGTTTTAGACATTCCACCAATTTACTACAATTTGTTTTTTCTGGGCTTCCGAAATATGTCTTACATGAAATTAAATGGAGAGGATCTCGACCAATTGCTTGGCCACTTGATTGATTTATGAATTGACCAATAATCTTTTACACAGGGAAGACGATTGTTGGAAATAATAAACTAGCATCCAATAATTTCTTCTATTTCACCACTATTAGCTGGAGTTATTTTTAATTACCTGATTGTGGAATATTTCAATTCGTGCATTTGTGGACTGAGCTAAATATGTACATGAAAATCGATTTCGACAGAAGCTTAAGAAGGGTGGATATAGATCTTTTAGGAACAAAAGCTTCATCAGGAATATTACAAGTAAATCTTATATCAGTAAGTTGGTTTCTTATTCATTCACGAAAAATCAGAAGGTGATTTTTTAATACCCAGTGGCCTACTGGTACACATGTATACCACCTGTCAGGACTAGTGGTACATATATGTACCAAACCTAAAATTTTTTATAAAAATTAAAATAAAATGTAAAATATTCTTACCGTTTCATAATCAAAAGTATACCGAAGTTTATTAAGTCGAAACTTATTATTTAAATTTCTTTAAGTCTTCCAAATATTACATAATACGACGTCAAATCGGTTCTGCCTCTGCTAACGAAATCCATACACTGAGCACGTATTTAAAATGATATATTAAAAAATACCGTTTATTTACAAATAGAATCTTCAAGGAGACGAAATGATATACTTGGAAAGCAGAGAACTAGAAAATGACACCGTTGAGGGTTAAGGTGAAACATAAACAAATTTTTTTTTTTGTAATAACTTGTAAAATTTTTAGTTATAATATACTTGTAACATTTTTAGTTATACATGTGAAAAATCATATAAAATTAAAAACCGCCTTAATTCTTTATTGAAAAATCCTCATATTGGCGCAATTTAAATAAATTCTCTTGTATAGTTTTTCTTTGCACATATGAAAATAAATCCATTTAGTTGTTGTTATTTCGATAATTTTTTTATAAAAAAATTAAAAACCGAATTACAAGTAAATTAAAAAATGAAACAATATTTTGTTAATATTGAAAAAATTGAATAAACGCATATTTTCTCAAGTAAAGGCCTGTACGCAGCTTGCTAAGGAATCAAAAACTTCAGAAATGCTTAAGGAATTTTTCTGTCAAAAAATTTCTGTTGATAGTCCGCAGCTTTTTAAAAAAGTAGTATTGTTTTTACTACTTTTTTTTGACGTAAATTAAGTTAGGCAACCCAGGCTTTGAGCAGGAATATCAAATTGTTCGTTCTTTCTGAAAGGAATTTTGACAGGAGAGGTAAGCATAAACAAAAAGTAATATGGGTATTTCCACAGAAAGGTCAACCGCTACCAAAATATTAAAGTTGAAGAAAAAAGACTTTTCTGAGAAAATTTAGTTGGTTAATGCATTGGATTTTAAGAATATACGTAATTAAATACATATTACCATTTGTAATTTAAGAAAATTGGTCTGCAAAAAGCAGCTTTGCTTTTTTTGGTTTCAGCGTTTTTAATTGACATTTTTCCTTGAGTTATTTCTAAGTGTTACATATCATGTCGATTGCACTCTTCTTATAGACTAAATATACCAACAATAAATATTTAAAAACACCACAGTAGAGATCAAGCAAACTCCGAATAACGGTATAATTCAAAGATTCTTTGTACTACATTCTTCTATCCCGTTCGCGACCGAAAATAAGCATTTGTGTTTAGTTCTCCGTGACCGTTGATCGGAATAGTTTGATATTTACAATTCAAAACAAAATAACCGAGATCATTTAAAAAAACCAAACCTAAAACATTTTGATCCATAAATATTTTTTTTATTGATTTTTAAAGTGTGTCCCGTTCGTGATCGTAAGTGTTAAATTTTTCAAAAAATAATACATATTGTGATAAAAATAAAATTTGTTTGTGCAGATGGAGAGTCGTTGTGGAGGTAAAAAAATTGCCCAAAAGAAATACATGGAAGGAATAAAAAACAATCCCATTAAGAAGAAGAAGTACCTAGAGAAGGCGGCAGAAAGAATGAAAAAACATCGCTCAAAGCTCAAACAATTGGCGAGTAATAATAAGAAAGTGCTTAATAGCTTTCGTCAAAAGGAGCGTATAAAAAAACAAAAAATGCGCATACGTATAGCAAATGAAAGAAAGGAGACAAACATTACTTTGAAGCCATATAACAGCAAACAGTCTTTTGGAAAAGCGTTAAAGAAGGCCGAAATGGCGTTGCCGAAGGAAGCTGCAAAAAAAACGAAAATTGTACAAGCTTTATTTGCAAAGTATGGTCAGGCAGCTATTTTTGAGAAACCTGTAATAGAAAATTCTCAAGTTATAAATGAAGTACAGAACTTTTTTGTTTCTAATGACATTAGCGTTCAATCTGCTGGTAAAAAAGATACTCTGATCGTAGATGGAGAAATTATTGCGAAGAGATTTATGTTATTAACAGTGGCCGAAACATATGAAATTTATAAAAATGAATGTACCAGTGAACCTGTCAGTAAGTCTTTCTTTTACAGTTGTCGGCCCAGACATATTCAGCTAAGTAGCAAAATGCCACATAATATGTGCGTTTGCATTTACCATGCCAACTTTGCGTTTTTATTGGATGGCTGGTCTAGAATTGTTAAATATTTTTCTGGTGGTCATCAACATTTTCTAAAATCAGTTTGTTGCAATATTGAAAATAAAAATTGTATGTCGAACCGTTGTGGAAGATGTGTAACCGATTTAAAAAGTGAATTGTTGCCCCTTGCCTATTTAAATAAAATGGATGAAGAAATACAATGGAAGCATTGGAGAAAAGTTAACGACAGAATAACATTAACGAACACTGTTGGTCCATTTTCAGATTTGATTAATGAATTAGAAGTGCAGTTACCTAAGTTTAAGGAACATTTCTTTGTTAAGAGAGTTCAACAGAATCACTTTGACACCACAAAGAATAATTTAAAAGAAAATGAGCTGGTATTACAATTAGATTTTGCCGAAAACTGTCGGATTTTATTCCAAAATGGGATACAAAGCGCACACTTTAACTACAAGCAAGTATCAATTTTTACTTGCGTAGCATGGACTGTTAATAAAACTCAATCATTTGCTATTATAAGTAATAGTTTAAAACACAGCAAAATTGATGTCTATATTTTCTTGACAAAAATACTCGAGGAACTAAAACAAAAACACGGATATTTTAACAAAATACTTATATTTTCTGACGGCAGTAGTTGCCAGTTTAAAAACAAATTTATAATTTATAGTTTAATGGACTTTAAAATAAGATTTGGATGCGAAGATATTGAATGGAATTTTTTTGCAACATCGCACGGAAAAGGTGCAGTCGATGGCGTTGGAGCCGTAATTAAGCGGAAAATTTGGCAGCTCACAAAAACTAAAAACATTTGCCTTAATGATGCATCGGATTTTTATCAGTGTGCAAAGCAAACCGTTAAAGGAATCATTATTTTATACGTAGATGAAAATGAAATTGATAAGGCTTCTTTTTTGTCAGATAAATGGAATAATTTACCAAATATAACCGGTATACGAAAACTTCATTGGTTTTCTTGCAACGCAAACTTAGATATCCATGGAGCTCAAACTGTAATATCTTTTAAAATTAAAATAAAATAATAATTCTTTTATTTTTGTTATCATTGGAATATATCTTGTTTTATTTATTTTTTATACTTATAAATAAAAAATTTTAAACCTAAAAAATGCCTTTGGAATAATTGTCCCGTCCGTTGAAAAAAAACCAAAATGCTAAATAAAAGCTTTATATCTCTGCTTTAGTTAAAAACTAATCCCCATTTATTAAACTGACGAAATTCGCAGAGTTTTAAACAAAACCACACACCGAAAAAATGACTTACATTTTTTGTCCCGTTCGCGATCGCAAGTTTATCCAAAATATTTGGAGAACGTTCATATTTTATAATTTTCTTTTTGTTCTCAAAAATTGTTCTACTAAAATGCTATTAATTATTTATAAAAAGTTAAAAAAAAATTTTAGTTTTGATATTTTTTTTTCAAGTTGAGTGCGTACGAATGTCCCGTTCGCGATCCTGGAAATGCCCATATGCTAAAAAAAATAAAAGTTATTTTTCAGTTGCGAACATGGAAAAAAAACGAACAAAATTCGGCAAAAAAAACAAGAAGCGGATGGGTAATTTTCATACTGAGCTTAAAAAGCGTTTAGCAGGCCAAATAAAGCAGAACCGAAGAATTGATTTGTTTTCAATTTCACAATTCTTAATAATTGCCAGAAAACAGCTGATTTCTAGCGTTGCACTGAAAGGTACTTTTGTGATTTTTTTTCTTTAAGAAATATATGAAAATTTTCTGTTAAGATTCCTTAACAAGCTGCGTACAGCTCTTAAAGCTAAAAAATTCAATAATATAAAATTATATTAAGAATTAGTATTTTATACAGAACTATTGAGTTCTAATAAGTTTATTGTTGTCATAAATTTTTTGAAATGTAATTGATAACATACAACATACTTTTATATGCCCGGAGTTATAGAGCTTACAAAAAAGCATACTGTTATACAATACATATTGTAGCTAAACGTAGAAGCTGTAGGTTTGTGAGTAAGAAAAATAAAACAAGTAAGAGTGTTAAATTCGGCTGTGCCGAATCTTTGATACCCTCCACCTCGGTTTGAGTCTTGATAATAAATGTAAATGAAAAAGTAAACAATTTGTTAAACTTAATACCAAATTATTTCAGCAAATTCTTTGGGTTGGTTTTCTTCTTTTCTATTATTTCGGATATATTTCGGTGTTTGCTTTTTGGTCATCGTGGTTGCTGATCGGCATGCATTTTGGTTATATACCTATATGCATGCGTTTCCGGTTATATGACATAACTTCTCGTTTAATTTAGTTTTTGCTAATTAAATAGCTCGCACTAACCTCCATTGCAAAGGTAATGGTTGTGTAGAGTGGCTATATGCATTAAATCGTGCTAATTGGAGATGGCTGTATAGTTTCTTTTAACTGGCCAAATATTTCTTCATTGTGGCCATATAGGTCGGATGGAGTAACAAAATAATAACCAAAAAAAAAAGCTCTCTCAACTTTTTTTTAAAATATTGCCATATTTTGAAAACATAGAGAATAAATTTATAATAATAAATAATCAAATTAGGGATGAAAAACGCAAAAAACGAAAAGTCCCAAACATTTTAAATAAAATAATTTAATGTTATCTTTATTTTCTGAAAAACTTCAAATTTTCATCCAAAAAAAATTGTGAAAATTTATATATAAAAAATAACATTCTCATAAAATTACGTTTACTTATGTAACAATTTTTATGTTAGCAATTCTTAAATATCATTTGAGGTTTTCTTAAATTCATTGAATTTAAATTAATATCGACAAATCTGTTTTTCTATTTATTTAAATTGTAAAGGAGTGGCATCTCTGTCAAAATAAGCGAAAAACACAAAGAATAGAAAAAAACAAATTACTTCGTGTTTGACAGGATGATTTTATGTTTATGTTTAATATCTTTATTTTTTTTTACTAATATTTCTGTTTATTTATTTGAAAATGAAATAATGAATTGAATATTTAATTTTTTTATTTATATAAAAAAGTTTTTTAATTAAAGCAAAATATTTTCACTATTTCATGATTTTTATTTATGTATGACGACATTTCAACCTAAAAATTTAAGTTTTTATCGATTGGATAACCAACACAAAAATGGTTGTCGTTTAGATAACAACAACAGCTGACTTTAACAATAGCGAATATCGTTTCAAAATTTTACTGATAATTTTGCAATTTTCTTTTTTTTTACAATTCGACTATCGTTAAAAGAAGTTACTGAATCGCGGTACTGAAAAGTTATTAATATCTCCTGAATGGCAATATTTTTTTTAAATGTAAACATTTTTAAATGTAAAGATATTTCTAAATTTAAAATTATTATTTCCGACGTTTTGATATGATTTTCTGAAACTCAATTAATATTTTCTAATTTATAATTGGAAATTTTATTTTCAGTTTTTATTATAATTGATATTTTCTTAAATTTGAATGGAAAATTTAAAAAGTGAAATTTTGTATTTATGTGAATAATAATGCTTTATTAATTATAAACAATTTTTAAAAATTAGATGTAATCGCAATCAGATATTTTATAGGTAAAGCAGAATAATAATTCTATATAACTATGTAGAACTGTTTTGTAAGCAAAAAACTCATTGACGAACTCGGTAACTCTATTTTGTAAAGACAACAAAAAGTTAACCCCCCAATCTCACATCACACTGAAATTCTAAAATCGTTGTGTACGTATTATCAACGAAAAATTGTTCGAATTAGTCGAATCCATCGCCATTATATTTTATGCTCAAACATCTGACTGCAATCTCATTTTTAAAATGTTGTCGAAGCGTAAACTTGAAAAAATTTGTATACTTCTCTCTCTTATTTTATTTTAAGTAGAGTTACTAAGTTTATTATACAGGCACATGTTTGAGGGAAAATGTTTACATTTATTATTATTAGTATTATTTTAATAATAGTTAATAATATTTATGCTCTATAATTAACAAACGTTTTTGTATGCGCATTTCAAAAAATAAATCATTATAATAGATTTAACAAGTTAAAACTTTAATTACAATTTCACAGGATCCAGTAAATTTGCATTAAATTTATAACAGGGTAACATTAATCATCGTTAGTGTCTGCCACTATTCGCACGAAAAATTTGGTGCCATTAGTGTGACCACTGCGGAAAATGTGTGTGTATTAGTAAAAAAAATGTGAGTGTATTGAGTTTTTCGAACTTGCAGTGTGATGTGAGATTGGTGGGTAATATGCCAAACTTATGTTCATATTTGTAAAAGAATAATGAAAAAACGTATGAAATAAAAGACCAACCCGTGTATACTCTTAACATTGTTCTGTATGATATCTAGTTGAAAATATTAACATTCATGTTAAAATAGAAATAACTATTGCAAAGCTAATTAGAACAAACAAAAATTATGGCGGCATCTACTGTGGCATAGTCACGCTGAGCAAAATGAAGTGACACTCTGTTAATACAAAAGAAATGTATTTTCCCCACAACAAAATACTGCAGAATTTTATGTAAATAAAATAACCGATTTATTTCTAACATGCAGTAACTATCAATATACATACATACATATATATAATATATGTACATTATTTGTATTATTTAATATGTGTATGTATGTATATTTAAATATTACACACAAAAAATACAACATCAAACGTTATTTTTGTGTTTTTCTCTTTAAATAAATTAATACATAATTTTTTTTGCTAAATTTACATTTGGGCAATTCACAACAGGTGTTGTATATTGTATGTTGTATTGAAATACACAATACAATCATTTGTTGTGAACACTCAGTTGTATTTTCATATTGTAAAACGCTTTCTTTAGTAATTTTCGATCCAACGAGGAAAGATCGCTTCGTCGCTTCTGCTATTTTGTATAAGAGAAAACACTTGTCAGTGTTTGCTTTTTGGTCGTGAGATATACCCTGGAGTTTTAGTTACGTACCTCTTGCATTTTAATTTATAATGAAAAAAAAAAAAAAATGTTAAATGTTTTGGTTGGTACTGAAAGAGAAAATACATACTAAAAATATAAACATTAATTTTTATATAAATAAACTTATCGATGTATTTGCGTTATTTGCATTATTTGCCATATTTTATTTTATAATTATTTATGCTGATAATATTCTATGTATTTGTTTTTTCTTTTTCATAAAAACTGGCATTCACTTGGAACTGATATGTTATGATACAATATACAACATTTACAAAACATAGCAAATGAAGTTGGATCGTGTATCAGATTTTTCAGTGAAAATTACCAACAACAATTTTATACTATTGTAAAGTGATACACGATACAAGAGATACAACGATACATTACCCATTGTGAATTGCCCAATTGTTTTTTTTATTAACAACTAGGTATTTTCGCATTATTTGCTTTAGATGTTGGTGAATTTTTACTCCCTTTGTATTAACTCGTAGTGTCTGCTTGTCGAAAAAATTTTGGATCGATTTTAACCACTTTCCCGTGACCCAATCGATCTGAAATTTTGCAGGCAGGCTTGTGGCAATGACAGAAATGATCTAACATATATTTTTAGTGATGCCAAAACAATGGAAACTTTTAAATTTTTCTACCAGAGTTGATAAAAAAATGTACAAAGGGTTTGTTTTTGTTATATTATTACCATATCGACCACAAAAACAACAAGTCCAGCTATGAAAACAATGCAACATTTAGAATAACAACAAGAAAAATATAGAAATATCATGTTTTTCATTTTTTTTTTTTACTTTTTCAGAGATTTCCCTGGACCTGTTCCACCGATTTTAATGATTTTTGAAGTAGAAATCTTTCCATGAATTTGGTGAATCATTCTCACTAAAAATGATCACTGTAGCTGCACTATTGAGGGCGTGATCGTGACAAGAACAACATAGAAAATTATTTTTTTTTTCAAGACTTTTTTAGTTCTTCATTCAAATCTCGGGCCCTAATCGACCGATTTGGACGATTTTAAATAGCAAACTTCTCATGATGTTAGTGAATCATTTTTATGTCAACGAGTACCCTAGCTGCCGGATTGATGCCGTCATCGTGATTTCCACAGACGGACAGACGGACATCGCTATATCAACTCCGGTTGTTATAAGGATCACAAATATATAAATTTTATGGGGTCCAAAATTTTTTTTCTAATTATTACAAACGGAATGACAAACTGGAGTGGAGGGTATAACAACTCTACAACAGCAACAATGACAGTCATATGTTTTTCAAATAGGAAAAAACTGTTTATGTGTTAGTTTCGGTCATTCCCCAGTATGCATTGAAATATTATTTCTCCAATGTTGGAGAAAAGTTAAGTTCTTAAATTGATGTCAAATGTAATTCTCAACTTGGGTTGAACAATTTTTCTCCTTGTTTGCTTTCAACTTGACATCAAGTTGAGACTTAACATTTTTTCCAATCTTTGAGAAACATTTTTACTCTCAATTGGATATCCAACACTTTTCTCCACTTGAGACCAAACATTTTTTCAACTTGAATACGATTTGTGTTAAGTCTGAGATATTATTTAAATATGTCATAAATAATAAATTAAATTAAAAAATGCCAAAAAAGTACAAATAAATCATTGATATATTTTTAATTATTTCTGCTTTTTGTCGAATTTTTCAAAAAATGTACAACTAATTAATTCATTTATTTTTAATTCTAGATTTTAAAAAATGTACATAATATGTACATTTAATGTTAAATATGTACATAGTAATGTTAAATATATAATGAAATTAAATTGAAACATTAAAAAAAGTACATTGTTTTCATTTCTAAAATTAGTATAATATTTTTTAATATGGCAATTCCGTACCTTCCATTTGATACCGATTGGAAATATTTCTTTGCTATCAAGTTGAGAATCACAAATTTCTCAATTTGATAACTATGAAAATCGCCATATAAAAATGTGCCTTTTAAGTTGAGAAGACTATATTCGAACTATTGAGGGCATTTGAGAATTAACGCTGGAGATTTGAGAAATGTATTTGATCTCAAATGCACCTCAAGTTGATAGCAAACAAAAATGTTTATTGGGACATTTATTGTAGGGTCGTTTGCACACACACAAAAAATAGAAAATAAATTGTCAATAAGCAAAGCAAGTGGCTTCGAAATTCGATGATGCCAGTTAATCATTTTTTGTTCACGCGGAATTTATAATTGGAGGAATTTTTTTCTCGAGAAATGTATTTTCCGTGAGAAAGAAATTCCTTGAGAATATTCATAATTGGGATGAATAACTTTTAATTGGAACTTTTTAGTCAGAATAAATCATAATTCTAGTTAGATATTGGTTAATATTTAATTAGAAAAAATATTGTGGTGGCATCTACGCAATTATTGAGGCAGTCACGGAAAAATTAAATGCAAGTCTGTTTTTTTTTAATATAACAAAAATGGATTTTCCCTTTAACAAAATATGGCAGAATTCTTTATAAATGAAATGCAAAATGGAAAATCAATTTTGTGCTAATTCTTAACAAAATTAATAATATATATATATGTATTATTATATTTATTAATATTTGTAATTTTATTTGACATAATTTCACACACAGTTTTACAGATCAACTGTTTTAATTAGAAAAAATATTGTGTTGGCATCTACACAATTATTGAGGCAGTCACGGAAAAATTAAATGCAAGTCTGTTTTTTTTAATATAACAAAAATGGATTTTCCCTTTAACAAAATATGGCAGAATTCTTTATAAATGAAATGCAAAATGGAAAATCAATTTTGTGCTAATTCTTAACAAAATTAATAAAATATATATATATGTATTATTATATTTATTAATATTTGTAATTTTATTTGACACAATTTCACACACAGTTTTACAGATCAACTGTTTTCAACTGATTTAGAAGTTTTCTGTTTTTGAAACAGTAGTGCCAATTTGTAACATTTTGTGATGTAATGAAAATCGCAGAATAATAAGTTAATACACAATAAAAAAATATTAAATTTTTAAGTTTTATATACATATTGCAATAAAAAAAACTTTGGTAAATTTACATTGAAGATGGTCAGAAATGAATGAGAAAAATATATAGACATTTTAGAAAAGCACATTTAATGTTAAACTTTATGCACAAAATATATGGGTTTTTGTTGTTTCGAATTTAACTGTGGCTCTAAGTGAAAAGTTTTAGACCGATCGTATATTACATCTTGAGGATCCTCACCTAATATTTTCAAATATTTTAAATTCTTTTTAACTCATTTAACCTCATTACGAAAATAGTAAAACAGTAAATATGGAAAATCCACGCACCTCAAAAAATTGTTTTCTATGAAATAAATTAAAGACATTTCATATTATACAATTTTCTTTCAAAAATGTATCAATTATTGCAAATTTGAAATTTGACATATAGTATTTGTACATATATTTGTATAGATTTCGCAGTATGAAAAGAACTATTATTTCTTTATTTAGAATATATGTAAGTATTGCTCGCAAAAAAATGCAACATCATGAATGAAACACATAGACGACTGCTGGCAGCAGCATTTGTAGTCGTATAGTCAGCTACTTGATTTTTCTGAATACGACAGCAACATATGTATAATACAAATGCATTTTTATTTAAATATACAATTACTTTTACTTATTTAAAATGCATTAGTACAACGTAAAAATAAATAAATTAGTTTAACGCCTTTTGATTATTAATGGAATTATAGCCTTTCATTTTGCGATTTTTTTTTTAAACAAAATAAAACATTTCATAGCACTAACTTCTTTTACATATTTTGTTATATTGTCAACACTATTTTTGTTTTGTAGCCAACAAAACACACTTGCAGTTTTTTTTTTATTTGAAGAACATATGACTGCCATTGTTGATGTTGTAGAGTTGTTTTTTTTTTTTGATTTTGTTTCGTTAACTCTTTTGTATTAAAGCACCTCCAATATATGTATCCATTTTAGTTTGCAAATTCAGTATATTTATAATTTATTACTTACAGCAAAAAATAATAGAAACAATTTTATCAGTTATGCTTACGAAACTATATAAATAGACTTGAAGTTGGCTCCAAAAGCAGTAGCCTGTGTAAAGAACAAGTTAGCGACATGTAACTGTTACGTAACGTGTCAGCCTTTTTTTCACATGAAAAGTATTGGGACGTTCCGGTTACGTTCGGTAACTGTTTTAAATGATTTTCATGTAAAAAAAAACAACTGACTCGTTACGGTTACGGTTAGAAAACATTGACCTTTTATATGTATTATAATGCTATGAATGCATTTATTTTTATTTTATTTTATTTATATATTCTTTTTTTTTTTTGTATTGTATATTATTTTTTTTTATTATTATTACTATTTCATTTAATTATTTTTTTCTTTAAATAAATTAATACATAAAAATTTGTTTTTTAAATTATTGGTGAACTTTTACTTCCTTTATTTACTGCCTTTATATTAACTGGTAGTGTCTGCTTGTCGACAAAATTTTGGATCGATTTTTAGCCCCTTTCCCGTGAGCCAATCGATCTGAAATTTTGTATGCAGGCTCGTGGCAATGACAGAAATGATCTAACAAATTTTTTTAGTGATGCCAAAACAATGGAAACTTTTAAAATTTTCTACCAGAGTTCACAAAAAAATGTACAAAGGGTTTGTTTTTATTATATTATTACCACAACGACCACAAAAACAACAAGTCCAGCTATGACAACAATGCAACATTTAGAATAACAACAGGAACAATATGGAAACATCATGTTTTTAATTTTTTTTTTTAATTTTTCATAGATTTACCTGGACCTGTTCCACCGATTTTAATGATTTTTGAAGTAGAAATCTTCCCATGAATTTGGTGAATCATTCTCACTAAAAATTATCACCCTAGCTATCCTATTGAGGGCGTGATCGTGACAAGAACAACATAGAAAATTATATTTTTTCAAGACTTTTTTTAGTTCTTCATTCAAATCTCGGGCCCTAACCGACCGATTTGGACGATTTTAAATAGCAAACTTTTCAGGATGTTAATGAATCATTTTTTATGCCAACGAGCATCCTAGCTGCCCGATTGATGCCGTCATCGTGATTTCCACAGACGGACAGACGGACAGACGGACAGACGGACAGACGGACAGACGGACAGACGGACATCGCTATATCAACTCCGGTTGTTATAACGATCACAAATATATATATTTTATGGGGTCCAAATTTTTTTTTCTAATTATTACAAACGGAATGACAAACTTATATATACCCTCTGCACACTGGAGTGGAGGGTATAAAAGAAAACTCTATCGCCATCTATATTCCAATTGTAATTTTGTAAAATCCACAGGAAGTATCTTCTGTGTTTTATTTATACAACAAAATTTGAAAACAAATATATAATATCACTACCATAATATAAAAAATATATATATCACCCTTAAAAGGTTAGTGAAGAACTCTTAACGATTATCTTAGATCATATACCTGTAACGACAAGTCCGACTGAGACGAGTGGATAAAATTTTTTGTATACTGTTATAATACATCACCGTCCACGGCCCATCAATATTGTCCTTTTGAACTAGTCTATGGGAAAACCCCTAATGATTTTGAAGTTTTGGGCAACGCTAATGTTCATCTCTACAATATTGACGCCTGTGCAAAATAAGTCAAATATAGATTACAAACGGCTGATAGGACGGCTATACAAAGCCTCCAAAATTCAAAACTTATAACGGAGAAACAGTACAACAGGAAATCTAAAGATATAGATGATTCTGTGGGTGACTACGTTCTAGTTCGAAACGAAGCAGGCTATAAATTAAATAGATTGTATAACGGTCCCTTTAAACTCACTGAGGTAGATGACAGGGGCAATGTATGAATAAAAGATGAAAATGATAGGTCATCCCTAGTTCATCAGAACAGAATTAGGAAATATAATTAGTAGATCCAGCCACATTAAGGAAAATTATTGACTTGGTTTTCATAGGTGTAGGAAAAAAAATTATGAATTTATAGTCGATGCAAAATATAAATTTTCTCTTAACATTTTTTTAAATACGTTTACATATAGTGTAAATAAATATAATGTAAATTTTAATATTATTTTTATATAAAATATTAAACCAATTTTAAACTAAAATTAAAAGGATTAGAATTCTTACCAATTAATCTTAATATAAAATAAATTTAATTTCTTAAAATATTTTAAAGATAGAAAAATTAAAAAAAAAATTTTTTTTCCAAATATAATTTTTTTTTATTTTAAATAAAGGGAAAGGAAAGTACCCAAAAATTTTATTATATTATATTAAAAAATTAATAATAATAATAAAAAATTTAAATTTAATATAATAATAATAATATAATAATTTTAACCTAAGTTTATATATAATAATTTTAAGCATAATAATACAAAAGAATGATCAAATAATTATTGATAATTATTTTTCTGTAAAAGGGAGGTGTAGTGTATTTGATCATATAGAAGGTATGATAACTTAAATGGTAACCTTGAACCATTTATGTGTAATAATATCCGTTCACACCGAACTCAAAGTGTGAGAAATGCATTGCTTGCATTTCCACACATGTAATTATAGTTTACTTTATTTGCATGAGAATTAGCAACTAAGCTAATTCCCACACATAATTATACGGAAAAATACTAAGTTACTCTGCAATTTTCATACTAACAATCAATTCGTAAACAAACGTAAAAGTGAACAGTCGCACAAGGCGCTGTTCCAAATCAAAGTTAACGTGTGTTGAATTATTACATTATAGTTCAAACTCAATAGTGGAAAAGAAAGCAAGAAACCAAACAATTATACGTAGTTTGTAAATAGTAAGCTATGGAGTTTTAATGCTAAAGTTGATGCCGGTGCTGATATTGTTGATATTGAGTCTTTGCTTGTCTCAAATGACAAAAGGCTTGGGAGCGAAACAGCTATGCAAACAGCAGGACGCAATCGAACAGCTAATGTGTTGAGACTACGGCCAGGTACTACTAATACTACTTCATCTCGCGTGAATAGTATCAAGGATGCTTTCTCAATATTATTTCACCGCATATTGAGAAAGTAATTTTTGTAAACACGAATGCATTTGGTGGGCTAAAGAATGAAAACCGTGAAAAAGTCGATGCTTCATGCTTGCTTGGCTGTTTTGATATTGGCTGGCGTTCACAAGTAAATTGAATGTTACTGAATATATATAAATAAAGAGCTGTTCAATGTCACTTTCGGTCCGCCTATTTTCAGATAAATTATGTCGAAAAAACAGTTTGAGTACTTGACCAAAATATTTCGTTTCGGTGATACTATAAGCCGTCGACAAAACAGTTCTGCGGATAAATTTGACCCAATTCGTGATCTGTGGGATATGTGGTCTGAAATGTTACCAATGCTTTTCAACCCTTACGTCACTGTAGACGAACAGCTATGTGGTTTCCATGGAGGTTGTGGATTTAGGCAAAGCAAACCAGAGATTATGATTCGAAATTTTGGGTACCCGTACTCATGCAAAAGCTTCTATGTCTGGAAAATACAATCATACCTTGTGAAATCTGTTGAAGCTGCTCCAGAAAAAATCAAAGCCAAAGAGATTTATTGCATCTGGTCGAGGGCCTAAAAGGTCATAACGTTACAATGGACAATTTCCTCAAGTCTACTTAGTTTTGTCAAAATAACTACAAAACAAATTGATCATGATTGGAAATATGCGTAAGAACAAGCGCTCGATTCCATCAATGAAAAAAGGCTCCACTTTTTCAGTGTGGATTCGAATTTACTACACTTGTTTCTTAGGTTGGAAAGAAATTTAAATGCACAGTGCTGCAGAGTATATATATATATATATATATATATATATATATATATGTCCTTTATTTATTTAAATATGTACAGTGCATATACCTTAATATAACAAGTATATACTTAAATATAATGTTCACGAAGAACATAGGGCGTTATTGAATTCTCTCCAACTATTTCTGTCTCTTGCAAGTAGTTTAATTTGATTCCATGTTGAATGAGCTGATTCGAGTTCTTTTCTTGTGCATCGTATCCATGTGTTGCGAGGTCGTCCTTGTCGACGTTGACCTTGAGGATTCCAATCAAGAGCTTCTCTAGCAATATCGTTCTGTGGTCTTCTGAGAATATGACCGATCCAAGTCCATTTTCGTCTTCGTATATCGAGTTCGATAGGACAGCAATCTCCCTGCTGCCAAAGATCTTCATTTGATATCCAATTTGGCCGGAAGATGTTTAATATTTGCCTTAGACATCGATTTATAAATGTTTGGATCTTCCTTAGTGTGAGCTTCGTGTAGCTCCAAGTAGTACATCCGTACAGTAAAACTGATTTTACGCTGCAGTTGAATATTCGTAATTTAGTCTTTTTAGAAATGTTCCTAGCGCGCCAGACTTTATGTAGCTTGAGGAAGGCGGTACGTGCTTTATTAATACGATCATAAATGTCAGATTCAGATCCACCATTTTTGGTTATTTTACAACCGAGGTAGTTAAAATTTTCTACATCTTCGATCACATTGCCATCTTCTGTTAACGGAGTTGTTACATGAGTACCAATGCGCATAAGTTTAGTCTTCTTGAAGTTTATTCTCAATCCAACTTTTTAGCGTTTTTGGAGAGTCTTCTTATCTTTTCTTCAATATCCGCAAAGCGATGAGCCATTAAACATATGTCATCTGCATAGTCTATATCATTCAGGAATTCTGTCATGTTCCATTGAATGCCCATCGGGGCCTCCCTATTGGTTTCTTCCATTACACAATCTAATAGTAAAAGAAATAATCTGGGGGATAGGACACAACCTTGCCTTACACCAGTAAGAGTTAAAAAAGGTTGGCTTTCCTTTCCGTTAAAACGGACCTTACTTGATGCATCTTTGTAGAGTTCACATATTAGGGTGACAATTTTTTCTGGAATACCTTTGTTTATTAGGGCAGACCACATAGATGTTCGAGATATCGTGTCAAAAGCACGTTCAAAATCAACAAAAAGCAAGTACAGATGCGTGTTGTATTCTGCAGATTGTTCTATTTCTATGCGCAACGTGCTTACGTGATCGACACAAGATCGTCCAGGCCTAAAACCAGATTGTTCTCTTCGCAAAATTTGTTCGACTACTGGCGAGATACGTTGTAGTATTAAAGTGGGCATTACTTTACCAATTGCGTTTAGGACAGTAATGCCACGCCAGTTTTTGCAATGCTGCAGAGTACTCTTCATAATACGCCAGAAGTCGAGACTGTTGGAACGAAGCTACTAGAAATAATATCATATTGCAACCGAAGTTGACACGGTTGACAAAATGATTTCTGGATATAGCTGTTAGCGAAAAACCAACAGGCGACCGGTCAATGGTTGTACATATCAGCCTTGAATGCAACTATTTATTGAACTTAATACAATACTTTCGTATTCTTATAGAATTATGTATGTTTTTGTGTGACCTTTTCTTTCCCAACCGTACATGGCGCAAAGAAAATGAGGTATATGTGGTACTATTGTGAACTAAACTCTGCCTCGCGCGTTCCATTATTGAAAAAGGGGTCAGATGCGTATTCTACGCGCAAGAAAAGAACGCGAAAGCAAATTATAACCATAAGTTAGCTTGCCGTCTTTGCGAAAAAATTGTTTGCTAGGCTCACCAAAACCAAATTGATTGCGTTTCCTGTATAGAAAATATGTAGAACTATACTTAATTCATCACTTTATACGTAAATACATATGTAACACTAATTTTTCTTTAAATAAAATAGTTTTTGTTTGCAAAATAAACATATTTCCATACAAAAACATACAAAAAGTAGAAAACTACACAAAGGTAGGATTACGAAGTTTTTTTCAAGGTAGGAGTACGGTTAATAGACAGACGTTTTATATTACATTGTCGAAATTTTACTCTTTTCTTATTTGCAATAATATTTTTGTATTTTTCTAAATAAAGAAACACTACTACTACAGAAATACTGCTACTAAAGCAAAAGGTGGTATTGTAAATTATTAAGTTGATGTTATTTTTATTATTTTTATTTTTGTTACATCTGTTAAAAAAATTAAGGAATAAGTTGTTAATTTTTTCCAAACAAAGACTTTTTTGCATTTGTGGTATTTGAACGCTTTAATATGCTAGATATTGCGATGTAAGAGATTTTATTAACGATATTTCTAGTTAATCAAAATTTTGTGTAATATAAATTTATTTTTGGAAAGAAAACATATTAATTTAAGTTTAGCAAAATGGATCCATAATCAGGTTTTATAGTACGTTTGCGAATCATTTGCAAATTGAACAAGTAAGAAATTATAGTCGGTCTAGACCGACTATACGATACCCTATACCATGGTTTAGAGACCCTATCTCTTCCGTCTAATTCGATATAGAAAATAAGCACGAACCAAATCTGAGTGGCATTGTTATTAATTTGTTTGGCTGCAGATATCAATAAGTTCATATCGGGTGCTATATTTATATGGGGACTAGGTCGAAACATGGACCGATCCTGACCATATTTGGTAAAGTCACTTATTTTTTGAAAAAATAAATACAAACCAAATTTGAGAAAAATCTCTGCAATATTTTAGTTTTTTTGATAGATTTAAGTGAAGATCGGGAAGCAGCTCTATATGGGGCCTATGACTAAGAACTGTCCTATAGGGAGTATTTTTGGACTACTGATTAGTGGATATAATCAACACATACAAACCCAATTTGACTGAGATCTATATGATAATTTGGATCTTATGGCAATTTATGTCGATTTTATAGGGGTCATTTGTATGGGGACTAGGTCTGAACATAGACCAATATTCACCAATTTCAACAGCGTTCATCCTATGGCCGATAAAAGCTATATACCAAATTTCATCAAAATATATTCATATTTGAGACCTTTAGTTTGATTACAAGGTTTACATGGACACACAGACGGACGGACGGACGGACGGACATCGTTAGGTCAAATATTTTTGGTAGTTACAAACAGCAGCACAAAGTCATTATACCCAAACCACATAGAGGTATAGGGTATAAAAACTCCAAAACTAAAAATCCCAGCTGATCCCTTTCAAGAAATATGGTCATTTTAACGCACCGCTGCTTTTGCAAAAAAATTTTTTCTATTCTTTGGAGTTTCTCAGGTTCTGTATGGTATACAATAACTTTTAGGTACCAAATTTAATAGACAAATGAGAAAAAAAAAATTTTTTTTCAGATACTTTATTATTAATTTTTAATTTTTATGCGAGTTTCCGTTCTCAGCCGGCTCAGTAAACTAGTGTATTATTCCGGGTTGAATGTGAAAATCTCTTTGGTTTGGAGATGTTATAGTTAACGGATGCCTGATCTATTAAGAGATTTAATTATAATTACTCGAGTTGGAGTAAATGAACTGGCTATATTTATATGTTGAATAGGTCAAAAAATGGACCGATCGTGACCATACCTGGTAAAGTCACTTACATTTAAAATAAATATACACAAACCAAATTTCAGAAAAATCTCTGCAATATTTTAGTTTTTTTTGATAGATTTAAGTGAAGATCGGGAAGCAGCTCTATATGGGGGCTATGACTAAGAATTGTCCAAAAAGAATTTTTTTGGACTATTGATTAATGGATACAATAAACACATACAAACCCAATTTTACTAAGATCTATATGATAATTTGGATCTCATGGCAATTTATGTCGATTTCATAGTGGTCATTTGTATGGGGACAAGGTCTGAACATGGACCGATTTTCACCAATTTCAACAAAGTTCATCCTACTGCCAATAAAAGCTTATATACCAAATTTCGTCAAAATGTATTCATATTTGCGACCTGTAGTTTGATTTCAAAATTTACATGAACACACAGACGGACGGACGGACATCGCTAAATCACCTCAGAAAGTGATTCTGGGTCGATCGCTATAATAAAATATGGGTCTAAGTGAAATATTTTTGGTAGTTACAAACAGCAGCACAAAGTCATTATACCCAAACCACATAGTGGTATAGAGTATAAATATTATGAAATTAGTCGATATGCTTCCTGAAAATAGTCAAGAGCAAGAGGCAACAACTATTTTAAAGACTTCTCAAGAAGCTATTGCAGCTGCTACTGAGTTAAGCTTATGTACTGGTGGTCGAAAATTAAGAATTGTTGTGAATCCTATGAAAAAAAGCTCTTAAATTCCGCGAAGAAAGCTTAGATAAATTTCGCATTAATACAGGAAGTTCAATTAGACATATGATAAAAGTCACTAATTTTATTAGACGTACGTACGGTTGGAAGAAAGCCTATTCCACCAAATTTTTTAAACCCTTTGTCAGAAAAATCAAAAATATTAAAAGATGTTTATAAAAACAGAACTTTCGAATTTGACTGTGAATATGAAAACACTTCAACTAAACAAAAAAGACCTGTCATGTATGCAGATGTCGAGGAACTTCTTGATGCAGTTATAGAAAAAAAAAAGTAGATGTTATAAATATGGTTACGGCAGATGGAGGTCAAGTCTTTTTTAAGATAAGTTTATTCTTCCTGAAAATTATTCACTTCAATCAGATACTTCTATCGAGTATAGTGACGATGACGTAGAGGATGATAAATTGATTTTGAAAATTCCAATAATCAAGTAAGGGCACTATATTCCGAAGGTTGTACCATGAGTAAAAAAAGCAAGCTTACTAGCGTTAATAAATTGATTTTGTTATGTGTAGTTCCACAAATTAAAGAATCATACGGTATATTAAACTATTGTTTGAACTAGCGAATATAAATAATATTAAATATAAATTTGCAGCAGATTTCAAACTTTTATTTATTATAAATGGGCAGCAAACTGTATCGGCAACTTTTCTTGATATCTACTGATTTGTCTTAATTGGTCATTTAAGAAGTTTCCAAAATCCTACGAATGAAATGATCGAGCTTGAAAGGTTAATTAATGATAATTCATATGTTGAAAATCCTATGCCATTAAAAACTTTTGGAGATTTCAACGTGAGTATGAACAATTGTGTCTTGCAGGAAATTATATAAGAGAAAGCAAAAACTGCCATAGTACAATTAATCCTCCTCTTTCTACTGAAAACAATAATGTAAAAATTTTACAAAAATATGTTATAACAGAATTACATATTTTACAAGGGCTTGTAAACCACCTCTTTTGGCATGGCTTAGTTCCACTTTTAAGTGAAGAAAAAGCCATGTTGTGGCCAAAAAAAAAATTAAAGGTTGTCGCACAGAACTATCATGGATATGCATTTGAAGGCAATGCATGTAGAAAACTGCTAAAGGAAGCTGATAAAATGGATGACCCAAAAAAGTCCGGCGATGTAGGTTATTTTGAATTGTTACTTACATCAATGCTTACAAGCTCGTAGATTGCTGTTTTACTTCTGGAAAACGTAGACTTTCAATAAATTCTGATATTAACGAACTGCATACTGCTTTGAAAAGCATTGGGGACATACCGGAAACTTTGAAAATTCATGTTATTATCGAACACGTAGAAAATTGTTTACAATTTATTGATAATAATGGTTTAGGATTTTGGTCAGAGCAAAGTGAAGGATGAGTTCACCATGAGTTTTTGAAATTTTGGGACAGGTACAAGCTAAAGTACATATAGGATGAATAATATGCTCTAAGACGTCAAAAAGCTTCAGTTCAGTTTTCTTCGCTACACCTCTAAATTGTAAGCTTTAATCAATTGAGGTACATTGGGCACAAACACGCCCACCTAAGCACTTACATACACGTTTAAACCCATTTACACATACCATACACACGCCCGCAAATAAATGGAATCAGATGTCCGCCACATCCACGTCTTTGATTCTGGGTAATGCTAAGAGCGGAAATTCGTATAAAATTCACTTTAGTTATGGAAATATTAACCCCTTCACTACCAAATTAGCTGCGGAGCAGAACGTTGCACATCCTAGGCATTATTTTTTGCGCAAAAATAAAGTACAGTGGACGTCCAATAAATAGAACGTACTTTCATTTCTACGAATTTCCAACAGTACGAAAGGCAAATTTTTGCGTTGGCAGTTCTGTAGTACGAATAAAAAACAATTTAGCTATTCAATAATACGAATAACAGTATTTTTGGAAGAATATGCTTGTTTTAAAGTTTACTTTTAAGTTTTTTACTTGTTTTTTTTTTCTCCGGCCAACTGCCAATAGTCAGTTGCTACAAAATTTAATAGTGATAGCAAGTGTCTTGTGTCGCGTGTTGATTTGATTTGATACATAAAAATGTTCACAATGAAAGTAGTTAAAGAGAAGCAAATTTCTTTAGAAAAAAAGTAAAAAATTATTAAAGACAGTCAAAGTGGAAAATCTCTATATGAAATTTTGTAGCTAGTATGGATTATATAAGTCAACCATCGGCACTACTTACGTAGCTGCAACAGGTGCACTAAAATCCCGCTACAGAATAGCAACTGGAGAATTTAAAAAAATGGAAGTGGGGAGTACGCAGTTAAAATACTAGGATCTGAAATTTCAGAAATACTTTTATGGAGGCCACTTTTTTGCTAGAGATGGCGAAAAGCTATTCACCCCTATTATGTAAGTCATTGTCGTCGTTACTTTGAAGTCATCAAATTGAGTCACGTCGACAAAGCCTCGAGGCTAAAATGATATTATCTAGATGTGTTGTGTTGATGCTTTTAGAAAATATCAAGTTAGCGCCGAGGTGATGTCGAGTCGAGTCAATGTGATGACTTCAAAGTGACGACGACGACGACAGCGACGATGACAACGACTTACATTATAGGGGTGATTGTCTTCTAAAGAACTTGTAGCTCTATTCATCAATAAATTAGCTAATGATATTAAGGAGCACGGTCTGACTCATGAGGTAGTTTTTAATGAAGATGAACTCGGAATTTATTAGAAAAGGTTGCCGGACAAAACGTGTGTACATCAGGGTGAAAATTCTGAACTTGGCAGGAAACTCTCAAAGGAGAGAATAATGTTTTTAATTTGTTCGAATGCTGAGGGAACAAAGAAGATTAAACCTCTTGGGATTGGAAAATCCCCAAATCCAAGATGTTTTCGTAAACATGTTTTTTTTTTATCGATAATGCTCCAAGGTATCCCCCTGCACAAGAAATGGTTTATCTGGGATTGGCTTTATCTGGAGATTTTGAAACATCTCTCAAAAAGACAGATTTGTTTGAAGCAATATCTTTGGTTGCAATGTCATTGGAAACGCTCTGTGCTGATTTGCTAAAAATGCTGGAAAAATGTTTAAGTGACAGAGGTTTTGATGATGAAGATAATCTTCCCCTTTCAGCCTTACTAGATGCGACATCTTTTTTTTTTTTAAATTAAACTCTAATTTAAATTATCTGCATGTGTTTTATTTTATATAAAAGGAGGAAAAAACTGTAGTCCGATAATACGAAATTTCCAACATTACGAAAAGGTCTGACATTATATAATTCGTACTAATGGACGTCCACTGTATTTTGAAAAAAAATTTTCTCATTTTTCACAATTTCCGGAAAACTATGGAATATTTCACTATTTTATGATTCTTATTTATGTATGACGACATTTCAACCTAAAAATTTAAGTTTTTATCGATTGAATAAACAACACAAAAATGGTTGTTGTTTAGATAACAACAACAGCTGACTTTAACAATAGCGAATATCTTTTAAAAATTTTACTGATAATTTTGCTTTCCTTTTTTAACGATTCGACTATCGTTAAAAGAAGTTACTGAAAAGCTATTAATTTCTCCTGAATGCCAATATTTTTTTTTAATGTAAACATTTTTTAAATGTAAACATATTTGGTGTTTTTTTTTTTTTTGGAATTTGATGCAATTGATGTCTTCTACATTTAAAATTATTATTTCCGACGTTTTGATATGATTTGCTGAAATTCGATTTATATTTTATAATTTATAATTGGAAATTTTAATTCCAGGTTTTAGAATTGATATTTTCCAAAATTTGAATGGAAAATTTAAAAAGTGCAATTTTGTATTTATGTGAATAATAATGCTTTAGTAATTATAAAAAATTTTTAAAGATTAGATGTAATCGCAATCAGATATTTTGTAGGTAAAGAAGAATAATAATTCTATATAACTATGTAGAACTGATTTGAAAGCAAAAAACTCATTGATGAACTCGGTAACTCTATTTTGTAAAGACAACAAAAAGTTAATAAGCCACACTTATGTTCATATTTCTAAAAGAATAACGAAAAAACATATGAAATAAAAGACCAGCCCGTGTATACTCTTAACATTGTTCTGTATGATATCTATTTGAAAATATTGACATTCATGTTAAAATAGAAATAACTATTGCAAAGTTAATTAGAACAAAAATTGTGGCGCCATCTACTGTGGCATAGTAACGCTGAGCAAAATGTAGTGACACTCTGTTAATGCAAAATAAATGTATTTTCCCCACAACAAAATATTGCAGAATTTTATGTAAATAAAATAATATACCGATTTATTTCTAACATGCAGTTATTATGGATATACATATATAGAATATATGTATATTATTTGTATTAATGTGTATGTATGTATATTAGGGTTGCCAGACGGGCTGGATCTTGCTGGATTGTCCAGCTTTTTAAATGCTTGTCCAGCGTCCAGCTGAAATTAAATTTGTCCAGCCAAACAGAAATTTAAAAAAAAATCTTTATCTTTATATTTCAAAAATTGTTGGTCCATTTTACAAAAGTACTGTAAAACAAAAAACGTGTTAAAATGGAGATGTCGCAGAATTTGTGTCAGAGCATTACAAGTTTTTTTGTTCCTTCTGAAACAAAAATTAAAACTCAAATTGCCAGAGCGGAATTGGTATGTGTTTACCACAACGTGAAGCATGAACAATAGCCTAGATTGTCAAATTATACTGTGATAGTAAAATCGCCAACAAAATGTCTTGTGGGCGTACAAAAGCGGCAGCCATAGCTAGAAATGTGTTGGCTCCTTATTCACAACAAATTACAGATAATGCCTTAAAAAATAAATATTGGAAATGTTAAAACCTACCCATATGCTGTTCAATATTTTGACCGGAATATGGTATCCGAAAAGAAATTTTGGATTTTTATAGCGACCCATACGAAACATCAATGAATATTTTTTTTAATATAATACGAATAACAAAGGATTGTGATTTGCATATAAAACAAATCACAGCTTATAGTGCGGATAATGCTGCTGTCAATTACAGTATTCTTAATTCTGTATACTAAAATCTTAAAAACGAATGTAAGCAAATTGTAACTGCCACGTTATAAACAATTGCGTTAAAAGAGCTTTCAATGCTTTATCTATGATATAGAAAATATCGTAATAAAAATTTTTAACGAGTTCAGCTCATCGGCAATGACTACAGAAAAGTTAAAGTTTGCTGAAATTGAGTATAAAGAACTTTTACGACACATTGCAACTCGGTGGCTTTCTCTTTTACCAGCTGTATGTAGATCGTTTAATCTAATATTGGCTGCAGTAAAAAAATGAAAAAGGAAATGCCAAAAAGGCCTATGGAAATTTATTTCTTATGAAATTTCAGATAATGTAGTGGATGAAAATGATGACTGTAAAGTGGAAGGTTTTTCAGATGCATGTCTATATTTCTTACACAATATAATGCGAGAATTTCATTTAACTATTTTGTCTCTTGAAAGTGACTCTTTTACAATTTTAGAGTTACACGATGTAATGACTAGACTCATGGGTAGCCTTAAATGTAGAATAAATGATAAATTTTATGGTAACAAAGTCAGCAATGTTTTAAAAAATCTTTCTTCTGATGAACAAAGAATGTTTATATCAGAAGCCGACGAATTTTTAAGAACAGCTGTTTCATATTTAGAAAAACTTTATGATTTTGGAGATAACTCCCTTTTTAAAATAATTTCATTTTTAAATGTTAAAAAAATCTTTATTTTCGTGGACTGAGTTACAAAAACTACCACATATTGTAGAAATATCTGAAGTTACCAGTTACCAGTTACCATACGATTAACCATATGATAAAATATGGTCTTTCTTTTTTACAAAAACAAATAATGATGATTGCGAAAATTTACGAAAGCTAATATATTTTATTTTTTCGATTCCTATAAGCAATGCATTTTGCGAAAGAGTTTTCAGTATTTTGAATAATTTATATAGCAAAAAAGAAACAGAATGTCTTTTGACTTAATAAAGGCAGAAGTATTTATTAGAATAAATTTGTAGAAATCTAGCAAAGATTTCCAAAAATTTTTGCAAACTGTCGCTTGCTCGGTCAGCCAAGTCAGTTAGTGGAAACACAAAATATATGTGGCAATAAAAATTATTTTAGAATAACTATTTTTAAAATATTATAACAATGTATATATCACCTATAACTGATGATTTTTGTTAATTTTGTTTTTGTTATTAATCTTTTTTTAAATACTTATATTTTATATTTTTAAAACTTTAAAGAATGAACTGATTAGCTGTATGTTCCTACATTGGTAAAAAAAAAATTAAATGAATTATTTTTTAAAATAAAAGTTAAAAACTTTCTTTTCGGTAAGACAAAACTTTTAAAATGTCCAGCTTTTTTTTAAAAAATCCAGCTTGTTTATGCCGAATGTCCAGCTTTTTCCAAATCGGGATCTGGCAACCCTAATGTATATGTAAATATTAAACACAAAAAAATACAACATCAAACGTTATTTTTGTGTTTTTCTCTTTAAATAAATTAATATATAATTTTTTTTTTTGCTAAATTTACATTGTTTTTTTTTTTTTTTAACAACTAGGTATTTTAGCATTATTTGCTTTAGATGCTGGTGAATTTTTACTTCCTTTATATTAACTCGTAGTGTCTGCTTGTCGAAAAAATTTTGGATCGATTTTAACCCCTTTCCCGTGATCCAATCGATCTGAAACTTTGCAGGCAGGCTCGTGGCAATAACATAAATGATCTAGTAAATTTTTTAGTGATGCCAAAACAATGGAAACTTTTAAATTTTTCTACCAGAGTTGATAAAAAAAAATGTTCAAAGGGTTAGTTTTTATTATATTATTACCACAACGACCACAAAAACAACAAGTCCAGCTATGACAACAATACAACATTTAGAATAACAACAAGAACAATTTACAAACATCATATTTGTCATTTTTTTTTTACTTTTTCAGAGATTGCCCTGGACCTGTTCCACCGATTTTAATTATTTTTGAAATAGAAATCTTTCCATGAATTTGGTGAATCATTCTCACAAAAAATGATCACCTTAACTTCCTATTGAGGGCGTGATCGTGACAAGAACATAGAAAATTATATTTTTTCAAGACTTTTTTAGTTCTTCATTCAAATCTCGGGCCCTAATCGACCGATTTGGACGATTTTAAACGGCAAACTCTCAGGATATTATTGAATCATATTTTATGCTAAAGAGCACCCTAGCTGTCCGATTGATGCCGTCATCGTGATTTCCACAGACGGACAGACGGACATCGCTATATCAACTCCGGTTGTTATAAGGATCACAAATATATATATTTTATGGCGTCCAAAATTTTTTTTCTAGTTATTACAAACGGAATGACAAACTTATATATACCCTCTGCACACTGGAGTGGAGGGTATTATTAGTTGCATTTTATAGCTGGGGAAATTTTATTTGTTAAATTCGATACCTGAGAAACTCCAAAGAATCGAAAAAAGTCTTTTGCAAATGCAGCGGGGTGTTAAAATGACCATATCTCTTGAAAGGGGTCAGCTAGGATGTTCAGTTTTGCAGATTTTCAATTTGCAAATAATTCGCAATCGTAATAGGAAACCCCATTTTGGATCCACTTTCACCCATCTTCTTCCCCCTTTAAGAGCAGTGTGAGAGACGATAATTATTGCATGCATAGTTCAAATTTTATAGAATATCGATTACCAAATGTGCTGTCATTTATGAACGGCACTGTATACAATGATGAATATAAATTATATAATCTTATTGTATATCAACTATGATTACAACTCTAATCGAATCATTACTGAAATTAAATTTTTTTTTATTATTATATAGCTGATTGAAGAGTTTTGTGCAATATAGCATATGAAATATACATAGAACATAAACCATCTACTTAAGCGGTAACGGTATACAACTCAAGCGAAAACCATTAAAAGGGCTAGGTTGCCTCTGAGTCTCCAATCCTTAGCGGGTTATTACACCATGTCCACTTAAGTACTGTTTTAAACAACCTAGATGCCCTGGTATCTGCATAAGCTGTTAATTCGCATACCTTCTTGTATATCAACCATGATTACAACTCTCATATCGCTACACAATAATAGTGTATTTTCATTTGTGTTCTCTCATATTATTTAATAATACTATAAAACACAAAATTTGAGATTTTAATACAAAAAATTTACGTATGAGCTACAATTAAAAATTAAAAGTAGGGCCAGTACATCTAATTTTTGAATAGAATTTACTTACTACCAGTTACCCACCAAAAGGATAGCACGGATAGACTTATCCTTAACCAATTAGTCGCTAGGAATAATCACTAGAATTAACTAACTGTGTCTAGCGTTGCCCAGGTGTACCACGAGGAGGTTTGGCTATAGGCACATGTCATGAATCAGGGGCTCTATTGCATGCCCCTTTAACTTACCTCTTTTTATGGCAGGTGCAGTAACTTATAATAAAGTGAGCACCATGAACTATTACGCGTATAGATTTACGGTTTAAAAACAAATACAATCACCTTTTGCATTGCCATAAGCTTTTTCATCAATACACATGAAATCGAGGTCGACAATCGTTGGATTATCCCATATTTACCAATTTTTCCTAAAACTTTTAATACTGCAATTCAGTTAAAGAGATATATTTGTATATATATCACGAAAGGTAGTGTTGTTGAAAATGATGAAATAACACATTACCGAACTGGTCGATACATCGCAGTAATGTAGCAGTATGGCGTAGACTCCCTTTTTCAACATTTAGCTGTTCATTTGGAAAATAGTCATCGTATTTGCTTTAATGAACAAAATGCAGCACAAAAAGCAATTGCACCAAACACAACTTTGACCACATTTTTTGAATTGTGCCAAGAAGAATCATTTGCAAGAAAATTGCTTAATTCGCAGGTTCCATCACATTATACTTGGAAAGCATCAATAAAGGAATTTCAACGTCCAAAGCAAGGTCTTCCAAATGTGTTTCAAACTGATGCTTTAGGTCGAATTTACACAGTTCACCCAAATAATGATCAGTGTTTTCATTTGCGTTTACTTTTTCTTAATGTTCATGGCCCAACATCATTTAATTATTTGAGAACTCTTGATGGACAATTATGCGCCACTTATCACAAAGCATGTCAAACATTACTGCCCTTATTTTGTAATACGCTACGCCTCACATTGCGTTCACCAAATTTAATTTTATAAATCGCAGCGTTCGAACAAGTGATTGTTCGCGTTGTAACAGCTGTTTCTTACGTTTTTCTTACATTTTAATATTTTGTCACCTGAAATGTCAAATTTAGCGCTTAAAATTTTCTGGCGTTAGCTGAATAAGTTGTATAAAAAATAATATTTTCGATTATATTGTCGTTTTTTGGATACAATTAAAAAAAATAAATATGTAAGCAGTAATTATGGTATTAGATAATATTTGAAATGAATTATTGTTTTAGGGCAAACAAGAAGCCACAAATACTGCGCAGTTTGAAGCATTAGTGGAAATGGATATCCAGCCAGATGTGGCACGAGGAACTCCTAAGTTTTGAAGTTCTAAGGCAAGAGTTGAAGAGGTATGGGATGCTATTGCAAAGATATTTAACGCAATTGGCCCTCCAATTAGACAGCACCTAAGTGGAGAAAGGTTTGTTGTAAACATTTTAACAATTTACTTATAAAATTTTGTAGATAGACAAAATTTTCCTAGAAAAAATTCCAATTATTATATTATTATATGTAACTTTTATTTGTGTTGCTTTAGGTATGGAGTGACTATAGAGAAAGACTTAAAAAAAAATTCCTGTAATAAAGCGGTCATTCGACAAACTGGTGGTGGACCATCCGAATAATCCGAGCTCACGTCTTTAGAAACAACAGTTGACGGTATTGTGAGTGCCAGTTTAGCTGCCGATCCACGTTGAAATGTATTTGGGTTGAACATGTGCGTCAATTCACCGCTCAGCCATCTCAAGAGGTCGTGTTGTCAATATCATCATTGGAGGAAGTATCGAAATGCCACTCAATGAACTGTTAGTTGAAGTCGAAACTACTTTAAAGACAATAGAAACGCCTTTTAGTTCAAAGAAAACAAGTTATCGTTCTAGAAAACGCCAGCTAAAAGTGAAAGAAGAAAGAGCTAAATTGATAAAGTTAACCGAAGAACATACAGAAGAACTATAGGTTGGCTTTGGAAAAATTAGCTGCAGCTATAGAAGCTCAAACAAAAATACTGCAAGGGCTTTGTAGATGCTTAATTTTTTAAAATACATTTAGATATTTAGATATTTATGTAAATAAACCTTACTTAAGATGAGGGGGTATCTCGCTCATAATATAGGAATATGTTTCCCTATTCATACGCACATTTTTTGCAAATCTTAAATATACAAATTCATTATTAATATTTTAACACAAATTTCTGTTATACTTACTCACTGTTTGGTAAATCCATAACTTCAATGTTGGAGCGTAATTCATGTCTATATTGTTAGAATTGTCCTTATCTGCAGAAGGCATATCACACAAAATTGCCGCGAACATTTTTAAATTACGCAAATGTAAAACAACAATATAAGCAAAAAATACAGAAATACAAATTTGGTTTTTAATTGAATCAGCTGTGTTTACATTTGTGTAAAAAAGACAGTTTATAGGGTTACCAAGCCCCAAAAAACTTAATATTTTCAAAACATTTATTTTAGCTGACCTATATGTAGGTAACAATAATTACGTAAAGATTTGAATGCAAGTGATAACGTAACAATGCAGTGTTGAGTCAAAGCTGAGGCGTTGTGATATACAAAATAATGTTTTTTACATCTCCCGTTCGCGTTAGAAAATTAGGGCATACGATTGCTTGAACACGATACTCATTAGAAAAATACATTAATTAACTGGTATTAGTATATCCACAACTTAACTTTTAATGTTGAATTGAATTATACGAAGGAAATGTATAATGAGGCATTGATATTGATTGAGGAATGACAAGTGAAGCTTTGGCTCAGTTGAAGACATGAGGGAAATAAAGAGATTAAAAAACAAGTAAGAGTGTTAAATTCGGCTGTGCCGAATCTTTGATACCATCCACCTCGGTTTGAGTATTGATAATAAATGTAAACAAAATATTGGAAAAATATGCATGCGTTTCCTATGTGCATGCGATTCCGGTTATATGACATAACTTCTCGTTTCATTTATTTTTTGCTAATTAAATAGCTCGCCTTAACCTCCATTGCAAAGGTAATGGTTGTGTAGGGTGGCTATATGCATTAAATCGTGCTAATTGGAGATGGCTGTATAGTTTCTTTTAACTGGCGAAATATTTTTTCATTGCGGCCATATAGGTCGGATGGAGTAACAAAATAATAACCAAAAAAAGCTCTCTCAACTTTTTTATTAAAATATTGCCATATTTGGAAAACATAGAGAATAAATTGATAATAATAAATAATCAAGTTAGGGATGCCAAACGCAAAAAACCAAATGTCCCAAACATTTTAAATAAACTAATTTGTTATATTTATTTTCTGAAAAACTTCAAATATTCATCCAAAAAAATTGTGAAAAATAATATATGTATAAATAACATTCTCATCAAATTGCGTTTTTTTTTTTTTTTTTATTATATATATGTTTATTTGCACAAAATTTGATTATATTACATTTAGTTTGGCCTCAGCGCCTTTAAGGCCTTATTGAGGCAAGTTGACAAGATAATAATTACATATGTATGTACAAATAATGTACAAATATTTATGTAACAATTTTTATGTTCGCAATTCTTAAATATCATTTGAGGTTTTCTAAAATTCATTGAATTTAAATTAATGTTTCCTGTAGTGCGAATTCAACGATCCGACAGAATTTCAACGATCCGACAATCGCAAAATATATCGAGAGCTATTGTTGTTTGCACTGAGGATTAAGTGATTCACTAAATACAGACATCTTAACGACAGTCGACAAATCTATTTTTCTATTTATTTAAATTGTAAACGAGTGGCATCTCTGTTAAAATAAGCGAAAAACACAAAGAAGAATAGAAAAAAACAAATTACTTCGTGTTTGACAGGATGATTTTATGTTTATGTTTAATATCTCTATTTTTTTTTACTAATATTTCTGTTTATTTATTTGAAAATGAAATAATGAATTGAATATACTATTTAATTTTTTTATATACATATATAAAAAAGTTTTTTAATAGAAGCAAAATATTTTCATTATTTTATGATTTTTATTTATGTATGACGACATTTCAACCTAAAAATTTAAGTTTTTATCGATTGAATAAACAACACAAAAATGGTTGTCGTTTAGATAACAACAACAGCTGACTTTAACAATAGCGAATATCGTTTAAAAATTTTACTGATAATTTTGCTTTTCTTTTCTAACGATTCGAAAGTCGTTAAAAGAAGTTATTGAAAAGCTATTAATTTCTCGTGAATGCAAACATTTTTTAAATGTAAACATATTTGGTGTTTTTTTTTGGAATTTCAATTTGTGTTTAACGAATAAAATTTATATGTATATTAAAGATGCAATTGATGTCTTCTAAATTTAAAATTATTATTTCCGATGTTTTGATATGATTTTCTGAAATTCAGTTAATATTTTCTAATTTATAATTGGAAATTTTAATTCCAGTTTTTAGAATTGATATTTTCTTAAATTTGAATGGAAAATTTAAAAAGTGCAATTTTGTATTTATGTGAATAATAATGCTTTAGTAATTATAAACAATTTTTAAAAATTAGATGTAATCGCAATCAGATATTTTGTAGGTAAAGCAGAATAATAATTCTATATAACTATGTAGAACTTTTTTGAAAGCAAAAAACTCATTGGTAACTCGGTAACTCTATTTTGTAAAGACAACAAAAAGTTAATATGCCAAACTTATGTTCATATTTGTAAAAAGAATAATGAAAAAACGTATGAAATAAAAGACCAGCCCGTGTATACTCTTAAGATTTTTATGTATAATATCTATTTGAAAATATTGACATTCATGTTAAAATAGAAATAACTATTGCAAAGCTAATTAGAATAAAAATTGTGGCACATCTACTGTGGCATAGTCACGCTGAGCAAAATGAAGTGACACTCTGTTAATGCAAAAGAAATGTATTTTCCCCACAACAAAATATTGCAGAATTTTATGTAAATAAAATAATATACCGATTTATTTCTAACATGCAGTTATTATGGATATACATATATAGAATATATGTATATTATTTGTATTATTTAATATGTGTATGTATGTATATGTAAATATTACACACAAAAAATACAACATCAAACGTTATTTTTGTGTTTTTCTCTTTAAATAAATTAATACATAAAAATTTTTTTTGCTAAATTTACGTTGTTTTCTTTTTATTAACAACTAGGTATTTTAGCATTATTTGCTTTAGATGCTGGTGATTTTTACTCCCTTTATATTAACTCGTAGTGTCTGCTTGTCGAAAAAATTTTGGATCGATTTTAACCCCTTTCCCGTGACCCATTCGATCTGAAACTTTGCAGGCAGGCTTGTGGCAATAACAGAAATGATCTAGTAAATTTTTTTAGTGATGCCAAAACAATGGAAACTTTTAAATTTTTCTACCAGAGTTGATAAAAAAAATGTACAAAGGGTTTGTTTTTATTATATTATTACCACAACGACCACAAAAACAACAAGTCCAGCTATGACAACAATATAACATTTAGAATAACAACAAGAACACTATAGAAACATCATATTTTTAATTTTTTTTTTTTACTTTTTCAGAGATTTCCCTGGTCCTGTTCCACCGATTTTAATGACTTTTGAAACAGAAGTCTTCCCATGAATTTGGAGAATCATTCTCACTAAAAATCATCACCTTAGCTAACCTATTGAGGGCGTGATCGTGACAAGAACAACATAGAAAATTATATTTTTAAAGACTTTTTTTAGTTCTTCATTCAAATCTCGGGCCCTAATCGACCGATTTGGACAATTTTAAACAGCAAACTTTTCAGGATGTTAATGAATCATTTTTTATGTCAGCGAGCACCCTAGCTGCCCGATTGATGCCGCCATCGTGATTTCCACAGACGGACAGACGGACATCGCTATATCAACTCCGGTTGTTATAAGGATCACAAATATATATATTTTATGGGGTCCAAAATTTTTTTTCTAATTATTACAAACGGAATGACAAACTTATATATACCCTCTGCACACTGGAGTGGAGGGTATAATAAAGCAGCAACCAATGACAGAAGAAAAAGAATAATATTGGAATAAATAGTGAGTATTTGCTATTATGGTAGACATGCAAAAAAACATCAATAAATAAAATAAAATACTAAGAGTAATTTTACTCTGTCACAGCTAAAGAGTTATGGTCCATAGTTAATAGTAAAAGTGAAACGAGGTCTGACGATTGTTCATCTTCTTTAAATAACAAACTAAAATATGGAATTTCGATTGCTTTTACATGATATCGAATGCGACGGTTTGCCCCCTGAGCTTGATATTTTATTATTTAGTTTGTATTAATGTCAGAAGTTCTAACTGATTTTCCTTCTCAATCGCCATTGCAATCCCATAACTCCCAAAATTTAAGCATAACTAAAAGCTGAATGTTATGAAAGTATTGAAACACTTTGCTTAATTATCTTTATTGATCAAATGTCAAAAGAAGCCATGACATGGATACTATTTCCGTTTAATTAAGTTCCTTCTTGTTTTTTCCAACCTTCATAAGGGTTAGATCTCCAACATTTGTACATATAATATCTCCAAAAACTTGTACTTATAATAAAATATTCCATATTCATAATTCTTTATGTCTTTGTTTATTTCATTCGTTTCATGGTAAACTGGGATATTTTGTTTCCTATTTCTGAGCAAATAAAATACTTCGATCAATTTTGTTTGTGCTCAGAGAATAATTCGTTCCATTTCTACACAACAATCTAGAATTCCAGCTACTCCAATGCGGTTGAAACAGTTTTAAAAAAAGATAAATTGGATTAAAATCAGCATTAAAATGGGAACTGTAAGCTTTTTGGAATATTCTATTACAAGTATTTTTATATACTAGCAGATTCCAGCCCTCGAAATTCGAGCGCAAATTCTAGGAAATTTTATTTTTTCATTAAATAAAGACCCTAAAAGTATGCTAATCAGTTATGGGAAATTCACAAATCAACACAAAAAACAAGCTCATTTTATTACAAACACATTAACAAATTTAATAAACACAGACATAGCGTTGTATAATTTTATGTATGTGTTAGTAGCAAATTTAAATGCAATTTACTCAAAATAAAGGAAAAAATTTAAAAATCTGTAAATCTGCAAAACGGCTAAAAAGAAATACCTTTCAAATAATATGCGTTTGGTCAATATCGGGATAAAACGGTAGAACAAAACATCAGTCACAAGAAATCACCTAGCCTATTAATATTATAGATGTATATTACAATTTTTTTAAGAGATAAAGGTCAAAATCAGTTCTGTGGAAAACGGAAAAGTTCTCTTGACTAAGCGCCAGCAAAATAAACTGGTACAAAAAAGGCGACCAAGGAACGTGGGTCCAATACTTTTTACAAAGGGCACCTCAAAAATATGAGGTGTTCCAAAAGAAGAAACAAAACAACGACGACGAACAAGATGAAGATGAGATTCTGGATAATGTAGTCAACATGTTCAATGGAGAAGACTTGGAATTTTTCCAACTGAAAAGTGGCACAAACCAACGAAAATATGAACATGCTGCTGGTGATGATGAAGGTAAACATGATGATATTAACAATTGTTTCCGTTTTGTGTTTGCCAATGAAAAATAGCTTGACATGAGTCTTTTCATAATACGTCGGATTAATCATTTAATCAAAGCCAAAAACAACAATGCCAACTTGGAATGCATAACTTGTCTGCGGGCTTTGAAGGTCAAAAATGTTAATGTAGATGCAGAGAAAAAACGAATTGAAACAAAAGAAGTTGGAGGCTCATCGTCAACGTTTGTTGAGTTTATCGAAAAACGATCGCAAACGACGTAAGAAATTGGCTGAGTTGAATAAGGAGTTGGATGAGACAAGAGCCAATTCTAAGGTTTTAAGTATCATTTTGGAGGGTTTGGCTGAGTATGACGGCCGTACGAAAAATTTTGCTATTTAGTGTACATCCCACAAAAGAAAAAACTCTGAAACGTAAATAATGAGTTGGATGAGACAAAAGCCAATTCTAAGGTTTTAAGTATCATTTTGGAGGGTTTGGCTGAGTACGACGGCCGAACGAAAAATTTAGCTATTTAGTGTACATCCCACAAAAGAAAAAACTATGAAACGTAAACAACTCCTTATATGGTAATATCGATTGCCAATTTTTTGTTGCAAAAAAAAAATTCTATTTTTAAACACTTGAGTTGGTGTTAATATTTCTCCGTCAGCATAATTTCAATCATGTATAAAGCTTTTACTCGCTCTCATTCCCACCCATGTTGTCAGCCATTAATATTGGCTTACCTTGTTGCCCTCATCGTTAGATGTAGTATTTTTTTACATAGAAATTTAATGAATGTATGAGTGTTGGTTACACATATGAATTATTGCGAATTTTTTTGCAAACAACAAACTGGTTTGTTTGATTTCTTTGTGTGCAAAAAAATTTGAAGATGAGAATAGTTGGGTTGTCAGGCAGATGACGCAAAATTTGAAAGGCATTCAAGTTTTAATAGTGAAAAGAGTGATAAGTTGTTATGTGGCGCGCGGTTGGAATTTGATCGGTTTTGAAGTTTGAAAAATGTTAAATGTTAAAGGGAAACCTACAGGAAAATAAAAACTAAATCGTAAAACTTTGAACAAAAATATGTAAATAAAATCGAAGGAAGTTTTTAAGAGAAAACTGAGAAAAATTGTAAGAATTTAAAATAAACGTGTAAAGAAACTTACCTGAAAGTCTAAAGAAAAACTAAGAAAGATTGTAAAATTTTAAAATATAGCATGTAAAGAAACTAACTTCGAAATTCAAATAAAACCCTGGAAGTCTTGAAAAAAAAAAATTTTGTAAAGAAAAACTTACCTGGAAATTTAAAGAAAACCCTGAAAACTTGAAGCAAAAATGTGTACGGAAAACTTGTAAAACAAAATGTGTAAAGTAAACTTACCTGAAAATATAGAGAAAAAATTGTAAAATTTTAGAACCAAAACATGAAACGTAAAACATGAGAAAACGTGTAAAACTAAAATTTTTAAAGCTTTAAAACTAAAATTTTGTAAACCTTAAAACTAACCTGAAAAGAAAATGTAAAATATAAATCTTTTATTAAAACTGAAATGAAAGAACAAGTGAAAACTTTAAATTTAGACAACCTGAAAGGAAAATTTGAAAACTAAAATTAAGTGATATGAAAACGAGGAAGTTACTACCGGAACCAAAAATAACTATAAGGCACCAAAACTACAAAACAAAAAGGTATGGCCACAACAGATGCAGCAAAGCAACATAATCACCAACGAGTTAGCATCCCAGCGCCAGGCGAAAACGGCAAGCAGCACCAAGAGAAAACCACCTAGCTAAGTACAAATAATCAAAAATTTTGTCTTTTCCATTCATACCTGTCTAGCTTCCTAATTTTATAATTAATAAATAAATTGTAATTTTTTGTGTAAAGTAAAAAAAAAACCCTCAAAAATAAAACCCCAAAGGGGTCACATTACATAAAATGATTAAAATCACTATTACTGTAAAGATAGACTAAGAAATTCATTTATATATGTACATTAAATATATAAATAAAATTTTAAGTAAAAATAATTATAAGAATAAAACCCAAAATTTTGACAAAATATAAATTTAAAGTTTTACGTTAAATTAGAAATTAAACACTAAAAAAACCCTTAAAATGAAAGGTAAATAAATAAAACTTTTATATAACCAGATGTAGAAAACCAAACCAAACCAAACTTTTTTTTTAAGTGGGTTACCTCCAATTTAGATGGAGTAGAGGTAACATGGTAGGGAGGGCAAAAGGGGCTAACTCCTCGTCCCCAATCCCCGAGTAAGTATGGCCATCCGTCCCTTAGCAGCAATAGATTTTTTTCAGTTTTTTTTTTAATCGCACGTGAATATCTGTAGTGCGGTTACCCTGGGTCTTAACAAGATCCCACCCCTCCGGCGAGCTGGGCCCACTGCCAGCACGTGCGACCCGTTAAGGCTCAGGGAAATGGAAGCGGAATATTCCACCTAACCGCACCAATACAGAAATGGCGCCCAACGTGGGGCCTGAACGACAATAGACCGGATTTTTTTTTAATTCATAATTTTTCTAAAAAGGAACTACAATTTTTTTTAATTTTAACATCTGTGCACCGGGAAAGCACCCATTGTTCCTTAACATCTTTTTTTGCGTAAGTGTCCTTACTTTCATTCCAGTATTTCCACTTCTGGAATTTCAATTAAATATGTGTTAATCACTATTTAAATTGACCGAATTGGAAACTGGTTTTGAGATTTAGTTAACACTTCAACAATTTAATTTAACTTTTGTGATTTTTAATTTGCTTTGGTCAGTAAAAATTATTTGTCGAATACAGGAACATCGTTCTAAATGAACCGGTCCCCTGTCCAAAATGATTTTTATGGTACCGAAATAGTAGCAAACTCTCGGAAAAAAAATTTAAGTCTCCAATTGAAAATTTTTATTTTTTGATGGATGGTCATACTTACTTACGGATTTTTTTTGTATAAATGATTGGTTTGGTTTTTGTTGACTACATTGGGTTAACAATTTATTGAAATTTTTTTGAAAATATATTGAAAAGTATATTGAAAATTTTGAAATTTTCTGAAAGTTTATTTTTATTAACTTAGAGTTGAACTAAGTTTTGAAATTTTGGAAAATTTTTATTAAATCATATTTGAACTAATTTTTGAAAATTTATATTAACATATATTGAAAACTATATTGAAATTTTATATTATATTGAATTATTATATTAAAAATTTTTTTGGAAATTTAATTTTGAATTTTTTTTTAATATATAAATTTTTTTTGAAATTTAAAATTTAATTCTTGAATAATTTTGCGTGGGTTCGATTAGGACTCAAACTTTTTGACAATTTGCATTTTTTTACACTTGCCATTTAACTTTCTTATATTATTCTATTGGAACTCAAATATTTTGTTCACCTGTACGTAACTTACAAAACTTTGCATATCACAGCCTTACATTTTTTCGATTAGAATTTTTTTTAATCAATTTGAACTAATTGCATTTTAAACGCTTTCCATTTAACTTCATTCCATTAATACTGGAACTCAAAATTTGAATTCATAGAAATTCACTTAAGTCGACAAGACTTGTCATATTATTTTTTTTTTCAATTTAAATTAACGTCAATTTACAAAATTCTTATTCGTTGCCGAATAATTTATTCTATTAGAACTAAATTTTAGTCAATTTGAACTCATTACATTTCGGAATACTTTTCCGTTAACTACATTGCCTTCATTTCAATTTTAATCTGCTCAATCTGACTCAACCAGAACATTTTCATTTTTCATTTGTTCCATTGAACCTGAACTTAATTTGACTCCAATCCACTTAACTGTTGTAACATCTCTTTACCTTTGCAATCACTGTCGTTATACCAACACTCATTCATTCATTCATATCGTCCGAATATATTTTCGTTAAAATTTTTTTAGAATTAGTCCGAAATCATGGCGGTACAGCATAGTCCAGGAAGTTTAGCTTCGGCTTCGGCTTTGGCCGAAAACGTTTGTTTGATATGCCAAGAAAGTTACGATCATACCAGTAACTTAGTTTCTACCAGGTGTAGACACGTTTTCCACCACGAGTGCCTTTTTAATTTCCTCAACGTTTCGCAGTGTAATAAAACTGTCACTAAAAACAGTTTATTAAAATATTCCGTCCGAGCTAATAATGAAAGTTTACCAGTTAATACTGGAACGATTCCGAAATCCGCGGAAAGAATTTTATCCGGCAGAAAGCAAAGAAACGAAGAGTTCAATGCAAACCGAAATATTTCACCAGGTCAAGCTAGTGTAGAGCAAAGAGATCGCTTGGAAGATCGAATTAGATCCAAAATAGAAAATAGCTTCTAAGGCGAAATAAATAAGCTTCTCGCCGTAGTCGAAAGGTTATCTCAACAATTTACTAGCGTAAACATAAGCGCCAACAGAGAACCTGAATGGCCCAGAGAGATCTTTCCAACCGCGACGGTTCCTCGAAATTCTACAGCTCCTTCGTTTCACCAGGCTACTCAGCCAGAAACTAATTTTGTCCCACCTCGTAATATTAGGCCTCCTTCAAATCACCCGTCTGTACCAGCAAGTCGTGAGAGAGCCTCATTATCGTCCGTGTCCCTTAACAATAGTGGAAAGATTGCAAGTTTAATCAATAGTTGGAATATCACTTTCAATGGCAACACCACAGGGTTACCGGTAGAAAAATTTATTTATATGGTTAATTCTTTGACAAAAGACCGTTTAGCAGGAGATTTTAGATTATTAGGCGACCATTGCCACATTTTGTTTACGTCGACAGCCAAAGAATGGTATTGGCGATATCGCAGCACCGTAAATAGACTAGAATGGGAAGATTTGTGCCGAGCGTGGAAAATCATTTTAGCGATCATTTACCTGATTTAGATATCCGAGAAATGATCGGTGATAGGAAACAAAACGCTAATGAGAGCTTCGACGATTTCCACCATTCTATTCTACAGCTATGCGATCGTCTACGATATCCCCTGAGCGAATCCGAATTGACAGAAATTTTGCGTAGAAATTTAAGACCTCATTTAAGAAGGCAATTGTTCTATCTACAAATTGACAACGTTTCACATCTGCGCCATTTAGTTCTTAGAAGAGAGGCACTAAGTTTCGAACTCGACAGAACACCGAAAAATTTTAGGAAACAAGTTAATGAAATTGACGTGGAGGATGAACTTTTCGATGAAGACCCACCTGAAGAAGTTTGCGAGGTCCGCAAACAAAAAGAAGACCCTACTAAACGCAAAATTAATATCTGCTGGAATTGTAGAAAAGAAGGCCACAGATATATGGATTGTCTAGAGGACAGAACCATCTTTTGTTATGGATGTGGTTCCGTGGGTACTTATAGACCGCAATGCGAAACGTGTCAGGGAAACTTCCAGGCGAGCGCCAGTAACAACACCAGCTTCCGCTCGAGAACAAAATAAATTCGCCTTTAGGCGAAAAACAATTTGAAAATGTTGACAACCCCCCTGAAAATTTTAAAATTAGCTCTAACGGTAGCACACAAACCGATTCCACCCATTTTACCAAGTTTACCATTTTGACAAGGAAAAGTCTAAACCTATTTTATTTCCCATCAAGCCCTATCATGAAAGAGTTAGATTATACGAGTTAGCTAGAAAACAAATTTTTTGCGAAACTATTAGCACCCCAGCGAAATTTAACACCCCAATTCATAAAGTAAAAAGAAATACTCTACGAATTAGAACTTTTTATAAAATGTTAAAGTTAAACAAATTTAAAGTTAAAAGTTGCATTGAATCGATTGAGAAGTCCAAATCCGACATAAGACCCTATATCCAAATAGACATTTTTGGAATGAAATTATTGGGACTCTTAGATTCAGGCGCCTCTTTATCTTGCATAAGTGGTTCCGCTGCAAAAACTTTTCTTGGTAAAAATTTACCTTTTAAAAAATTTTCTAATTTCGTAGAAGCAGCTGGCGGTCAGCAATATAAAATTTTAGGTTTCGTAGAAACAAATATCACCTATGGAAATGTTACAAAATTAGTTCGTTTGTATATAATACCAGATTTAACCCATGATGTATACTTAGGTATAGACTTTTTCACGCCTTCGGACTTATATCTATGATTTTTGGGAACAGCCCGTTAAAAATGGAAGAGCTTAATCAAGTTTGTGAGGAGAATATTCTATCTAATGAGCAAAGACAAAGAGTAGATCAAATCATAAAGATTTTTCCAGATTTTGATAAAGAGGGTTTAGGTAAAACCTCCATTGTAGAACATTCTATCGAAATAGAGCCAGGAGTTAAACCTATCAAGCAGAGGTTATTTCTGTTTCTCCAGCCGTAGAAAAGAAAATACATGACGAAGTTGATCGCATGTTAGAGCTCGGAGTGATAGAAAAGGCCCCTCCTACTTGTTCTTGGAGTAGCCCCGTAGCCTGCGTCCAGAGAGAAGGAAAATGTAGACTTTGTCTTGACTCTCGGAAGTTGAATAGCATAACTATTCGCGACGCCTGCCCTCAACCCAAAATTAATTTAATTTTATCAAGATTAGCTAAAGCCGACTTTATCTCCTCGTTAGATTTAAAACACGCTTTTTGGCAAGTTAGTTTAGAAGAAAATTCTCGCGACAAGACAGCTTTTACTGTTCCTTATAGGCCATTATATCGATTCAAAGTTATGCCTTTTGGTTTAACCAATGCACCACAGACCCTTTGCCGATTAATGGATATTATTATTCCACCGCATCTTAAAAATCGAGTCTTCGTTTATTTAGACGATTTGCTGTTAGTTAGCGATGATTTCGAAGAACATATTTCTTTATTGCTCGAAGTATCGCAATTAATTCGCAAAGCCGGTCTGACGTAAAATATTGCAAAATGCAAATGGTGCATGAAGGAAGTCCGATACTTAGGTTATATAATTGGTTCTGGGTGTATAAAACCTGACCCAAGTAAAGTTTTCGCCATTAAAGGATTAACCGAACCAAAAACAGCTAAAGAGGTTCGTCAATTTTTAGGTCTTGTAGGTTGGTGCCGACGATTTTTAGAAAATTTTGCTTCGTTAACTAGTCCGTTAACTGAACTCCCGAAAAAATGTAAAACTTTTGTATGGAACTCTGAAGCTCAGAAGGCATTTGATTTGATTAAAGAAAAACTGACATCTGCTCCGTTATTAGTAACACCAAATTTCGAACGACCGTTCATAATTTCTTGCGATGCATGAAAAACTGGAGTTGGTGGAGTTCTGGCTCAAGAAGATGACAATGGTGTCGAAAGGCCCATTGCATTTTCTTCACACAAATTAAATAGAGCCCAACAAAATTACTCGATAACTGAACTCGAATGCCTAGCTGCAGTTTTGATCACAGAGAAATTTAGAAAATATGTTGAAGGTCACGAATTTAGCGTAATAACGGATCACGCTTCTTTAAAATGGTTAATGCGCCCACCAGACCTAAATGGCCGGCTAGCTCGATGGTCCATAAAGCTCTAAGGCTTTAATTTTTCAATTTTTCATCAAAAGGAACGTGAACACGTTGTACCCGATCGAGGCTACCCTCCGAAAATGAAAACCCCCTAAATTTTCAAAACATTGACAGCTTAGATTCTGTAGAACCAGAGATAGATTTATCTTCTCCCTATTTTTCTTCAGAACAATATTCTTAATTAATCATTGATATCGAAAACAATAAAAATCGTTTGCCCGATTTGAAGGTCGTAGATGGTTTCATCTACAAACGCGTAGAATTTTCGCGCGATGATTTTTCAGAGGCTCGATCATGGAAGTTGTGGGTTCCACAGGAACTTACCTCTTGTGTGATCGAACGCGCTCATAATCCACCCATGTTTGCACATGGAGGTGTGGGGAAAACACTCGAAAGAATAAGGCGAAATTTTTATTGGCCCAATATTGCTACTCAGGTTAAATCCTTTGTGCTAAGTTACAACATTTGCAGACAAAGCAAAGCGCCCAATTTTATTTTAAAACCACCTACGTGTGTTCAAGCCAAATCGGCTAGACCTTTTCAAAGGTTATATTTAGATTTTATTGGACCTTATCCACGGTCAAAAGCTGGAAATGTAGCTATTTTTTTTGGTGTTAGACCACTTCACCAAATATCCTTTATTTAAAGCGTTACGGAAAATGTCAACCACCTCTGTCATTGATTTTTTAGGGAAAAATGTTTTCCATTTATTCGGCGTTCCCGAAGTCGTCATTACTGACAACGGTTCATAATTTAGATCGTCACTTTTTGCAAGCTTTTTGACAAAATATGGAGTGCAACATATCTTAACTGCCGTTTATTCACCCCAGTCTAAATTTTCTGAGCGTGTAAATCGATCCATAATCGCTGGAATACATTCGTATTTGGGAAAAGACCAGCGTATGTGGGATACGAATTTGAGCCAAATAGGAGTCGCGTTGAGAAGCTCATATCACAGTTCATTAGGCTTTTCGCCGTATTATGTTCTGTTCGGACAACATATGATGACTCACGGACAATCCTATGAGATTTCAAAAAATTTAGATTTGTTAGAAGAAGGCATGGATGTCTTAGATAATTCGGATAAATTGCATTTCATTAGGCAGAAAGTACACGAAAATTTAGAAAAAGCGTATGAAGTGAACAAAAGAAATTATGACTTGAGGACCAGGTCGATTAATTTTTCTGGAGGCGAACTGGTTTACCGACGAAATTTTTCGCTGAGCAATAAAGCTTCGGCATATAATTCGAAACTGGCCCCCAAATTTTTGAAAGCCAAAATTGTAAGGAAGATAGGCTATTGTAATTATAAATTGGTAGATTTATCTGGAAAAGACCTTGGGGTGTATCACGCGAAAGACTTGCAAAAAGCCAATACGTAAATACCATACATAACCGTTTCAGTTGATTTCTCATTTTCAAAGAAATCCAAATCATCTGTTTTGTGACGGCCGTACGAAAAATTTTGCTATATAGTGTACATCCCACAAAAGAAAAAACTATAAACCTAAACAACTCCTTATATGGTAATATCGTTTGCCAATTTTTTGTTGCAAAAAAAAAAATTCTATTTTTAAACACTTGAGTTGGTGTTAATATCTCTCCGTCAGCATAATTTCAATCATGTATTAAGCTTTTACTCGCTCTCATTCCCACCCATGTTGTCAGCCATTAACATTGGCTTACCTTGTTCCCCTCATCGTTAGATGTAGTATTTTTTTTACATAGGAATTTAATGAATGTATGAGTGTTGGTTACACGTATGAATTATTGCGAATTTTTTTGCAAACAACAAACTGGTTTGTTTGATTTTTTTGTGTGCAAAAAAATTTGAAGCTGAGATTAGTTGGGTTGTTAGGCAGATGGCGATGGCGTTAAAAGGCATTCAAGTTTTGAAAGTGAAAAGAGTGATAAGTTGTTCTGTGGCGCGCGGTTGGAATTTGATCGGCTCGGAAGTTTGAAAAATGTTAAATGTGAAAAGGAAACCTACAGGAAAATAAAAACTAAATCGTAAAACTTTGAACAAAAATATGTAAATAAAATCGAAGGAAGTTTGTAAGATATTTTAATAAAACGCGTTAAGAAACTTACTTGAAAGTTAAGAGAAAACTGAGAGAAATTGTAAGAATTTAAAATAAACGTGTAAAGAAACTTACCTGAAAGTCTAAAGAAAAACTAAGAAAGATTGTAAAATTTTAAAATATAGCGTGTAAAGAAACTAACTTCGAAATTCAAATAAAACCCTGGGAGTCTTGAAAAAAAAATTTTGTAAGGAAAAACTTACCTGGAAATTTAAAGAAAACCCTGAAAACTTGAAGCAAAAATGTGTACGGAAAACTTAGGTAAATATATAAAGAAAAACTTGTCAAACAAAATGTGTAAACTAAACTTACCTGAAAATATAGAGAAAAAATTGTAAAATTTTGGAACCAAAACATGAAACGTAAAACATGAGAAAACGTGTAAAACTAAAATTTTTTAAGCTTTAAAACTAAAATTTTGTAAACCCCTAAAACTAACCTGAAAAGAAAATGTAAAATATAAATCTTTTATTAAAACTGAAATGAAAGAACAAGTGAAAACTTGAAATTTAGACAACCTGAAAAGAAAATTTTGAAACTTAAATTAAGTGATATGAAAACGAGGAAGTTACTACCGGAACCAAAAATAACTATAAAGCACCAAAACTACAAAACAAAAAGGTATGGCCACAACAGCTGCAGCAAAGCACCATAATCACCAACGAGTTAGCATCCCAGCGCCAGGCGAAAACGGCAAGCAGCACCAAGAGAAAACCACCTAGCTAAGTACAAATAATCAAAAATTTTGTCTTTTCCATTCATACCTGTCTAGCTTCCTAATTTTATAATTAATAAATAAATTGTAATTTTTTGTGTAAAGTAAAAAAAAAACCCTCAAAAATAAAACCCCAAAGGGGTCACATTACATAAAATGATTAAAATCACTATTACTGTAAAGATAGACTAAGAAATTCATTTATATATGTACATTAAATATATAAATAAAATTTTAAGTAAAAATAATTATAAGAATAAAACCCAAAATTTTGACAAAATATAAATTTAAAGTTTTACGTTAAATTAGAAATTAAACACTGAAAAAAAAAACCCTTAAAATGAAGGGTAAATAAATAAAACTTTTATATAACCCGATGTAGAAAACCAAACCAAACTTTTTATACCCTATACCACTATGTGGTTTGGGTATAATGACTTTGTGCTGCTGTTTGTAACAACCAAAAATATTTGACCTAGACCCATCTTTAATTATACCGATCGAATCAGAATCACTTTCTGAGTTGATTTAACAATGTCCGTCCGTCCGTCCGTCCGTCCGTCCGTCTGTGTGTCCATGTAAAGCTTGTAATCAAACTGCAGGTCGCAAATATGAATATATTTTGATGAAATTTGGTATATAAGCTTTTATCGGCCATGGGATGAACGCTATTGAAATTGGTGAGAATCGGTCCATGTTCAGACCTAGCCCCCATACAAATTACCCATATGAAATCGACATAAATTGCCATAAGATCCAAATTGTCATATAGATCTTACTCAAATTGGGTTTATATGCATTCATTACATCCACTAATGAGTAGTCCAAAAATGATCCCTTTGACCCCATATAGAACTGCTTCCCGATCTTCACTTAAATCTATTAAAAAACAAAAATATTGCACTGATTCTTCTCAAATTTTGTTTGTACATATTTTTGCAAAATACAAGAGACTTTACCAAACATGATCAGGATCGGTCCATTTTTAGACCTAGTCCCTTTATAGATATAGCATCCGATATGAACTTTTTCATATCTGCAGCCAAAAAAATTAATAAAAATCCCACTCAAATTTGGTTTTTGCTTATTTTCAATGTCCAGTTAGTTGGGCCTAAGAGATAGGGTTTCTAAACGCATGGTATAGGGTATCGTATAGTCGGTCTAGACCGACTATAATTCTCTTACTTGTTTTTAAGTGGGTTACCTCCAATTTAGATGGAGTAGAGGTAACATGGTAGGGAGGGCAAAAGGGGCATAACACCTCGTCCCCAATACCCGAGTAAGTATGGCCATCCGTCCCTTAGCAGCAATAGATTTTTTTTTCAGTTTTTTTTTAAATCGCACGTGAATATCTCTAGTGCGGTTTCCCTGGGTCTTAACAAGATCCCACCCCTCCGGCGAGCTGGGCCCCCTGCCAGCACGTGCGACCCGTTAAGGCTCAGGGAAACGGAAGCGGAATATTCCACCAGCACCGTACCATTACAACATTAAAAAATTAAATTCTTCAATACAAAAACCCCATCAGATTTTATCAGAATTTCTATAAGAATATGATTGCTGTAAATGCTGGTAAAAATCATGATGATTTTCACATTATGTTAGAGACACTCGACGAAAGAGAAGAGTAAAATGAGTCAACAACTTTTAATGGCCTATGTAAAACAATTATTAACTGCAAGCCTTAATTTACTGCATCATGACGGTACATTGGTTTCATTGGGACCACTTTACAATTAACATTCATTTTGGATACAAATGATAGTATTGGTTCGGGAAAATATGATCCCTAATTAGATGATCCAGAATATTGTAATGCATCTTGAACAGCTTTGTATGAGCTGACAATGTTGCGAAGGCATCCTATTGTGCGTAAAATGGCTATGCACATAGCCAATGGTGTGTCTAAAATCTGAATAAAAATGATTGGCAACTCTGTTTTTGAAGTGCCAAAAAGTTAAAGTTTTTCAGCTCCGTAATTTTTTATAATTTTTATTGAATAATTTAAGTTAAAATATATTTTACAAAGACAACCTGCTTTTTAAACAAATAAATCGTTGTGTAAGTGTTAATCTTGTGGAGTACTACTGCTATTTTTGTGTTTTTTCAACATTCCCTTCCATCTACACTGGCTTTTGCTTTTATTGGCTGTAAACATCTTTATATTTTACAACATTGTGCCTTATTTACAACATTGTTCTTAAATACAAAAACTGCAGTGTACAAGCAGAAGTTCCCTTTGGTGATATAATTACAATTGCTTTGGTGTTTTGCAGTAAGAAACCATTATATGTATATATTTTTTTTCTACAATTGGTTTGGTGTTTTTTATTTGGTTAATAATTGGGGCTCCGCTAAAAATCAGCTGATTTTAATAAATACCAGATGTTGCCAGATTTCTTTTTTATCGTATAAGTGGGGGATAATGCCTAATTGTGTAATTAAAAAAACCGATGAATAATAAACGTACACTTGAAGCTACATCGCCTGATTACACTGAAAAGAATAGTAAAAAACATTTGTCTTGTCAGAATATGGCTAAAAACAGTCAATCAACATCCCAAGACGTTTTCTCGTGGAGTAGGTTTAGCGATCTACTGGATGATAAAGATGTTGCTAGAAAAACAGACCTAGTAGTGATCCAAACAGAGATACAAGAATTAAAAGAAGGGAACATAAGACTTAATAATGACATTAAAAAACTCACATCACGTCTTGAGTACATTGACCGTAGGTCGCGTTCTTCTAATGTGTTGTTGCCGGTTTGAATTGTAAAAATGTACAAACTGCTAGAGAAAAATTTACAAAACTATGCAGTGATGTATTAAAAGTCAACGCTGATGTGGTGTCAACCCGCATGTTTCGTCTGGAAAATCGTTTTTGTTCAGCTTAGGATCGAGTTCGCAGGCTTACAACGTCGTTGCTGCTAAGGGTTTATTAAAAGGTCAAGATGTGTTCATTCAAAAAGATTACACTGAAGATGAACAAAATGTGCGATATAACCTGAGACAATTAAGCAAAAATATTTCAAAATCTAATGACTCTGTTAAAGTCAGGCTTGGAGAGTTTTGTATATTTATAAATAACAACAAATATACATGGTCCAATGGCAAAGTTTGTGCTGATTCTGTTAATGATGCTGAGCACTTAAAAAATCTTTTATCAGAATGTAGTTTCGTTATTGATGTTTGCGTTAAGGATAATATGAATACAGTAGATTGTAATGTTAAAAATTTAGATATCTCAAATTCCCAATAGCAATTTTATTTATGCCGTTTAGTTTCATATAATGTAGCAAACCTTGAAAAATCATTAAAATTTAGTAAATTTATTACATATATCAATAATTTTGATGTATTTTTTCTTTTTGAAACCCATGTTACAGCTGATAGACAGCACTTGTTTTCGTCATATTTTAATAATTATTGTTTACATTGGATTGCAGCTACGAAAACGCATAGAGCTGGTCGTGCTAGTGGTGGCTGTTTATATGGTTTCAAAAAAAATCTTAAAAATACTTACGCTTTTAAATTTTTAAACATCTCCAATAATACGGTATTAAGCGCTAAATTTGAAGGTAATGTGTTTTACTTTATCCCAAGTTATTTAAACTGCACTAAATGGAATAATGAATTCGAAAAATTTGAAGAATTTGTACAGGAACTTGACCCTTCAAATTTTTATATTGTTGGTGATCTAAATGCGAGAATTGCAAATGAACAAGTTTTAGATGGTAACTTTTTGAAAGATTTACCACATATTAATAAATCTAGATCTTCAAAAGACAAAGAACTTAATGCACAAGGCAAAAAATTGATGAATCTTATTGAAAATGTCGGTAGGATTGTACTTAATGGTAGAACTGGTAACGATGCTCTAGGGGAATTCAGCTTTTGTGGGGTGATGGGTAGTTCTGTTATTGATTATTGTATTAGCTCACTTAACTTTCTACAATATGTTGATGATTTCTTTATAGCATCCAAGCCGTTTTCTGACCACATGCCACTATGCTTAAAAATTAAATCATCGTGCCGTCTAGAGCTTGCTATCTTAAGTTATGTAATAAAAAGAAAATAGATTTGTATAATAAAAATATTGACCAATTAAACAAGGTGAAATGTAGCAGTGACTGGTGGAAGCTATCCAACTCTATAAAATCGCGTTCATATTCTGTTAAAGGTTCACTAAATTCCGACGATTTTCGTTCTCACTTTAGTTCGTTACTGCAGGCAGATGTTGATTCCCAGACTATCAGCTGGTCAATGCCATATTTTATTGATCCGATCTTAGACTCACTCATGGAAATGTGTGAACTTTTCTTCGTTTTAAAATCACTTAAGGATAATAAATCTCCTGGTCAAGATGGTATCTGTTATGAATTTTACAAAAATGCTCCTAATTCTTTTATTAATGAAATATCTGTCTTTAACAAAATTTTCCTACATGAACAAATTCCATCCAGCTTCCGTAAATCTATACTGATACCTCTTTTCAAAAAAGGTGATCCCAATCTCCCATCAAACTATCGAGGGTTATCGCTGATTAATACCTCATGCAAAATATTTAATACCATTATACTGAATTGTTTAACGGAATGGATAGATCGTAACATGATTCTGAATGAATTTCAAGCCGGATTTAGAAAGAATTATTCAACCGTTGACAACATTTTTAACCTCGTTAATATTGTGAATTTAAACAAAGCAAACAATAATAACACATATGCTTTCTTTGTTGATTTTTCGTGCGCATTTGATACGATTCCTCGTAATAGTTTATTTTACAAGCTCTCATGTCTTGGTATGTCGTCGAAAATAATAAGAATTTTACAGCACTTGTATGAAAATACGGAAAGTTGTATTTGGGATGGAAACTCTTATTCTGATCCATTTGCAGTTGAAATAGGTGTAAAGCAGGGTTGTATATTAAGCCCCCTATTATTCTCATTATATGTTAATGACTTGGCTGATGAGTTACCTGGCGGTGTAAATGTTGCGGAGGTTAATGTTAAAATACTGCTCTATGCCGACGACCTTGTTATATTATCAGATACTCCAACAGAATTGCAAAAAATGATTGAACTTCGTGAACTTTTTATTTAAATATTTTATGTACAATTTGTATTTATATTATATCTAATTAAATAAAGGACATATATATATATATTATTGTTCAAAGTGGTCCTTGAAAGCTAATCTAGATAAATCTAAAATAGTGGTATTTCGTTCCGGTACTAGAATTTCTTCAAATTTAAACTGGGTTTTTGGTGGTGATAATATTGAGATTGTAAACAGTTATAAATATCTTGGTGTAGACATTACATACAATCTCTCCTTTAGAAAACACTTGAACTACTTGGTCCAAATACATAAACAATCCGCAAATCTGTTGCGGTGGGTCTGGGTGATGGTGTCGGTCGCCCTGGAAGAAAAAAAATTAACTTTAGTATTGCGTAAACCTAAATCGGAGGAAAGGAAACTTTCCGGGGTTTTTTTTTGTATATGTAGCCTCCGGGTCTTCATGTTTAAGAGGAACTAATACCTCGATAGCGTAAACGTTATGGACTATTTTTAATTTCCACATTTTATATGGTCGTGTTGCAAACTTTCTGCGTCCATTGGTGTTGATCCATATGGTACACTATTCACTCCATGGATCGGATCGCCACCGGCAGTCTTTTGTAGAGACATGCTATAAAGGGTAATCGGTGAGAATATTATATTGTACGCAGAAATGTACAATTGGAAAATAAGAGTTTTGTTGCTTACCTTTTAGTTTGAGCGCCGCCGCGTGGAGCAATGTGTCCGTTCCTTTATTTATTTTGTAACTATTGTTTTTTTTTGGTTTGGCATGTGTTTTTTTTTGGTTAATCCGTTTATGTTGTTTTAAGAATATTTTTGTTTACTGACATTTTTGGTTTTATCCCTTTGATCCTGGTAAGTTTTTTTATACCCTCCACTCCAGTGTGCAGAGGGTATATATAAGTTTGTCATTCCGTTTGTAATAATTAGAAAAAAAAATTTGGACCCCATAAAATATATATATTTGTGATCCTTATAACAACCGGAGTTGATATAGCGATGTCCGTCTGTCCGTCTGTCCGTCTGTCCGTCTGTGGAAATCACGATGCCGGCATCAATCGGGCAGCTAGGGTGCTCGTTGGCATAAAAAATGATTCATTAACATCCTGAAAAGTTTGCTATTTAAAATCGTCCAAATCGGTCGATTAGGGCCCGAGATTTGAATGAAGAACTAAAAAAAGTCTTGAAAAAATATAATTTTCTATGTTGCTCTTGTCACGATCACGCCCTCAATAGGATAGCTAGGGTGATAATTTTTAGTGAGAATGATTCACCAAATTCATGGGAAGATTTCTACTTCAAAAATCATTAAAATCGGTGGAACAGGTCCAGGTAAATCTATGAAAAATTAAAAAAAAATGAAAAACATGATGTTTCCATATTGTTCCTGTTGTTATTCTAAATGTTGCATTGTTGTCATAGCTGGACTTGTTGTTTTTGTGGTCGTTGTGGTAATAATTTAATAAAAACAAACCCTTTGTACATTTTTTTTGTGAACTCTGGTAGAAAATTTTAAAAGTTTCCATTGTTTTGGCATCACTAAAAAAATTTGTTAGATCATTTCTGTCCTTGCCACGAGCCTGCATGCAAAATTTCAGATCGATTGGCTCACGGGAAAGGGGCTAAAAATCGATCCAAAATTTTGTCGACAAGCAGACACTACCAGTTAATATAAAGGCAGTAAATAAAGGGAGTAAAAGTTCACCAATAATTTAAAAAATAAATTTTTATGTATTAATTTATTTAAAGAAAAAAATAATTAAATGAAATAGTAATAATAATAAAAAAAAATAATATACAATACAAAAAAAAAGAATATATAAATAAAATAAAATAAAGATAAATGCATTCATAGCATTATAATACATATAAAAGGTCAATGTTTTCTAACCATAACCGTAACGAGTCAGTTGTTTTTTTTTACATGAAAATCATTTAAAACAGTTACCGAACGTAACCGGAACGTCCCAATACTTTTCATGTGAAAAAAAGGCTGACACGTTACGTAACAGTTACATGTCGCTAACTTGTTCTTTACACAGGCTACTGTTTTTGCAGCCAACTTCAAGTCTATTTATATAGTTTCGTAAGCATAACTGATAAAATTGTTTCTATTATTTTTTGCTGTAAGTAATAAATTATAAATATACTGAATTTGCAAACTAAAATGGATACATATATTGGAGGTGCTTTAATACAAAAGAGTTAACGAAACAAAATAAAAAAAAAAAAAACAACTCTACAACATCAACAATGGCAGTCATATGTTCTTCAAATAGAAAAAAAAAACTGCAAGTGTGTTTTGTTGGCTACTAAACAAAAATAGTGTTGACAATATAACAAAATATGTAAAAGAAGTTAGTGCTATGAAATATTTTATTTTGTTTAAAAAAAAAAATCGCAAAATGAAAGGCTATAATTCCATTAATAATCAAAAGGCGTTAAACTAATTTATTTATTTTTACGTTGTACTAATGCATTTTAAATAAGTAAAAGTAATTGTATATTTAAATAAAAATGCATTTGTATTATATGTTGCTGTCGTATTCAGAAAAATCAAGTAGCTGACTATACGACTACAAATGCTGCTGCCAGCAGTCGTCTATGTGTTTCATTCATGATGTTGCATTTTTTTGCGAGCAATACTTACATATATTCTAAATAAAGAAATAATAGTTCTTTTCATATTGCGAAATCTATACAAATATATGTACAAATACTATATGTCAAATTTCAAATTTGCAATAATTGATACATTTTTGAAAGAAAATTGTATAATATGAAATGTCTTTAATTTATTTCATAGAAAACAATTTTTTGAGGTGCGTGGATTTTCCATATTTACTGTTTTACTATTTTCGTAATGAGGTTAAATGAGTTAAAAAGAATTTAAAATATTTGAAAGAATTTAAAATATTTGAAAATATTAGGTGAGGATCCTCAAGATGTAAGATACGTTCGGTCTAAAACTTTTCACTTAGAGCCACAGTTAAATTCGAAACAACAAAAACCCATATATTTTGTGCATAAAGTTTAACATTAAATGTGCTTTTCTAAAATGTCTATATATTTTTTATACCCTCCACTCCAGTGTGCAGAGGGTATATATAAGTTTGTCATTCCGTTTGTAATAATTAGAAAAAAAATTCTGGACCCCATAAAATATATATATTTGTGATCCTTATAACAAGCGAAGTTGATGTAGCGATGTCCGTCTGTCCGTCTGTCCGGCTGTCCGTCTGTCCGTCTGTCCGTCTGTGGAAATCACGATGACGGCTTCAATCGGATAGCTACGGTGCTCCTTGGTATAAAAAATGATTCACTAACATTCTGAGAAGTTTGCTATTTAAAATCGTCCAAATCGGTTAATCTGGTCCCGAGAATTGAGCGAAGAATTAAAAAGTCATGAGAAAATATGATTTGAATATGTGTTCTTGTGATAACGCCCTCAATAGTTCAGATAGGGCGCTTGTTTTTAGTGAGAATGATTCACTAACATCTTGAGAAGGTTCCTGTTTTTAAATCATGACAATAGGTTTCATAGGTGCCGAGAAATCACTGAAAAGGTAAAAAAAATATGACGTTTTCCTATATTGTTTTCCTAAATTTTGTATTTTGTCATAGCTGTGCATGTTGTTTTTGTGGTCGTTGTGTTAATAAGATAAAAATTCATCAATATCAATATTTTTTGGTGTAATATTTAAGTTAATTAATTAATAAAAGAAACTATATAAAATCAATATCAATATTCTGCGATTTTTATAACATCACAAAATGTTACAAATTGATACATACTACTGTTGCCAATATCAAAATACTATAAATAATATTCATATATTCTGTATATGTATATCCATAATAAGCGCATATTAAAATAAATCGGTATTTTATTTTATTTTTACAAAATTCTGAAATTTTTAGAGTTGAAAAAATAGTATGGTTTTAAGAGTTGTATTTTTAGTACATGTATAAACCCTGCATACTTTCTTTCAAAAGTAGTAGGTAGGTAAGCCATAAAATATTTATTTACCCTGTAAAAAAAATTGTTGTTTAGAAAAATACTATTTTTTGTCAGATGTTAATTACAATAAATTTTTAAACTTTGTTATTTAATGTCGGAACGGAGGCAAACGCCATTTCCAAAATTTTGTTTCAACAGTTATCCACATTAAGAATAACCGCGGAGCTCAGCTCAATCAATGTGCAATGATCGAGCCTTGCCCTGGGAAACATGCGTTTATGCCTTTCTTAACACAAACGCCATTCCCAACTACCAAAAATTTTTGACACGAGCTATTCACATTATGAATAGCCGCGGAGCTCAACTCAATCATAGTGCAATGATGAAGCTTCGCCCTGGGAAACATATATTCATGCTTTTCTTAGCACAAACCGAACTTCTTATGGCACATTAAAAATAAACTAATTGAGAAGTACAATTCATCATTACGGTGTATTATAATACTATTTTCTTATTTTACTAGTAGCTAGTAAACAAAGTGACCGTGTCATTGTGAACGAAATAGAATTGAAATTGTATGCAGATTTGTTTTACTTAAAAAACCTGTTTCTACAGATAGTGAATAAAATCCCAGTAAGCATTTTATGCAATAAATGATCATGTAGAGTCTTTTTGACTCATATGTGCTATTAAAACAGTTATAAATGCGCCCTTTTGCTGATCACAAAATATTCTTTTGTTGGGATTAAATATTACCTTACCCGCTCTTGAGAGTCCTTTTTATCCGCTTTTCTAATTAGTTTCGACTCATTTTTGAGTCTTATTTAATGTAATTTTTCTCTAAATCACTTTCTAAGAGAAATCAAAAATCATTATCTAGTCTTTGTCTAATAGCGCATGTGATTAAGCAGTTTTTAATCATCATCAAGTGCTCGAAGAAGACACAGTAAGGTAATTTTTGTTAAAACAATCTTCGAAATGATGACTGGGATATCGTATATTTTTGTTAACACACAAACATATGCATAGCAGCACGAGTAAACCGAACTCAAATTGGCTTCTTATATGTATACAGCCGAACAAAAATGAAAATACTCACCAAAGAGTAAAGTAAGCAACAATTTCATTCAGTCTTATGGAAGCTTTTGAACAAAGCAAGTCTATGTCGCGTTGTCTTGTGAATTTTTACATTGTTTTTTAATAGGTACTAGTGATGCCAGGAGATTTTTTCAGAAATCTCTACGCTTATAAAAAAAATTCCCTTTTTTCCCTACACTACTTTTTTTAAAATTTATTTTTAATTTGTACATTTTGAATTTCAATTATGTAAAAATAAAAAATAAGATAAAAATATCATGAGAATTACATAAGAATAATATAAAAAACATACAGATATTATAAAGAAAATATTTTTGCAATTCTGTTTAATTCATCTTTTTGATATGGTTAGATGTGCATTTAAAATTTACACAATTAAAGGTGTGTATTTTCCATATGTAAATTCAGTTTTACGATCCATACGTAATTCGGCGTGTGTGTCAAAATTGGCGTTTTACATACAATTCATCATTTTTGCGATCAAACGTACATATGTATTTCCGTATGACATAACCTCTAAATGTAAACAACAGCTGATTTAATTTGTGAATTTACAAAAAGTTATTGTTAAAAATAAAGTAATATATTTTTTAATTGTTAATTAATATTAAACAATTTATTTTTCTTTCAATATTTATCTTTATAATTTACTCTGTTTTTCTTTCGCCACAAGCAGTATTGTATTTTAATATGGTTGTCATGCCAAAATAGAACCTGCTCTAATTGAAAAATTTACATATGTTTTGCCAAATGTGTTGTACATAAACAGTTTTTGAAAGGGTGCACACTATGTGTACAAATTGCACGTGCTAAAACAATAAGAAAAACACAAGCAAAACACATAGTGTGAACGCAGCTTAATTAAAATGGCTTGCAAATGAGATGTTACAACTCAAACAGAATATTTGTTCTTGGTTTTCAGTGTTGCCGTTTTAGCTTTTTAGTTGCTAGATTTAGCAACTTTTTTTGTCGTTTAGCATCCAAAATTTATCAAAAGATGCTAGATGCTAACTTAGAATCTTTTATTAATAAAAAGTTGCTTTTAGCATCTTTTTTTGATTGTAGCATAATTGCATTCATAAGGTGCACGATAACTTTATTTAGTCACTACTAAATAAAGTTGTCCAAAATATGTGCAATTACAAAACATTCGCTGACACGGAACTACATTAAAGTTCAATGTCCATACGCTGTGCATTGAACTATACAATTGCCGATACAGCGAATGTTTTGAGTTATAAACATTAGCACCATACCACGAAATTGTTGTTGGTTGTTTTCGTGATTTCTGCTGTGTTATGCTTTCGGAGTATAACACAGAGAAAACAAATAAACCTACATGTATGTATGTATGTATATTTTGTTTATTCTGGTTTTATATTATTATTAATATAAAAAGAAATAAAAACATAATAAAGAAAATCATTAATCATTATTCATTGGATTGTAACAAGTAAACAATCACATTAAAAAAGTGTGTGTTTTAATTAAATAGAAGTTTGAAAACATTTTAATATCCTTTTACTTTTTACATGGCGATCCTGCCAGGAGATGTTCGTGACAGGACTCGAGAAAGGACCTTTTGCTCCTACTAAAAAAAAAAGAAACAAAAATTTTTTTATAAAACAAAGTCCAAATCCAAAACCCAGTGAAAAAAAAAAATTTTAAAACATTTATTTGGAAATTGAAATTCCCAAAGGACAAAATAAAATTTAAAAAATATATATCACTAAATCGGTAAAAACAAAATAAAATAAAAAAAAAAAAAAAAAATATATCACTAAATCGGTAAAAACAAAAAAGGAACATTCATGAAGTTTTACGGCAAAATATTTTGTAGCCTTTAATAATTAAAAAAAAAAAAAAAAACAGAGTGCGATAAGGCGTTATTTTGTTCAAAGATTTGATTATAATTGAGGCAACAATCAATAATATAATGAAGCAGCAATCTATATGAACATCAGCTTTTAATTTAACTCCTTGGTCAGAGAAGAACGAAACGGGTGTGGCCAATACACCCGCAACAACATCGTCCACATCAACAACCAAAAAAAAAAAGGAGAACAAGTTTTATCAACAACGGTGACAGTTCGGTCAACCATCAAGAGCAGCCACAATCAAGAGCAGCCACAACCACCCGCAACAACCAATGGAATCATCATTTTCAACTGATAAATAAGTATCTATAATTTTATTTTTAATGTTAAAAAAAAATAGTAATTTGTAAACAAGGAAGATCGCGGCCACAAGCGCTGCAATCAACCTAAATTTTTCTCTAAAAAATATTTTTTTTAAAAAAGGAAGATCGCGGCCACAAGCGCTGCAATCTTTGTTTTATTATATTATAATATTTTTTTTTAACGGAAGATCGCGGCCACAAGTGCTGCAATCAACCAATTCATATTTTATTTGACAATATTTTTTTTTTGAAGAAAAACAGTGTAGAAAATAATTTTTTTTTGTTTATAAATTTTGAATATGAAATTATTAATTAAAGGAGATTTTTTTTTTATAAATCCAATTATCAGTTTTCTATTGAATTTTTTTTCTTTTGTGAGGTAGTTTTAGTTTTTCTTTTGTCTTATTGTGAAAATGGGAAAACAACATTCAAAGATTGACAGACCTAATGCTAACGTAGTGAATGAAATAGAAATGACACAAGCACCTTCCAACACGGACACTTACTTGATAATACTAATAATAATTACATCAGCACAATTAGCTACAATTTTATATCAATTGCACAAGAAATCACTAAGAAAAAATTATTTTAGAGACGCGTCGGTAGCAAACCATTTAGACAAAATTTAAGATGGATCAGACTAAAGTCGGACCAAAGAAACTGACCATACAAGAATATAGGAAAAGACAACCACAATACAAGAAACTACGAAAGGCAGAGGAGAAACTGACAAATATACCCAAAATAGGCTTTCCAGCAATAAGGAAAATTATAGAAAATATAGGCTACAATAGAGAACTGGAAGACAGTAATGAAAATAGATTTAATGTGGATATCAACAGGGACTTAACAGAAATCGACATAAATAGCACAACCATTGAAATTTATAGGGCTCAAACTGAAAACGAGCATACCCCTATAGGAGAAAAGACAAAGAAGAAGAAAAATAATAGAGGAGGAGTAATAAAACGTATGAGGAGCGAGTCTAAGAAATTAAGACAGAAGATTGAACAGCTCGCGGTAGGAACTCCTGAGTACTCTAAGGTACAGGAGGAACATTTTAAACTAAATATGGAACTCAAGAAGACTAAAGAAATAAAAAAAAAAAAAGAATGATCAATTGACATTCAACTAAAGAAGTGGTTCTTTCTATTTAATATAACTTTTATTAAAAGGATAAATACTTAATACTTAATACTTAAATAATTAGGATGCCTAGACGGACCAGAAAATATATCGACGCCAAACTGAATAGGCCCTACTCGGAATTCAAACCATTGACCGACGCGGAACATGAGAATCAGTCAAGAATACTGGACATAGTAGATAAGGAAATACTAAGATTAGCCCAGGAGGGATACTTTACAAACGGGATAGAAGACTTTAGACCCCCGGAATACAGACCCGAAAGATATAGAGACAAAGGGGCAGAGTCAATGAGGAACAATTAAAAAAAAAAAAAAAAATATATAATAAATGATAAATTACTTGACATTACTATATATATTATTAATATACCGTCAAGTAGGATTAACTGAATATATGGACACTGAAGTTGCAAATAAAGTGTCATTAATAGAGTATTATGAATGACAAATGGGAACTAATTATAGCCAACATACAATTTTTTCATGAGGACTTCAAGAAGTCATATAAATGTATAAATAAAAATACCTATATTAAAGACGAAACAGTAAAGAAACACTTAAAAACATTAATAGAAAATTACAACAATATATCAAGACTAGTTTCGAAATATAAACTAGATTATACGAGAGAACATCTGAAAATAGTAGTTGACATATTTTGGGACGTTAGAGATAGATTGGTGAAGATATACGCCCAATATGGTATAAAAGAAAATATCCCACACGATTACACGGAACAAATTAAATTGAACATTGACAAAACAATCATAATAAGTGCCAAACTAGGTCCCGAGACAATTGAGGAAGAAGATTCAAACGATAAGGGCGACACAGAAACGGAAGTTAAAAATTTTATAGGAGAAGTAATTGATAAAATAATAGCAAAGGAAGAAATAGATATGGCCCAAACAGTGGAACAATTCGTGGATACAGCATCCAAATTCATCTCGGACTACGATGGAGACGTGAAGAACTTGCAAAGCTTCATCGATGGTCTGATAATGATTGACCAATTGAAAGGAGCTCACGAAATAATAGCTGTTTCACTAATTAAGACAAAACTGAAAGGAACGGCCCGACAGCTAATAACAGATGAAACAACTATAAAACAAATTAAAGAAAAATTACAAGGTTCAATAAAAGGTGAACCTGTTGGTGGACTGATTGCCAAACTGATGAACATACAGCAGAGAAATAAAACGGCCAACGCATACACCAGCGAAGTAGAAGACTTGGCGAAAAGAATTCATAATGCCTACATTTCGGACGGCGTACCACCGGCAGCAGCCAGAGAATATACCACAAAAGCGGCAGTAAATGCCATAGTAACAAACTGTAACAATGATAATGTCAAACTTATCATGAAAGCGGGACAGTTCTCTTCATTGAACCAAGCTGTTCAGAAATTTATTGAAACCTGTACAGAAGCTTCCGGAAGTAAAGATACTGTGTTGTACTACAGACAACAGAACAGATCATATAATGGCAATAACGATAGAAATTTCCGTATTAATGACAATAATTGGCACCAAAATCGCCAAGGTACCTATAGAGGAAATAACAATTCCAAAGGTAGAAATAGGAATAACTACATGAATAACAGTAATCAAAACCAACGTGACAATAGGGAACGTAATTATCAAATTTCGAACAACTATAGAGGTCGTGACAGACAAGTCCGACCAATGGAAAGTACGAACAATACGTGTTCGGAAAACTTCGAATAGCCTCTGGGGGAAAAAGGGACATAAATATATATAAATTGAATCTTAACCTTGGTGTGTTTGTAAAATTTTTGAATTATAATACAAAACAAATGCTTGTTTTACTTGTGGACACAGGAGCAGACATATGTCTAATAAAAAAGGAAAATCTTGGGGAAGATAATTTCGTCAACAAACGGAACATAACATCAATTAGTGGTATAGGCAATGGAGTAATTAAGTCAATAGGTTCAACAGATCTGGAGATTTGCAGAAAGGATTTTGCGGTAACCTATGAATTTCATGTGGTACACAATGACTTCCCTATACCATGCAGCGGAATGATAGGGATAAATTTTTTGAAAAATTTCAATTGTAGCATTGACTTTATAGAAGACAAAGAATGTCTTATTATGAGACCTAGAGATTTTCGAACCCTAACGATTCCGATACATCACACGTACACTGATGACTACGTCATTCTACCACCAAGAGCGCAGGTAATACGTAAAATACCATTTAACACTCAGCATGAGGAACTACTGGTATTGAACCAGGAAATAAAACCAGGCGTATACATTGCAAATACATTAGTTCAAGGCAATAACGCGTATGTTAGAATTCTTAACACCAACAAGGAAATTATAACACTAGATATTAATGACATTAGAACTGAAAATTTGGACGAATATGATGTTATATATCCGAATAACGAGCAGAAAATGGACAATAGGAAAGATAAAATCTTGGAAAAATTATCGAAAAATTTCCCTAAAGAATTCAAAAGTGAACTCACGACATTGTGCTTAAATTATTCTGACATATTCGCTTTAGAAACGGAGACAATTTCCACGAACAATTTTTACAAACAACATTTAAGGCTAGGTGATAACACACCAACATATATAAAAAATTATAGAATCCCACATTCACAGAAATTAGAAGTTAATAGACAAGTTAAAAAGTTAATAGACGATGATATAGTAGAACCATCAACTTCAGAATACAACAGCCCATTATTGATAGTACCGAAGAAAGGACTCCCGAACTCAAATGAGAAAAGATGGCGATTGGTTGTAGACTACCGACAAGTGAATAAAAAATTATTAGCGGATAAATTCCCACTTCCAAGAATAGAGGACATTCTGGATCAATTGGGTAGAGCAAAGTACTTTTCGTGCCTCGACTTAATGTCAGGTTTCCATCAAATTGAGCTACATGAAGATTCAAGAGACATCACGTCATTTTCAACTGAAAATGGCTCTTATCGTTTCAAACGACTCCCTTACGGACTAAAGGTAGCTCCAAATTCGTTTCAACGTATGATGACTCTAGCATTCACTGGTTTGAGACCATCACAAGCATTCCTATACATGGACGACTTAGTTGTGTTGGGCTGCTCTGCAAAACATATGTTGAACAACTTAACAGATGTTTTTGATCTTTGCCGAAAACACAATCTAAAGTTGCATCCGGAAAAATGCACATTTTTTATGCACGAGGTGACTTACCTAGGGCATAAATGCACCAATGAGGGCATTCTACCAGATGATGGAAAATATTCGGCAATTAAAAATTACCCAGTACCATCGAATGCAGATGAGGCCAGAAGATTCATTGCTTTCTGTAACTATTACAGAAGGTTTATTGGCAATTTTGCTGATTACTCCCGTCATATAACAGGACTTACGAAAAAGGGAGTAGAATTCTGTTGGACGACCGAATGCCAACAATCTTTTGAATATTTGAAAAACGCTCTACTCAGCCCACGGATACTACAGTATCCGGACTTCACTAAGGAATTTTGTATCACAACGGATGCAAGTAAACATGCATGCGGTGCAGTTTTGACACAGGAGTATAATGGTAGACAACTACCAATATCATATGCTTCGAAATCTTTTACCAAAGGTGAAAGCAATAAATCGACAATTGAGCAGGAACTCACTGCAATTCATTGGGCAATCCAATACTTTAGACCATATATATACGGTAAACATTTTTTGGTAAAAACAGATCATCGGCCATTAACTTACTTATTTTCCATGAAAAACCCCAGCTCAAAGCTGACTAGAATTAGACTAGATTTAGAGGAATACGACTTTACAGTCGAGTATCTCAGAGGCAAAGATAATTATGTAGCAGATGCACTATCACGTATAACGATAGATGATCTGAAGAATATAAATGTGAATAAAGCAGTTCTCAAGGTAACAACGAGATCAGCTACGGCAAAATTAGACTTAAATAGAAATAACAATGAAAATGAAAATAATCAGCATTTAACGTACAATAAGCCCAATATATTTGAAGTCATAAACCCATCTGACGTCAGGCGATACCATAAGCTCGAGATGACTTCAGACCATTGTTTATTGAAACATGGCAAAAGGAAAATAGAGAAAATATTAATAAATGATTTATTTACTAAAGGGAAAATTGACTTCGGACAGTTATTCCCCAGGTTAGAATCACTAACCGGTAAATATAAGATAAATAAAGTACGAATGGCACCTAATGAGAAAATTTTCGAATTTGTCTCAATGCAAGATTTTAAGGCCAAGGGCAATATATTTTTGGATAAATTAAGAGTAGCGCTACTCCCAAAGGTGACCAAGCTGAATAATAAGAATGAAATAAATAAGATAATACAACAATATCATGATGACCCAATACAAGGAGGTCATACAGGTATAACAAGGACAATTGGGAAAATAAGACGATATTTCTACTGGCCGAAAATGATCAAGTCGGTATCAGATTACATAAAATCTTGTAGGAAATGTCAAGAGTCCAAAACCACTAAACATACGAAAATACCAATGACTATAACGGACACTCCGATCGATGCTTTCGATACGGTCTTGGTAGATACAATCGGACCACTCCCAAGAACGGAAGATGGTTTTGAATATGCAGTCACCATAATATGTGACCTGACAAAATACCTGGTAACAGTGCCAATACGCGATAAAAGCGCGAAAACGGTATCCAAGGCTATATTTGATTCATTTATATTGGCTTATGGCCCGATGAGGACGCTCATTACGGACATGGGTACAGAGTACAAGAACAGTATCTTAAATGAGATATGCAAATATATGAAGATTGATAAGGTAACGTCTACAGCGCACCACCACCAAACGCTAGGAACGGTAGAAAGAAGCCATAGGACTTTCAATGAATATGTACGTTCCTACATATCAGTTGAAAGGGATGATTGGGATGAATGGCTGAAGTACTTTACGTACTGTTTTAACACGACACCTTCAGAGGCCCACGGATACTGCCCATTTGAGTTAGTTTTTGGAAGAATCGCATATGGATTCAATAGACTTAACAATATAGATAGAATAGATCCAATATATAACATAGAAGACTACAGTAAGGAAATAAAATATAGATTAGAAGTAGCGCGTAAGAAAGCTAGGGATAAACTTATTAGAAATAAGGTATATAATAAGAATAGTTATGACAAAGGTATAAATGAATTAGATATAAAGGTAGGAGATAAGGTATTGCTTAGAAATGACACAGGACATAAATTAGACAGTAAGTATACCGGTCCTCATCTTGTGGAAAGTATAGAGGACAATGGGAATATAGCAATAAGATCAAAGAAAGATAAAAAACAAATAGTACACAAAAACAGACTGAAAACATATCATGAAAAATAAATACTTAATATCCCAAAAATTTTAATCTGTTATTCTTCACAAAATAAATTTGACTAAATAGAAAATTTTTTTTTTTTTTTTCTCAAAAATCTCCAAATAATTAATAAAATCATAATATGTACACGTATTATTTGGTAAATTATTCCGATAAAATTTTTTTATATATACAAGATTCTTAAAAATATAGAAATAATAATGATATTTAACAAAATTTATATTAAATATTTTAAATCTCCAAATAACAATAATGTAAATTTTAAAAATTTCTTAATTTAAATTTTTTTTCTCAATTTGATTACAACTTATATAAAATTATTTTCTAAATAAAAGTCTCAACATAATTAATTAAAATTAGTAAAACCATATGTATTAATTACTAAATCACTATAATTTTAATTTGACAAAAAATATTAATATGAAAAATTTAAAAACTTTAACTTAATTTTTTTTTTAAAACAATAATGTATATTAATCATATACATGTAAAATATTAAATAGAATGCTAAGATCATTCTAATTAAAAAGGGAGGTGGCATAGCCATCATATTAAATATATATTAGTTGAATAATCTTAAAAACTTTAACTAAATAATCTTAAAATATAAATAATCATATTAAATATGTATTAGTTGAATAATCTTAAAAACTTTAACTAAATAATCTTAAAATATATTACAATAAATAATCATTTTAGATATATATTAGTTGAATAATCTTAAATACTTTAATTAAATAATCTAAAAAAAAATACATTACAATAAATAATACAACTTAATCATTTGTGTGTAGTTAGAATCATTTTATTTTAAATATATGTTAACCAAATAACCTAGAAATTTGAAAATTTACCCAATAATGTTAATTTAATAATCCTAATGTAATTATTCATAAGCACAACAATGAAAATATTAATTTTTAAAAGGAACCAGACATGTCAATAATTACAGACTAGATTTAAATTAAATTACTTAGTTCTATTATCACATCATTATATATGTTTAACTCCTGAATGTCTTAAGTACAGAAACCCAGAAAGCACGACAACTAATTTTATGAATGACAAGATCATTCAAATTAAAAAGGGAGGTGTAGCATAATTGCATTCATAAGGTGCACGATAACTTTATTTAGTCACTACTAAATAAAGTTGTCCAAAATATGTGCAATTACAAAACATTCGCTGACACGGAACTACATTAAAGTTCAATGTCCATACGCTGTGCATTGAACTATACAATTGCCGATACAGCGAATGTTTTGAGTTATAAACATTAGCACCATACCACGAAATTGTTGTTGGTTGTTTTCGTGATTTCTGCTGTGTTATGCTTTCGGAGTATAACACAGAGAAAACAAATAAACCTACATGTATGTATGTATGTATATTTTGTTTATTCTGGTTTTATATTATTATTAATATAAAAAGAAATAAAAACATAATAAAGAAAATCATTAATCATTATTCATTGGATTGTAACAAGTAAACAATCACATTAAAAAAGTGTGTGTTTTAATTAAATAGAAGTTTGAAAACATTTTAATATCCTTTTACTTTTTACATGATATTGTTTTTTCATAATTTTTGAATATATAATTTTAATGGTATTGATATGTTTTTATTTCTCAAAGTGTAGTACAGCAATTTTGTGTACTACTCCTTTTACCACACTGCTCGTTTCTTTCAACAAATATAACAAAACATTTTGAAATAGAAGAATGTAAACACCAACAACAGTTTTTAATGAATTTGAAAGTCGATTGCCAAAAAATATTATTGTATTAAAAAAATGCCAAAATTTTCAATACAAAACACATTAAATCGGGTAAAAGAACAGATAACCAATATATTAGAAGAGTTTAAATTTATATCATCTGAAACAGAAAAAATTCAAATCCAATGGAGTTATATCAAAGAACAAAACTGGGATACAACACTGAATACAACCTCTTTCTGGATTGAAAAATTCTATTGGCGAAAATCCATTTTAGGAGTTATCAATATTTGTATTGTCTATATTAGTTTTGTCTTTCTCAAAAGCCGAAGTTGAACGTTTGTTTAGTTTAATGGCTTTAGTTAAAAGCAAACTTCGAACAGAATAAAATCCGAGTTGTTATGTTCTGTAATACGTATAAAAGAAGGATTGAAATTGAAAAATCGGTGCTGTCACACTTACAATATACCGATGTCGTTGATAAGAGTCGATCGTCAGAAAAATATCAGAGCCAAGAAGAACTTGAAGATGAAGACATCACAGAAATGTTAGATTCCATAAACCAATTATTCTAATATAATCGTATCTTTTGATAATGTAATTTCTGTTATATTTTAAATATAAAAAAAATCCCTCTAAAATTAATAATATTTAATTTAAGTTTAAAATAAACTCAATTTGATGTTAATAAAAATTTCAGATGAAATCCAAAATAATTTTAATTAAAATTTAAAAAATATAAATCGAAACATATGTTTTATATTAATTTTTCGATTTAAAAACCAAAGAATTTATTAATAAGTATATAATTTTTCAGTATAAAGGTAATGAAATTTGAAAAAAGAATTTAGCATCCAGTACGTTTAAGCATCTTTTTTTTGCAATTTAGCATCTTTACAATTTCAAATTATGGCAATACTGTTGGTTTTAAAAGATTTTTTATAGCAGTGGTTATAAGCATGTATACTTAGATCTGATTTATGTTCTGTATTTCTTTGATATGTTTTCAGCATCATCGAAAAACGAATCGGACATTTTTCTAAAATTAATTATGTTTCTAAAATTAATTATGTTAAAATTTATAATATTTTAATGTAATGCACAAAAAAGTGTTTTTTTATACTTGTCATTGTTATTAAAGAATCCACATATTTACTTCCTTCATATTATAGAGTTATTACCAGACTTAAAAAGACTTTAAAGTTTAAAATTGAAAAAAATTATGCGATATTTAACAAATACAATCAAAATAGTTTTGACTGAAATTTTTGGCAGTTTTAGTTTTGTCTTGTATCAGTAAAATGTTCAGATATTAACTTAAAAAAAAACAGTTTGTTAAATATTTTCATCTTAATTATCTTAATTAATTTAAAGACACAAAGATAGATTTAATACAATAAAAAGAAGTAAGAGTTGAAAGTTGATCTTTGCGGACTCACAAATGTGCCCTATACTAATAGGTCTGGAAAATTGAAAAGGTTTGTAAAAAATAAAATGCACCTTTATATTAAAAAATTTAAATTAAAAAGAAAATTACAAAATAAACCATTTACCTGGTTAAACTTAATATTGTTTGTAATTATCTGGATCAGGTTAGTATTTAAAATGGGATAAATCGGGAGTCATTGTGCCAATTTATGACCTAATATATGTAGACACCTCTATAAAATGCTGAAAATTCAGAGCATTTGTTGTAATAATTCAGTAATAGGTTTATCAAAGTGTTTACATACTCAAATATTTTATATACATTTGTTACAAATAGTGCAAGAAGTCCAGATATTAATGTAAACGTAAAACCCAGGTGGAGGGTATCAAAGATTCGGCATAGCCGAATTTAACACTCTTACTTGTTTTTGTTTGTTTTCGATTATCTGCGTATAGTATTATTTTTGGAGACAGACCAGTTGGATTCTGTTTATTGTGATGAATAGGAAAAAATGTTGATAGAATGCAAACACGTTTCACTAAATTTTCTTGGTTTGATACAAAAGCCACAGATAAACTTTAACACACAGGTGTCACATCGGCTTGTGGATTCTGTGTAAATAGCGTTGCCAGACGGTGCACAATGGTTCAAAACCAAAAAAAAGTGGTAATAAGTCTGGAACTTCTAAACTATTGGTTGGATTGGAATAGTATATTCTAGGCGATTGTAGTCAAGGATATAGGCTTTCAAAATATTTATTCTTGAGATACCCTGTTGTAACACAGGGTGAGCTACAGGGTGCCAAATTCGACCACCTCGAGGTGGAAAATGCTTTCAAAGCTTGTAACTTTTATAAATATGAAGTGATTTTTACGTTTTTTAAATTTTTCCAATAACCATTAAATTATTAACAAAAAACATGCTTATACTACCTAGTTATCGCTTACGGTTTAAAAAATATTTGATTTTAAAAATCAACATTTGAACTTTTCACCAAATTCTTTCTTGGTTTTTCGCAAATAACATTTTTATTAAAATAGACAAAAAAATCTAAAAATATGTGGCGATAGCCAGTACTTTCTAAAAAAACACATTGAAGTATTTTTTGAATTATTTCAAACCGTTTAGTGAGCACAAAACCTTAAAGTTGACTTTTTGAATCAGGTTCTAAAAATTGAAAATTTTTGCCAAAAAATACCCTTCATTCTTTCACTTTTTTCTCACAACCTTGGTAAAATATGTATACATTTTTCTACACATTTCAAAAGAATGTGCTTCAAGAATGGTTGTAAGCGAAATTTTTAATATTTTTGGACATGCACCCTACGTCCAGCATTGGACGAAATTGGGCAATTTTTAAAAAAAAAACTAAGTTTTAAAAGTTAATACAAAAATATCCGCTCGATTTCTTCAAATATTTCACCGCAGTATTAAAGCCCCAAATATTTTTATTTATTTGCCGCAATAAAATTCACCGCCCTTACATAAACGTGGTCAGGAGGGCTTAAATGGTGAAAAAAGTCAAATTTTCATACGAATTTTTTTTGTTAACATAAAAAACATATTAAGATTAGCTCTTTTTATATTTTGTTTTTTGATTCAGAACGGCATTTAAATTATCTAAAACACTTCAAAAAATCATTTTGATAACCTTAATAGTTTTTGAGATATTTATATTCAAATTTCAGAAAAAAATATAGAAAAACTATGGTTTTTCGTTTTTTTTGGTTTTTTTGGTAAAGTGTTCCCAAAATTTTTGAATTTTACTTATTATTATATACATTGTTAAAGAAGACATACTTATCTATTCAACGATATATAACATGTCTATCAAATATATTGCACCATGCTGAAATAATGACCCCAAACCACACTCCACATGCAAAAATTTAGCTATTTCTCTATTTGTTCATATAAATGGTCATTTACATAGTGTATGAAATATTTACCTAATGAGTTTCAACTGATCATAAAATTGCCCGAAACTCTGATACCTATTGCAAAATATCTGTAATTCACAATACCTTTTTATGCAAAAAAAAAACAGGTAAAAGCCAAATCCTTAGATTCACTAAAACAAAATGTAAGTATTGGTTGAAGTACCTGCCCGATATATTACCTTTCAAAAAGTATTTTCAGTATATAACCATGAGTTTCTTGTTTATTAAGATCACTTACGTATAATCTATCATGGAGGTTACATTAAAGTATTATTCACTTTGCAAAGTTATTTGGGAAAATCCTTCCGATTCTACTATTCATTCATCACGTTCGGAAAGAGTCTCGAAATTTTTTTATACAATTAACAACACTTACGGTTTAAATGTGAGATCTGAAGATGTTGAAAATTTTTACATAGCTTACGAAAGAAGATTTAGCCAATCGGGTTTATCAAAATCAAAGTTTATGACTAAAAATTAAGAATGGTTGAAAACGGGCCTCACAGTACAAATTGAGAAAAAGGCATTTGGTCGACCTAAAAAGGGCTACGAAAATGTTAAATCAAGGACAAAAAAGAAAAAACAAGAAGAAATCATTAGTAACCATTCGCCTAATGAAATTAAGGATTCTTTTAAATCAGCCTTGACACGCACGCAACCAAAGGAAGCAGCTAAAATTGTAAATGTGTTACCAACTGCATCTCCTAAGCCAAAATCGTCAACATCATTTACAGAAGAGGATGCGTTAGCTCTTATTTTAAATTTGGGATTGACAAGAAATAAATATGGTACTTTGAGAAAAGCTCTCAAAGAAAAAGGATTTGATATTTTTCCTACCAGCATAGCCATAAAGGAAACAAAAAATAAAATTCTACCATCTAATGTGAAATCCAATACTGAAAGTGCAAATGTTGGATTAGCGGAACTGCTTGAAAACACTGCATCTAGAATAATATCCACATTTAGCAAAGAAGAAATAGAAATATGCAACAATTCAGAAGTTACGTTAATATGTAAATGGGGATGCGATGGAACATCTGGATTTTCTGAGTATAGACAATCAAGTGGAAGCAATTCAGAAATAGATTTTTCAACAATTTTTATGACATCATTAGTACCATTAAAAATTAGGCTATATAATGAGACAAGTTCTTCTTCTAGTGAGAGAGAATATCAGGACATATGGAGTAATTTAACACCCGGATCTAAGTTTCTATGTCGGCCAATCCGATTTGAGTACACAAAGGAAGACAAAATTACAACACAAAGCTTAGTGAGTTCAATAAATCAGGAAATTTCAAGATTGTCTCCAGTTTTTGTGGAAATATCTGGAAGTGTCATTAAAGTGTTATTTCAACCACTTTTTACAATGATTGATGGGAAAGTAGCCAATGCCGTTACATATATAACATCTACTTGGAAATGTAATATATGTGGAAAGAAAAGTTCAGAATTTCATAACAGTTGTGATGAAATTCCTATTAATGAAAAATAATACTGATCTACACGCCATACGAAAAACTGAGAAGAAAAGAATTCAGGATGAATTTAAAATGCGACTTGGTCTAATTATCGATAAGCCTCTTTGTGGCTATGGAAGTTCAAATGATGGTAATACAGCAAGACGTTTCTTTGAAGATCCCGAAACTACTTCTTTGATTACTGGCATTGACACGGCTTTAATCGCACGGTTTAAAGTAATATTAGCTGTCATTAATAGTAAACAACAAATTAATGCGGAGAAATTGAAAATATATGCTAGTGGAACTAAGGAATTAATAATGAACTTATATCCTTGGAGGCCAATGACACCACCTGTACACAAAGTATTAGCTCATGGGAAAGAAATAATACAAAATAGCATCCTGCCCTTGGGAGAACTGACTGAAGAAGCACAAGAAACTAGAAACAGAGATGTCAAACACTTTAGACTTTTTAATACAAGAAAGTGTAGCAAAGAAGCCCAAAAATCCGATTTAATGGAATATTCATTGATATCATCAAATCCAGTAATATACTCCATAAGAACAAAATGGTTACCAAAAATAAGTCTTGAAATAGAAAATGATGATTCCGAAGCTATGGATATTAAACATCTTTTATCTTTTGATATTTCTGATTGTTTTGTAGAAAATAACTAGTAAAAAAGCAGACAATTGTTATGTAATTTTAAGCCTATTATAAAACAAATAAATAAATACTCATTAAAAAAAATTTAGTTATATTTGTTATTTAATAATGAAAATATCTTAGGCATTGGATTTTTACCTGTTTTTTTTTTGTATAAAATCAGCATCAGAGTTTCGGGCAATTTTATGATCAGTTGAAACTTATTAGGTAAATATTTCATACACCATTAACTTATAATTATACCTTCTTTGAAAAGAAAAAAAATATGTCATTCACTATGTAAATGACCATTTATATGAACAAATAGAGAAATAGCTAAATTTTTGCATGTGGAGTGTGGTTTGGGGTCATTATTTCAGCATGGTGCAATATATTTGATAGACATGTTATATATCGTTGAATAGATAAGTATGTCTTCTTTAACAATGTATATAATAATAAGTAAAATTCAAAAATTTTGGGAACACTTTACCAAAAAAACCAAAAAAAACGAAAAACCATAGTTTTTCTATATTTTTTTCTGAAATTTGAATATAAATATCTCGAAAACTATTAAGGTTATCAAAATGATTTTTTGAAGTGTTTTAGATAATTTAAATGCCGTTTTGAATCAAAAAACAAAATATAAAAAGAACTAATCTAATATGTTTTTTATGTTAACAAAAAAAATTCGTATGAAAATTTGACTTTTTTCACCATTTAAGCCCTCCTGACCACGTTTATGTAACGGCGGTGAATTTTATTGCGGCAAATAAATAAAAATATTTGGGGCTTTAATACTGCGGTGAAATATTTGAAGAAATCGAGCGGATATTTTTGTATTAACTTTTAAAACTTAGTTTTTTTTTTTTAAATTGCCCAATTTCGTCCAATGCTGGACGTAGGGTGCATGTCCAAAAATATTAAAAATTTCGCTTACAACCATTCTTGAAGCACATTCTTTTAAAATGTGTAGAAAAATGTATACATGTTTTACCAAGGTTGTGAGAAAAAAGTGAAAGAATGAAGGGTATTTTTTGGCAAAAATTTGCAATTTTTAGAACCTGATTCAAAAAGTCAACTTTAAGATTTTGTGCTCACTAAACGGTTTGAAATAATTCAAAAAATACTTCAACGTGTTTTTTTAGAAAGTACTGGCTATTGCCACATATTTTTAGATTTTTTTTTGTCTATTTTAATAAAAATGTTATTTGCGAAAAACCAAGAAAGAATTTGGTGAAAAGTTCAAATGTTGATTTTTAAAATAAAATATTTTTTAAACCATAAGCTATAACTAGGTAGTATAACCATGTTTTTTGTTAATAATTTAATGGTTATTGGAAAAATTTAAAAAACGTAAAAATCACTTCATATTTATAAAAGTTACAAGCTTTGAAAGCATTTTCCACCTCGAGGTGGTCGACTTTGGCACCCTGTAGCTCACCCTGTGTTACAACAGGGTATCTCAAGAATAAATATTTTGAAAGCCTATATCCTTGACTACAATCGCCTAGAATATACTATTCCAATCCAACCAATAGTTTAGAAGTTCCAGACTTATTACCACTTTTTTTTGGTTTTGAACCACTGTGCGGTGTAGTACACTAAAAGAAAACGAAAAGACGGTTATGAATGAAATTACGATTCGTTTTGATTTTTGCGTTCTATATTTAAAATAGATATTATGGTTAGTGTCTGTGACCGGAAAAAAGGAAAATGGAGGGAAAGTATAGAACAATCTAGATTATTCGAAAAGGAAAAAGGATAACCGTAGAAATTAGACAGAGTAAGAGAAAGTTGTCAAACGAGTTTAGAGAAAATATTGGAAAGTCAAACTAGTTTGTGGGGTAAAGCTAAACTTAGCCATCTTTTGAGAGGCATTGCTAATTAAGGCGCCGACCAGCAAAGTATTAAAAAGAACTAAGGACTAGAAAATTTGTGTTTAAAATAAAATAAAAAAATTGAAGTCCTGTGCGGGGTGAAAAATTAAAAAATATACAGAAATTAAAGTGATAAACAATACGTAATAAAACAAGGAAAAAACGTACCAAAGTGAGTAATATTTAAAATAAGGTGAAATTTAAAGGATGGTTAAAATTAAGTCTCCTTGAAGGTCGTTGCAGGAGTGAGGAAAGGCTACCGGCGACAGCAAAGGTTATTATAGGTTCCCTGTATAAATATAGTGAGAGGAAAGAAAAGAAAACGTAAGTTTGAATCTGTGGGGTATTATGTATTAAGGATAGTGTTGAACATTTACATTATTTAATAGTGGGGTATTGGCTTCCAACTGGAACAGGACCAGATGGTTGAGAGGGAAAGTGGAGACCGGTATCCCAGCAAGACATCCTATAACTGCCCAAAATAAAGTAAAATATCGGTAAAGGTCCCGGAAAACAGGTAACCTTAGCCTAAGTTTCACAAGTGTAGCCTGTGAAGATTGAAAGTAACCAAAAGAACCATAATTAAACCAATAAGGTGGCGTGGAAAGTATTTAAAAAAAAGAAAAGGCGTTAGTGAGAAAACTTGAATGTTGAAAGCAATACATTAATACTTACCAAGAATAGAAAAAGTTAATTAAAATATCCGGCAAACCGTTGTAAAACAAAAGGAATACATTTTTAACCTTTAAGAAAATAAACCCAGAAACTGAAAAGGAAATTGTTTAAAAGAAAAAAATATATAGAAAGAGGAAATCAAATATTGTAAAATTAAGTATATTTAGTGCATGTTATTTAAGTTTAGTTATAAGTAGTGCGGTACCAACCGAAGTGCTATATATATAAAAGAAGAAAAAACTATATCCGGTGAATGTCCATATATATGAAAAACCATTATATATAGATCACACATAGTCAATTTTTATTGGTATATAAATATAAAAAAAAAACGGCAAAAGTATAGAAGCTTATCTGCGAAACATCCAGCTTTAGGGAGCTCCTTCAAGATAGGGTTTTCGTGAGAGTAAGTGTAGACCTTTGCAGACCGAATGTGATATCTATATAGGAAAGAAAAAAAAATATATTAACCGGTAGCTAAAAAAGAGATAGATAAAGAATTTTAAATCGAAGAGTAATATTCATATGGCACTTGTGTTGAAAAGTACTATAGTTTAATTTTAGATATTGTTTCTATAGGTCTTGTATGTTAAAAATAAAATGTATTTTTCTTTTTTGATTTGTTCATTATATAACCGTCAGATTTTTGCTAGTGTTGTTTAATATTATTAAATTTATATATCACATATTTTATTGTTTCTTTACTTACGTCAAGCATATAGAGTAAACTTAAATTAAAAAGAGAGAAGTTTAATAATTTGATAAAAATTTTATTGTTAAATAAAAATAAAGATTATGTATTGAAATAAGTGTAAATATAAAGAAAATGTGTGAGTAAATTTATTTAGGAGGGGGATATTGATATAAGGTGAAAGTGGTGAAGGGTGGTTTTAGGGATCTTCATTGATGAGAGAAGGAGAGACGGAGATCACGGTTGGGATGGGCAACTGGGGTGTAAGACCTGCCCCCTACGCTGGATGTGGTGGTGAGTTCGTTAATAAATTTTGTTTAGTGATGTTTGTATAATTTGTCAGGTCCCTGAGGCCAAGGTGATGGGATGGATTCACACCCGTCTGATGAAACCGCATATGAGCTAGTCGGCTCAATTCATCTTGGTGCTCTTTGGGGCACGTAACAAATCTCACAGAATAATAAGCTTAAAATATTTCAAGCGGCATCCAGATCTATTATGTTATATGCAGCGCAAGGGTGGGGATATGTGAAATATGACGAGGTTGAAAAACTATTCAGATTTTTTATTAAAAAAATGTTGTATCTACCTACCACTACACCAAATTACATTTTGTATATAGAAACAAACCTAGAGTCTCTATACGTATCTACCTTAAGACTTCACAGATTACCTCGTATTTTGGCATTAAAAATTATAGTACAAAATATTTGTTGGGCTAAAGAGTGGGAAAATCTTTGTCAACATATACAGTTTACCCCTGATAACTCAATATCTCCACTTTGCAAACAGTGGAAACCTATATTGGACCAACTCAAACTCAAGGAACGTAATAATTACATAGAAAATGCAAAAAGTTCACAATTTCATGATCTATATTCTATACTGGATTACAATGTTTCATCATTATATACTTCAAATTTTTCACCACGCACAGTCAGTTTAATAATAAGGGCTAGAGGTGGCTTGTTAGATTTGAATGCAAGGTCTTTCAAAAATAACACTGTTGGTATTTGTACAATGTGCAATTTAGATGCTTCAGAAAATACTTTTCACTTTATTGGTGTTTGCCCATTGTACAAAGAATTTAGAATACAATATTTTGGTAAAACCATACTAAATTTGAATGAAGTTATATGTATACTAAATGGCTTAAGTTTTTTCTCCCTGTATAAATATATAGAAGTTTGTTTAAATATAGAAGATTTATTTTAAATGAATTTGTTTTTTAATTTTCCATGAAAATATTAACTTATAATTTATCTTGTTATTTTTATTAAAAATTATATAAAATCAATATTTTGTAAATAAAATTTACTTTCCTAGAATTGTGCCAATCTGGCTTACAACAAAATGTTATGCTATGAATTAAATATGTACATACAAAAATCTATTAATAAATAATAAAAATAAATCTGAATAAAGGTGGAGTATAAATTTGTGTAGCTGGTGATGCATTATGAGACCTGGAGTGGCAAAACAATTAGCTGAGAAGGGAACAAAATCAATGTATGAGTTTGTTCCTCAGCAATAATTATAATATCCCAAATTCACCATGAAAGAAAACAAAGAAAAAGGCAGAATTAGGAATTGGAATATTTAGTTTATTGAACAATGGAGAAAATAGATCTTACCAGTATGAAAGCTAAGTTGACAAGAAAGAGACGAGTTTTTTATGTTGAAGCGGAAATATGTATCTATGACGTTTCTATTGGTTTGACATTAATTTTAGGCATTTATGCTAGACAAAGATAGAAAGTAATTGCGGTAACTTTCTATCTTTAAAATTTTGCAGCATCTGTCAATAAACAAGGAGAACTAATAGAAATCGCATATATGGGATTAGTGCCCGCCTTGCAGTGTATGTGCAATGAGAGGACAATGAATGTCTTAGATACATTTTTCCTTGGGAAAAGGGATAGTAATGAAAATAAATTTAAATTTTGTTAACATTATACATATTGCACAATTTTAATTCATTTGAGTTAACATGATTTAATGTTTTTTTTAAGGAAAGTCTTAAAACTAGGCATTAAAATTCAGATTTTATATAATTATAATTAAAATATATTATATAATTAAAATAAAACAAGTACGTTTGAATTCTGCTTATGTCTTGATAGTGCATCATTTAAAGTTAATCTAATATTCATTAATTACTTAAGTAGGACATGAGCCATAGATACGCCAACCGACTATGGTGCTCTGAGCAGTTGGAAGCCCAGTTTTCGAAATAACCCCTTCACAAATCACTCTCGGATAAAGGTCGACCCCTATAATTATTTAAATTTTTGCTGACTCATAAAACTTAGAATCAGCTAGGAAAAGATCCCAAAGTTTTTCTTAAATGACTCCAACAATGATTGCGCTGGGGTTCGGAGGGTGAGACGATTGTCAATCCGGAATATTCCTTCGATTTTTGAACTAGAGTCAAATCTTGATTTCAATGTCAGTGGACAGATAGTCTCATCCTGCAAGGTCAAAGTAGTAAATTCATTATTTTCACAAATCGTTTGGAGATTCTGCTAATCGAAGAGCCGGAATCCAGGAGGCAGCGAGCGCGCACATTATTCGAACCGATTTTTGCTAGCACGGTCGGCAGCAGAATCACACTATTTTGACTTAATCTAGCTGTGAGACCAGAAGTTTTGGAGATTGCAGGAGCCGAAGGGGAAGGGTCTTTAGAACGGCTATTTTTTGATGTCGTAGGGGGAGAGGGAGAGCGTGGAATCGGACGAAGTTGGAGAATCTCGAATTAATCGCGGATTCATGTGAAGAAGGATGTGATGAAATTTTTTACATCCGTGCTTAGTAAAGCAAGTTCCTTGGGAATGGTCATGGAGCAAAATTTGTGAGTACGGACTATACGAACGCGTTCAGTAATGTTCATTCCCAAGAATTTTCTGCACGTTCTAAGTGGATGTAGACGTTTGCAGATGCGACATAGGATCGAATTGTACTTTTTAGGAAGCTTCGGTTTACTGTTGCGAGGATTTTATTTTTATTTTATCATTTGAGTTAGTTTTAGGTATGATGCTCTGGTGTGGTAATTGTGCCTCTTTGGGTTATTACATCAGCGACCCTTACACGTTTATCAGAACCTAAGTAAACTTTAACTATTCTCCCAAGGCGCCAAGAATTTGGTGGAAGATTTTCATCCCTGATAACAACAGGGGAGTTTTCTTTCAAATTTTCTTCTGGCATCTGCCACTTAATGCGTTTTTGAAGTTCCTTAAGGTACTCAGTTCTCCAGCGATAACAAAAATGCTAGTGAACTTGCTTCATCCTCTGCCAGCGATTACGGATGGAAAGAGGTGGTTCATTGATTAGCGGATCTATCGGTGGTAAAATCGGAGAACCAACGAGAAAATTTCCTGGTGTCAAAGCGGAAAAATCTGATGGGTCATGGGACATAGGAGACAAAGCACTAGAGTTAAGACAAGCTTCAATCCTGGATAGCAAGGTGGAAATCTCTTCCAATGTATATATAAAACAACCAGAGACCTTTCGAAAGTGGAATTAAAACTTTTTACTCCAGCCTCTCATAATCCAACCATATGGGGAGCACCTGGAGAAATAAAATGCCAAATGATATTTTGACGAGCGTAACTAGCACTTACAGCTTGATGCGAAGTTTGGAGGAACTCTTTAGCAAAAATTTTTGGCGCGCCAACGAACGTTCTAGCATTATCAGGCCGATCGAAGGCGGCCAAAAAAGAAAGTAGGAGTAGAAAGATCGAAAGTAGCTTCAAGGTGTATGGCTTTAGTCCAAAAGCATACAAAGACACACACGTAACCTTTGGTATTCGACAAGCTCGGCCAGTATACCTCTTTATGTCAAATGGTCCGGCAAAGTCTAGGCCCGTATGCGTGAAGAGACGGGAAATTTCAGACCTCTCAGGAGGTAAAGCAGCCATTAGTTGGTTTTGACACCTTTTTTTGTATAAAATGCAAGGCTTGCATTTACTAATTGTGGCTTTTATTAAGTTTTTTACTTTCGGACAAGTTGGTTTCCACCATGTAAACTAATATCATGAAGAAATCGGATTAGGAGCCGGGAATATTGGCAATCATAAGGAAGTATAATTGGGTATTTTTCAGAATAGGATAGCCCTGGCGAGAATTCGAGCCTACCACATGAACGAATAAAACCTTTATGATCTAAAAATGGATTTAAATTAAGAATATTGCTTGAAGAAGCTATCGACTGTTTGGAGGACAGTGTTTTATATTCATCACGATCACGAACCACTGTTATTTCCGAACTTGTAATGTCATGAGATTTTTTGGCAAAGTTAGAACGGTATTTAGGATGTGTGTAGAAGAAAAACCTCTATACATAAGCGATTACTCGGATTGCCCTTGAAAAGGAAGAAAAACGTTCTCATAGGTCATCAAATTTTTTAAAGTAGGCAAAGTTAGCTTTAACAGTTTTCCTTTCCAAATATACTGCTGTGTATGCTTTTTCGGATGCATCGCAGAATCCGTGGAATTGGATTTCAGCGGCTTTAGTAAAATCGATCTATCGAGGAATGCGGATATCATTATAAATGAATAATTCGATTGGAAAGTTTTCCACTGCGAAAGAAACGTGGGAGAGAGGATATCATCACAGTCGGTACGTTCAATCCATATTTGTTGCATTAATATCTTCGCTAGAACTACGCATGGCGATAACCAGCCAGCAGGATCAAATAGTCACGCAATTTTGGATAAAACTTCACGTTTCGTATAGTTCGATGATTCCAGAACTGGTTTGCTGTAAAATAGAAGGAATCTGTGCTTGCGTTCCACCGGATGCCAAGTGTTTTTGCTGAACTGCTGTGCTCGAAATCAAAAAAAGTGCTCAGAGGGTATATCTGCTAGGACATCCTTGGAGTTCGCTGTCCACTTCCGTAGTGAAAATCCGGCTGAGTCAAGATCACGAATAAGCTGATTTTTGGCCTCCAAATCATCTTGAATGGAATAAGGTCCAGCTAACACCTCATTTACATACATAGAATCACGGATAATATTGCTGGCGAGTGGATATATGGATCGAACATCATCAGCTAGTTGGATAATCGTTCGAATAGCGAGGTATGGGGCACAATTGACCCCGAACATAACTGTTTTCAGTTCAAAGTCCTAGATAACCTCACTTGGGTCTTATCGGGATAAAATTCTCTGAAAAGGAATGTGTTCTGAATCAACTAATATCTGACGATACATCTTTTGTATGTTAGCATTGAACACATATAGGAAAAAACGCCACTTTAGAATATGAAGAGTTAAATCAGTTTGTAAAGCCGGACCTATATGAAGTATATCATTCAGACTTAACCCATTGGAAGACCGCGATGAAGCATTAAAAACTACTACAACTAACTTTCGTAGTTGTGCTTTCAGGTTTAATAACCGCGTGGTGAGGCAAATAATAGTGCTGAGGAGTAGTGGAAAATGCAGGAGTTGAAACTTTAAACATATGATCCAAATGACCATATTCTTGAATAACTCCATCATATTCGCCTCACAAAATTTGTCGAATGGGGACATGAAGTTCTTCCTTGGATGATTCTCCACCTTCTAAAAACGTGAAATCGCTTTATCCAACGAGATTTCACAGACATACGTAGTGCCCTCTAGTGCCCAAGACCGCCTGTAGACGGGCTAAATTCATTGCTCACTTATTCGCTTTCCAAATTCCGTTTTCCTTTTTTTTGTATGCTGTCTAATTCGGGAAAGTTCAAAAATTGTTTCTATTGCATTTGCAATGCATGCTGATGGTTTTGGCAGCTATCAAGGTTATTTAAAGTAGGAAAATTATGAAAAACGAGCGAAATAATTATATTGCAAAAAGAGTGAATTTCAAAAAATCCAAAAAAATATTAAAAGTGGTAAAAAAAAGCTTTTCGCAAGCTTTTTATTGATCTTGCAAGGCAGCCCGCCAGGGTCCGGTCTTAGGACAATTCGAAAAAAAGTATATTAGGTAACTTTGAAAGTGGAACATTTCAGGAGATATTAAAGCTTAAAAATTGTTATTAATAGACATCGAACGTCGACAAATGCAAAAGTTGTCATCGCTTTCTGATGAAGAGATTGGGAAAATTTTGGAAAATTTTTAACTGGTAACTCTAAGAGAATAAACAAGCAAAATATCAAAGCTCCGTTAAAGTAAATAGAAAATAATAATAAAGTGTTTTTAAAAATAGATAGTGACTATTAAAAAACATAAAATATACAAAAATTAACAAGTGAAAATAAAGAAATAAAAAAATAATAGTAAAATAAAAATATTAAGTGAAGACAAAACTGGCGTATTGAGATATGGCTGAATGCAGCAAATGCAGATCAGCAATTACGGGTGAAAGTGGTATTAGATGCAATGGTGTATGTAATAAAGTTTATCACCTTACAAAAAAATGTGCCGGTATAGATCAATACTCGGCAAGGATTATTGATGAAGCAAATTATATAAAATTTATCTGCGATGATTGCATGCAATATATCCAAGATGTAGACCTTGTTTTAAGGGAAATTCAAGATAGCGTCAATAAAAACAAGCAAACATTATTGGAATACAAACATGAATTTGAGGACTCATTAAAAAAGAATGAAGTTGAAATCAAATCATTATTGGAAGCAATTGAAAAACGCTTTGATGATAGATTTAAGAAAATATATAATATACAAAAACTTTGTGAAAAAAATGTGCAAGAAGTAAAAACTTATATGGAAATGTAAATCAAATGGAAAATAAAAATAAAGATATGTATAATGCAATTGAGAAAAATAACATGATAATGTGTAATGAAATAATAAGAGCGGTCAAAGATACAAACGTCAAAACAAAAATGTCATACGCGAAAACAGTGTCAAATAACATAGTGATACCAGATGTTTCAAAAAATGTCCCCTTAACTATAAAACCTAGAGAAAAGCAAAGTGCAGAAAAAACAAAAGCGGAATTAAACAAAAAAGTGGATCCAATAAATTTTAACATAAAAAATGTTGAAAATAGAAAAAATGGTACTTTGGTTATTCAAAGCGAAACTATTGAAGAACGTGATAAAATTAAGAAGGCAATACAAAATGAAATAAGTGAAAATTATGAAATAAAAGTTCAAAAAAAAAAAATCGATATGAAAATTATTATAACTGATATGAATTTTAAAATACCTGAAGAAGAATTAATAGAGAAAATAAAAAAACAAAATGAAATAATGAAAAATTGTGAAATGGAATTAGTAAAAATATTTGAAACAAAAAGATATAATAGAACAATATATAATGCAAAAATAAAAATTGATAATGAGTCGTATCCAAAATACATAGCAGGTCAGATGCTTAATGTTGGATGGGATAGATGTAGAGTTTTCGATGGTACAAATATAATACAGTGTTTTAAATGTCAAGGATATAATCATAAATCGTCGGAATGCAAAAATAAAGAAATATGTTACAAGTGTCATGGAAAACATAAGAGTAAAGTTTGTAAAAAGGAAATAATAATGAAATGTGTTAACTGTATAAATGAAAATAGAAGACTTAACTTAGGACTTGATGACAACCATGCCATCAATAACCGGGGATGTCCGGTATATCAAAACAAACTTAGTGTAAGAAAGAGAAGAATAGGTTTAACAACCTAACAACCAAAGAAAATACATGGAATATATACTAACATTCAAGGACTAATAAACAACTTTAATCAACTGGAAGTTATTGCTGAAACCGTTAAACCAGATTTCATAATTCTGACTGAAACCCATCTGACTAAGAAAATAGATGAAAAGGAGATTGAAATAAAACAATATGACCATTATATAACATTATTAAATTCATCTAAAACTGGCGGAGTAATTATTTATTTCACAAAGCAATGGAATTTAAATAAAATTAAAGACAATGTAAATGACTCAAATTATTGGATTAGTGCATATATGGCAAAATGTGTAAAAACTTCTTTTATAATAGTAATAGTATATAGATCAACGAGCAGTCATAAAGCGGAATTTTGTGAAGCGTTTCAAGAATTTTTAGAAGAAATATGTGAAAAAAATTGCGATATTATAATAGCCGGAGATTTCAACATAAATTGGTTTAAAGATTTTTATAAAAATAAATTGGAAAGTATACTAAATGATAATGGCTTAAAGCATATAATGAATGAATATACTAGAATAACACAAAACTCAAAAACCTTAATAGATTATATTATAACAAATAATGAAAGGATTTCGGCAAAAAATAATACAAATAATAAAATAGCGGATCATGAATCCATAGACATTTTTATTGAATACGAAAGTATAGACCGGGAAACACAAACTAAAGAAATAGAGATTTTTAAATATAATAAAAATAATTTTAATAATGAACTAAGTGCAATACTTCAATGTAATGAAATAAATGATTTGAATGGTTATGTCAACAATTTTGATACCTGCTTAGAAAATATAATAAAAAAGTTAACTGTTAAAAGAAAAATAAATGAAAGCAACAATAATAAATGGTTTAATAGAGAACTCAGAATATTGAAAAGAGAGAAAGTTCTTAAATACCAGAAGGCAATTATTGAAAACACCATGGAATAGTTATAAATTAATAATAAATACATATAAAGTTAAGATTGAAAACGAAAAAAATAATTATATAAACAATAAAATAACCAGCACAAATAACCAGAAAGAAATGTGGAGCAAAATAAGAGAACTGGTACTAAAAAACACCCGAAATGTGATAAAAACTGTGCTATTTCAGCAAATAGAGTATAAAGACAATTTTAAAATATCCGAAAATTTTAATAATTATTTTGTAAATAGTATTAAGGCAATAAGAAACTCCATTGAAAATGTGCAATATGGGGATATGTGAAATATGACGAGGTTGAAAAACTATTTAGATTTTTTATTAAAAAAATGTTGTATCTACCTACCACTACACCAAATTACATTTTGTATATAGAAACAAACCTAGAGTCTCTATACGTATCTACCTTAAGACTTCACCTAGGCTATACTAATAAAGTATTAAGTATGAATCCTCACAGATTACCTCGTATTTTGGCATTAAAAATTATAGAACAAAATATTTGTTGGGCTAAAGAGTGGGAAAATCTTTGTCAACATATACAGTTTACCCCTGATAACTCAATATCTCCACTTTGCAAACAGTGGAAACCTATATTGGACCAACTCAAACTCAAGGAACGTAATAATTACATAGAAAATGCAAAAAGTTCACAATTTCATGATCTATATTCTATACTGGATTACAATGTTTCATCATTATATACTTCAAATTTTTCTCCACGCACAGTCAGTTTAATAATAAGGGCTAGAGGTGGCTTGTTAGATTTGAATGCAAGGTCTTTCAAAAATAACACTGTTGGTATTTGTACAATGTGCAATTTAGATGCTTCAGAAAATACTTTTCACTTTATTGGTGTTTGCCCATTGTACAAAGAACTTAGAATACAATATTTTGGTAAAACCATTCTAAATTTGAATGAAGTTATATGTATACTAAATGGCTTAAATTTTTTCTCCCTGTATAAATATATAGAAGTTTGTTTAAATATAGAAGATTTATTTTAAATGAATTTGTTTTTTAATTTTCCATGAAAATATTAACTTATAATTTATCTTGTTATTTTTATTAAAAATTATATAAAATCAATATTTTGTAAATAAAATTTACTTTCCTAGAATTGTGCCAATCTGGCTTACAACAAAATGTTATGCCATATATAGATTTAGATATTAAACATATTGTAAATGAATTAAATATGTACATACAAAAATCTATTAATAAATAATAATAATAAATCTGAATAAAGGTGGAGTATAAATTTGTGTAGCTGGAGATGCATTATGAGACCTGGAGTGGCAAAACAATTAGCTGAGAAGGGAACAAAATCAATGTATGAGTTTGTTCCTCAGCAATAATTATAATATCCCAAATTCACCATGAAAGAAAACAAAGGAAAAGGCAGAATTAGGAATTGGAATATTTAGTTTATTGAACAATGGAGAAAATAGATCCTACCAGTATGAAAACTAGGTTGACAAGAAAGAGACGAGTTTTTTATGTTGAAGCGGAAATATGTATCTATGACGTTTCTATTGGTTTGACATTAATTTTAGGCATTTATGCTAGACAAAGATAGAAAGTAATTGCGGTAACTTTAAAATTTTGCAGCATCTGTCAATAAACAAGGAGAACTAATAGAAATCGCATATATGGGATTAGTGCCAGCCTTGCAGTGTATGTGCAATGAGAGGACAATGAATGTCTTAGATACATTTTTCCTTGGGAAAAGGGATAGGAATGAAAATAAATTTAAATTTTGTTAACATTATACATATTGCACAATTTTAATTCATTTGAGTTAACATGATTTAATGTTTTTTTTTAAGGAAAGTCTTAAAACTAGGCATTAAAATTCAGATTTAATATAATTATAATTAAAATATATTATATAATTAAAATGAAACAAGTACGTTTGAATTCTGCTTATGTCTTGATAGTGAATCATTTAAAGTTAATTTAATATTCATTAATTACTTAAGTAGGACATGAGCCATATTTACGCCAACCGAATATGGTACTCTGAGCAGTTGGAAGCCCAGTTTTCGAAATAACCCCTTCACAAATCACTCTCGGATAAAGGTCGACCCCTATAATTATTTCAATTTTTGCTGACTCATAAAACTTAGAATCAGCTAGGAAAAGATCCCAAAGTTTTTCTTAAATGACTCCAACAATGATTGCGCTGGGGTTCGGAGGGTGAGACGATTGTCAACCCGGAATGTTCCTTCGATTTTTGAACTAGAGTCAAATCTTGACTTCGATGTCAGTGGACAGATAGTCTCATCCTGCAAGGTCAAAGTAGTAAAATCATGTTTTTCACAAATCGTTTGGAGATTCTGCTAATCGAAGAGCCGGCATCCAGGAGGCAGCGAGCGCGCACAGTATTCGAACCGATTTTTGCTAGCATGGTCGGCAGCAGAATCACACTATTTTGACTTAATCTAGCTGTGAGACCAGAAGTTTTGGAGATTGCAGGAGCCGAAGGGGAAGGGTCTTTAGAACGGCTATTTTTTGATGTCGTAGGGGGAGAGGGAGAGCGTGGAATCGGACGAAGTTGGAGAATCTCGAATTAATCGCGGATTGCTGTGAAGAAGCGTGTGATGAAATTTTTTACATCCGTGCTTAGTAAAGCAAGTTCCTTGGGAATGGTCATGGAGCAATATTTGTGAGTACGGACTATACGAACGCGTTCAGTAATGTTCATTCCCAAGAATTTTCTGCACGTTCTAAGTGGATGTAGACGTTTGCAGATGCGACATAAGATCGAATTGTACTTTTTAGGAAGCTTCGGTTTACTGTTGCGAGGATTTTGTTGCTTAATTTTATCATTTCAGTTAGTTTTAGGCATGATGCTCTGGAAAAGAAAAACAAAGTCGGAAACGCTATAGTTATGACGAAGATTATAACAGAAATAATTTAGTGATTGGTGTGGTAATTGTGCCTCTTTGGGTTATTATATCAGCGACCCTTACACGTTTATCAGAACCTAAGTAAACTTTAACTATTCTCCCAAGGCGCCAAGAATTTGGTGGAAGATTTTCATCCCTGATAACAACAAGGGAGTTTTTTTTTCAAATTTTCTTCTGGCATCTGCCACTTAATGCGTTTTTGAAGTTCCTTAAGGTACTCAGTTCTCCAGCGATAACAAAAATGCTAGTGAACTTGCTTCATCCTCTGCCAGCGATTACGGATGGAAAGAGGTGGTTCATTGATTAGCGGATCTATCGGTGGTAAAATCGGAGAACCAACGAGAAAATGTCCTGGTGTCAAAGCGGAAAAATCTGATGGGTCACGGGACATAGGAGTCAAAGCACTAGAGTTAAGACAAGCTTCAATCCTGGATAGCAAGGTCGAAAACTCTTCCAATGTATATATAAAACAACCAGAAACCTTTCGAAAGTGGAATTAAAACTTTTTACTCCAGCCTCTCATAATCCACGCATATGGGGAGCACCTGGAGAAATAAAATGCCAAATGATATTTTGACGAGCGTAACTAGCGTTTACAGCTTGATGCGAAGTTTAAAGGAACTCTTTAGCAAAAATTTTTGGCGCGCCAACGAACGTTCTAGTATTATCAGACCGATCGAAGGCGGCCAAAAAAGAAAGTAGGAGTAGAAAGATCGAAAGTAGCTTCAAGGTGTATGGCTTTAGTCCAAAAGCATACAAAGACACACACGTAACCTTTGGTATTCGACAAGCTCGGCCAGTATACCTCTTTATGTCAAATGGTCCGGCAAAGTCTAGGCCCGTATGCGTGAAGAGACGGGAAATTTCAGACCTCTCAGGAGGTAAAGCAGCCATTAGTTGGTTTTGACACCTTTTTTTGTATAAAATGCAAGGCTTGCATTTACTAATTGTGGCTTTTATTAAGTTTTTTACTTTCGGAATCCGATATTGTGATCGAACAATTCTAAGGACAAGTTGGTTTCCACCATGTAAACTAATATCATGAAGAAATTGGATTAGGAGCCGGGAATATTGGCAATCATAAGGAAGTATAATTGGGTATTTTTCAGAATAGGATAGCCCTGGCGAGAATTTGAGCCTACCACATGAACGAATAAAACCTTTATGATCTAAAAATGGATTTAAATTAAGAATATTGCTTGAAGAAGCTATCGACTGTTTGGAGGACAGTGTTTTATATTCATCACGATCACGAACCACTGTTATTTCCGAACTTGTAATGTCATGAGATTTTTTGGCAAAGTTAGAACGGTATTTAGGATGTGTGTAGAAGAAAAACCTCTATACATAAGCGATTACTCGGATTGCCCTTGAAAAGGAAGAAAAACGTTCTCATAGGTCATCAAATTTTTTAAAGTAGGCAAAGTTAGCTTTAACAGTTTTCCTTTCCAAATATACTGCTGTGTATGCTTTTTCGGATGCATCGCAGAATCCGTGGAATTGTATTTCAGCGGCTTTAGTAAAATCGATCTATCGAGGAATGCGGATATCATTACTAAATGAATAATTCGATTGGAAAGTTTTTCACTGCGAAAGAAACGTGGGAGAGAGGATGTCATCCCAGTCGGTACGTTCAATCCATATTTGTTGCATTAATATCTTCGCTAGAACTACGCATGGCGATAACCAGCCAGCAGGATCAAATAGTCGCGCAATTTTGGATAAAACTTCACGTTTCGTATAGTTCGATTATTCCAGAACTGGTTTGCTGTAAAATAGAAGGAATCTGTACTTGCGTTCCACCGGATGCCAAGTGTTTTTGCTGAACTGCTGTGCTCGAAATCAAAAAAAGTGCTCAGAGGGTATATCTGCTAGGACATCCTTGGAGTTCGCTGTCCACTTCCGTAGTGAAAATCCGGATGAGTCAAGATCACGAATAAGCTGATTTTTGGCGTCCAAATCATCTTGAATGGAATGAGGTCCAGCTAACACCTCATTTACATACATAGAATCACAGATGATATTGCTGGCGAGTGGATATATGGATCGAACATCATCAGCTAGTTGGATAATCGTTCAAATAGCGATGTATGGGGCACAATTGACCCCGAACGTAACCGTTTTCAGTTCAAAGTCCTAGATAACCTCACTTGGCTCTTATCGGGATAAAATTCTCTGAAAAGGAATGTGTTCTGAATCAACTAATATCTGACGATACATCTTTTGTATGTTAGCATTGAACACATACAGGAAAAAACGCCACTTTAGAATATGAAGACTTAAATCAGTTTGTAAAGCCGGACCTATATGAAGATTATCATTCAGACTTAACCCATTGGAAGACCGCGATGAAGCATTAAAAACTACTACAACTAACTTTCGTAGTTGTGCTTTCAGGTTTAATAACCGCGTGGTGAGGCAAATAATAGTGCTGAGGAGTAGTGGAAAATGCAGGAGTTGAAACTTTAAACATATGATCCAAATGACCATATTCTTGAATAACTCCATCATATTCGCCTCACAAAATTTGTCGAATGGGGACATGAAGTTCTTCCTTGGATGATTCTCCACCTTCTAAAAACGTGAAATCGCTTTATCCAACGAGATTTCACAGACATACGTAGTGCCCTCTAGTGCCCAAGACCGCCTGTAGACGGGCTAAATTCATTGCTCACTTATTCGCTTTCCAAATTCCGTTTTCCTTTTTTTTGTATGCTGTCTAATTCGGGAAAGTTCAAAAATTGTTTCTATTGCATTTGCAATGCATGCTGATGGTTTTGGCAGCTATCAAGGTTATTTAAAGTAGGAAAATTATGAAAAACGAGCGAAATAATTATATTGCAAAAAGAGTGAATTTCAAAAAATCCAAAAAAATATTAAAAGTGGTAAAAAAAAGCTTTTCGCAAGCTTTTTATTGATCTTGCAAGGCAGCCCGCCAGGGTCCGGTCTTAGGACAATTCGAAAAAAAGTATATTAGGTAACTTTGAAAGTGGAACATTTCAGGAGATATTAAAGCTTAAAAATTGTTATTAATAGACATCGAACGTCGACAAATGCAAAAGTTGTCATCGCTTTCTGATGAAGAGATTGGGAAAATTTTGGAAAATTTTTAACTGGTAACTCTAAGAGAATAAACAAGCAAAATATCAAAGCTCCGTTAAAGTAAATAGAAAATAATAATAAAGTGTTTTTAAAAATAGATAGTGACTATTAAAAAACATAAAATATACAAAAATTAACAAGTGAAAATAAAGAAATAAAAAAATAATAGTAAAATAAAAATATTAAGTGAAGACAAAACTGGCGTATTGAGATATGGCTGAATGCAGCAAATGCAGATCAGCAATTAGGGGTGAAAGTGGTATTAGATGCAATGGTGTATGTGATAAAGTTTATCACCTTACAAAAAAATGTGCCGGTATAGGTCAATACTCGGCAAGAATTATTAATGAAGCAAATTTTATAAAATTTATCTGCGATGATTGCATGCAATATATCCAAGATGTAGGCCTTGTTTTAAGGGAAATTCAAGATAGCGTCAATAAAAACAAGCAAACATTATTGGAATACAAACATGAATTTGAGGACTCATTAAAAAAGAATGAAGTTGAAATCAAATCATTATTGGAAGCAATTGAAAAACGCTTTGATGATAGATTTAAGAAAATATATAATATACAAAAACTTTGTGAAAAAAATGTGCAAGAAGTAAAAACTTATATGGATATGTAAATCAAATGGAAAATAAAAATAAAGATATGTATAATGCAATTGAGAAAAATAACATGATAATGTGTAATGAAATAATAAGAGCGGTCAAAGATACAAACGTCAAAACAAAAATGTCATACGCGAAAACAGTGTCAAATAACATAGTGATACCAGATGTTTCAAAAAATGTCCCCTTAACTATAAAACCTAGAGAAAAGCAAAGTGCAGAAAAAACAAAAGCGGAATTAAACAAAAAAGTGGATCCAATAAATTTTAACATAAAAAATGTTGAAAATAGAAAAAATGGTACTTTGGTTATTCAAAGCGAAACTATTGAAGAACGTGATTAAATTAAGAAGGCAATACAAAATGAAATAAGTGAAAATTATGAAATAAAAGTTCAAAAAAAAATCGATATGAAAATTATTATAACTGATATGAATTTTAAAATACCTGAAGAAGAATTAATAGAGAAAATAAAAAAACAAAATGAAATAATGAAAAATTGTGAAATGGAATTAGTAAAAATATTTGAAACAAAAAGATATAATAGAACAATATATAATGCAAAAATAAAAATTGATAATGAGTCGTATCCAAAATACATAGCAGGTCAGATGCTTAATGTTGGATGGGATAGATGTAGAGTTTTCGATGGTACAAATATAATACAGTGTTTTAAATGTCAAGGATATAATCATAAATCGTCGGAATGCAAAAATAAAGAAATATGTTACAAGTGTCATGGAAAACATAAGAGTAAAGTTTGTAAAAAGGAAATAATAATGAAATGTGTTAACTGTATAAATGAAAATACAAGACTTAACTTAGGACTTGATGACAACCATGCCATCAATAACCGGGGATGTCCGGTATATCAAAACAAACTTAGTGTAAGAAAGAGAAGAATAGGTTTAACAACCTAACAACCAAAGAAAATACATGGAATATATACTAACATTCAAGGACTAATAAACAACTTTAATCAACTGGAAGTTATTGCTGAAACCGTTAAACCAGATTTCATAATTCTGACTGAAACCCATCTGACTAAGAAAATAGATGAAAAGGAGATTGAAATAAAACAATATGACCATTATATAACATTATTAAATTCATCTAAAACTGGCGGAGTAATTATTTATTTCACAAAGCAATGGAATTTAAATAAAATTAAAGACAATGTAAATGACTCAAATTATTGGATTAGTGCATATATGGCAAAATGTGTAAAAACTTCTTTTATAATAGTAATAGTATATAGATCAACGAGCAGTCATAAAGCGGAATTTTGTGAAGCGTTTCAAGAATTTTTAGAAGAAATATGTGAAAAAAATTGCGATATTATAATAGCCGGAGATTTCAACATAAATTGGTTTAAAGATTTTTATAAAAATAAATTGGAAAGTATACTAAATGATAATGGCTTAAAGCATATAATGAATGAATATACTAGAATAACACAAAACTCAACAACCTTAATAGATTATATTATAACAAATAATGAAAGGATTTCGGCAAAAAATAATACAAATAATAAAATAGCGGATCATGAATCCATAGACATTTTTATTGAATACGAAAGTATAGACCGGGAAACACAAACTAAAGAAATAGAGATTTTTAAATATAATAAAAATAATTTTAATAATGAACTAAGTGCAATACTTCAATGTAATGAAATAAATGATTTGAATGGTTATGTCAACAATTTTGATACCTGCTTAGAAAATATAATAAAAAAGTTAACTGTTAAAAGAAAAATAAATGAAAGCAACAATAATAAATGGTTTAATAGAGAACTCAGAATATTGAAAAGAGAGAAAGTTCTTAAATACCAGAAGGCAATTATTGAAAACACCATGGAATAGTTATAAATTAATAAGAAATACATATAAAGTTAAGATTGAAAACGAAAAAAATAATTATATAAACAATAAAATAACCAGCACAAATAACCAGTGTAATGTATGCATACTATAGGGCATTCACAGAGTGCATGAATGCTGAGCATAGAGCATTTTCACTTTGGTAATAAGAACTATTTAATTTAGAACCACTTGACATACATATGTTAACCAAGAACAGCGCAATTGTTAGTGCACGTGTTTTCACTATAAGCAATGCGATCAATGAATGTGTGTGGTATAAACAAACCCAAAATAACAATAAATAAAAGGGTTTCGGATTTCATTCTCAAGGGTGCCGGTAACACAAAGTAAATACGGAAACGTATATTTTGTGTATTTGAATTACCGTACTTGACATGATTTTGTGTTTGACCACCCATTAATCGTTTAATGCAGGTGTTGCACATATGTTTGTCATGAGGTAATTTACCAGAGTCAATCACTATGCTGCTGTAGCACTATTAGTTTTAAGAGAGAATTTAAGAGAATTATTTTGTAGAATTCTAGTTAGTAAATTTAGTATATAAGTAGCAGATAATTTAATTTTAGATACAGTATAATTTTGGTCTTCATCAGAACAAATAAAAGAAAATAAAAATTACTAGAAAGAAGAAGTATTTTCATTTAACCCGAATACAAGATGATCAACCAGTCAAATTCTAAGCATTAAACACATAGTTACCACATGGCGATCCTTAGGACAACCTGGACATCCTGCCAACAATTCTGATCCTTCAGTCACCAACACCACATCATCTTTAATGACCAACACCACATCCTGTCAACAATTCTGATCCTTCAGTCACCAACACCACATCATCTTTAATGACCAACACCACATCCTATCAACAATCCTGATCCTTCAGTCACCAACACCACATCATCTTTAGTGACCAACACCACGTCACATCTGCAGTACATTTTTTTTTTATTATAAGGTAATATAAAGCAAAAAGTAACAGTTTTTATTTAAGTGCTTTTGCGCAAATAAAAACTGCTGGGAATTTATAGAAGAGTTATATTTTACATGGAGAGGAAAGAAAAACTTAAAGATATACTCAAAAAAGTTGAAATAGCTAGACGACAGTGGGAAACAGGGAGTCTAACAGAAAAACCTGAGATACTAACTGTAGGTCCCAAACCACTATATAGGAACAACATAATAAAAGAACCGGTATACCCAATATTTCCAGTACAGCAGACTAAGGTAATAGTAAAAAATTATAAAGGAGAAAGGAAGTTAAAGCTGACAATATTAGAAGAAAGGATAAGAGCAATACAGAAAGAAATCGACAATAAGGTTTTACCTGATAGCGAGAGGGAATCCTTGGTTGTAAAGAAAATCGGGTTAGAAAAAGAGTTTTCAACGGTACTAGAAGAAATAAGAGTACATAACAAAGCTAGAAGAAAAGCAAGAAAAATAAACAAAACAAATGGGAAATACTCAAAATAAAGTTAAAGAGGTCATCACTGCGACAGCCAGCGCACCTCCTGCAATTAGCGTCAGCGCGGAAATATTTATATTGGTATGCGTTTTATTCACGCTTAACGTGTTAATTAAGTACTTAAGAAATTACGTGAAAAAACAAATAAATAGACATGTTTTAAAGAACAATATAAACAACATTGTATAAAAAAAAAAAAAAAAAAAAAATGGTATGATAGTAATAGTAATGGTAAAGGTAAAAGTATTATTAAGAATTATGAAAAAAATATAAAATGTAAATTTATACTTAAGATCAATTACAATATGTATTCAAAATAAAAAGAAATTTTATAAAGTAATATATTTCATCGGCAAAACTTTTTCATGGATAACATATATAGGCAAATAGAAGCATTAATAGCGAACGCAAAAAAATCAGTAGGCAAGTTTTATGTGACAGATACTCTACTAGCGAAAAGACAAGAGGTCCAAAGATTAGAACAAGAGACAATAAAAATATTAGAAGATTCAAAAATAGAAGAATCAGATAAGAATACGCATATAGCAAAATTTGGTAGATTAAAGAAAGAGGCTCTAAAAATACTTGCACTACACGAAGACAGGGCAAAACAGACGTCATCTCAACGGACAATTGACGACATATCTGACGAGAGAGTGATCAGAATACGTGGCACAATGGCGGAAAATATTTTAAGTACATCGGAATTGGCGGCAATTTCAAAACTTATACCAGTATTCAACGGTGTAAGGGAGGAACTCGACATATTCATAGCGAACCTAGGTATAATTCAAGAGACAGTTGTACCAGAAAAGCATACAGCATTTTTTAATTTCGTGTATAAAACAAAACTATCGCCTAAAGTACAAAATAGAATACGGCAGACAACTGTGCCAACCGACATCAACGCATTAATAACTTCTTTGAAAGGGGCGTATGGGATAAGAAAATCCCCTAATATTATTTTAAATGAATTAACAACCATGGTGCAGACGGACACCATAAGAAAGTTCGCGGACAGATTAGAGAATCTGATTATGGAGCTGAACGAGGTTCAGGTACAAGCACTGGGCGAAGCGAGTAGGGAGACAATTAGTAACACCAACGCTATGATAGCATTTAATACATTCAAGAACGGACTGAAAAACAGAGAGATAGTACGAACAATAGAGGCAAGCAGAAGGAAAACCCTGCATGAAGCTATAGAGATAGCGTTAGAGGCATCTTCAGACATAAGGCAAAGCCAAGTTATGTTCAATAATTCGAGGTCAAGAGACTCAAATAGGAATAATAATAATAACAACAATTGTAATGGCAATTACTACAGCAATAATAGAAGTAACAATTGTAGCAACAATGGGCGTAGGAACAGCAATAACAATAATAGTGATAGAAGTTATTATAATAATAACACTAATCGATACGGTGGATATAATAATAGCAACAACAGAAACAATTACAGGAATCAAAATAATGTTAACCGCAATAATGGCAGTAACAACGGTGGTCTGAACAATAGAACCAACTACAATAATCAGAGTAACGGAAATAATATCAACTATAGGAATAATAATGGAAGGGGTAATAACAATTACGGCAACAGAAATAACAACCACAACAATAACAGACATTATAGAGTGAACCATGTTCAAGAACAGGGAAACTCCCAAAATCCGGAGATTTTAAAGTACCGAGAATCTTCGGAAGAAGACCAATAAGAACCCATAAAATTTTTAGTGTCTCATCGGATCTGAAGAACTATGTGAAATTGAATTTAAGAGGCGCAGATTACCCATTGACATTTTTAATAGACACAGGAGCAGATGTCTCTTTGTGCAAAGAGGACTTATTATATAATCACATAGAAGATCCCGACGACTATTGTTTTCTAACAGGAATTTCAAAGGAAGAGATAAAATCGTTAGGTTCGACAAATATAGAGGTACAAATAGATGAAACAATAATTGAGCATAAGATACAGTTAGTGAAGCATGATTTCCCAATATACACTGACGGTATACTTGGAAGAGATTTTCTCTACGAATACAGTTGTAACATTGACTATGACAAATTTATATTAACAATTAACATTGGGCATGAGACAATAATTTTACCGATACACAACAATGCTTTGAAACTGAATCACGTGAAAATTGCACCAAGAAGTGAGGTAATTTTACCATTCGATATTGATGTCACAGAAGATAGTGTAATATGTAGTAGGGAAATTGCGAATGGTATATACTTAGCAAACACTATAATTCCGAAGAATGGAAATAAACATGTAAAACTATTAAATGTCTTGGATAAAACAACAATAATAAAAAATTTGAAGATAGAAACAATACCATTGAGAAATTTTGATATATATAAAACGACTGGCAAAAAGGCACAGTACGACAATGAACGTTTTAATAAGTTATTAAATGAGTTAAATATGGAGATTAATGATACTAGCGCGAAGAGCGGATTGCTAGAGATATTGAGGAAATATCAGTCTATTTTTCATATAGAAGGCGAAGATTTAACAACGAACAACTTCTATAGGCAAACAATACAGTTGAATGACAGTAACCCGGTCTACATAAAAAATTATCGTTTACCACAAACACACACAGAGGAGATAAATAATCAAGTAAAAGGTTTATTGGAACAGAATATCATAGAACCATCCATGAGTCCATATAACGCTCCACTTTTGCTAGTTCCGAAAAAGGGGCAAGACGATTTAAAAAAATGGAGACTAGTGGTGGATTTTAGGAAACTGAATGACAAGATTGTAAATGACAAGTTTCCACTAACACGGCTGGACGACATTTTGGATAAGTTAGGTAGAGCGAAATATTTTTCAACGCTGGATATGACGAGTTCATTCCATCAAATAGAACTTGATGAGGATTCAAGACCTTTTACAGTATTTTCTACCCCAAATGGCCATTACCAATACACTAGGTTGCCATTCGGTCTGAAAATATCTTCCAACAGTTTTCAGAGAATGCTCACAATAGCATTATCTGGACTAGAATCTGAAGCATTTTTATATGTGGATGACATAATAGTGTTTGGTTGCAGTTTGAAACACCACAATGAGAATTTGATAAACGTATTCGATAGACTGGCTAAATATAACCTGAAATTAAATGCGGGTAAATGTTGTTTTTTAAGACCAGAAGTTGTATACTTAGGGCATTTGATAACGTCAAATGGCATAAGACCAGACCCCAGCAAGTATGAGGCAATTTCTAAATACCCGATTCCGAAAAACTCAGACGAGGTGAGAAGATTTGTAGCTTTCTGCAGCTACTATCGGAGATTCATAAAGAATTTCGCAGAAACTGCAAACTGTCTAAATAACTTATTGAAAAAAGACACTAAGTTCGAGTGGACTACAGATTGTCAACTGGCGTTTGAAAGTTTGAAAAATAATCTGATAAGCCCACCAGTATTGCAATATCCAGATTTCGATAGAACATTTATATTGACTACGGATGCGTCAGATTTTGCACTGGGAGCAGTTCTATCTCAAGGCACGATAGGTGAGGATTTACCTATATCTTACGCAAGTAGATCCCTCAATAAACATGAGAGAAATAAACCTGTGATTGAAAAAGAACTACTAGGTATTTATTGGGGAATACAATTCTTTAGACCATATTTGTATGGTAGAAAGTTTACTGTCGTGACAGACCACAGACCGCTGATATCCTTATTTTCTCATAAGAATCCTAGTTCAAAACTAACGAGAATAAGATTGGAACTTTCGGACTACGATTTTGATATTGTATATAAGAAAGGATCGAATAACACTAATGCAGATGCATTATCACGAATACAAATAGATTCCACAATTTTGAAAAACATGATACCATTGGAAAACGATGAAAGTTTAAAGAAGACATTAATAGTAACAAGAGGTATGAACAAGAAGTCATCAATTAATAAAAATATCAATAGTGAATCTCATGGTGAGCCTGATCAACTCCGTATGTGGGATTGCACATCCATCAATGATATAAAGAAAGCATGCAAACTAAAGTTTATTTTAGAAAAAAGGCCGAATAAAGATACATATGTATACATTACAGAATATGATAAATATAATAATGAAATGCGCATTAGATGCAGCGATAATCCAAAGTGCTTAGGTACTCTATTGGAGAAGCTACCATCTTATTTAAAAACTAGTAAAAATGAAAAATTTGCCATCGCAAGAGATGATGCAATATTTGAAATAATTCCTGCAGATGAATTTAAGGCCAAATATAATGATTTAAAGAAATCAAGTACAGATGACATGAAGATATTATTATACAACAGACCTCAGAGAATAACATGTGATGACAGAAAACAAGAACTTATAAAATTGTACCATAATACTCCCCAAGGAGGACACTTTGGTGTGAGAAAAACGACGCTAAAATTGAAGCAAAAATACGTATGGAAGGATATGTCCAAAATGGTAAGGAAATTTGTATCAAAATGTGAATTATGCCAGAAAAATAAGCAGACTAGACACACGAAAGAACCGTTTAAGGTGACGGACACGCCGTCTCAGAGTTTCGACACAGTAGTGATAGACACTGTTGGTCCACTACGTCCAACAGAAAATTTTCGATATATATTGACCATGCAATGCGAATTGACTAAGTATATTATTGCTTGTCCAATGGAAACAAAGGAAGCAAAGTCAATAGCAAGGGCACTAGTAGAGAACCTTATATTGAAATATGGATTATTTAATACACTCAAGTCTGACAGAGGTACGGAATTTAAGAATGAATTAATGAAGGAGATATGCGCAATGCTAAAGATTGAACAGCGATTTTCGACACCCTACCATCACGAAACGTTAGGAACGGTAGAAAGGAACCATAGGGTTCTTAATGAATATTTTTTATCTTTCGTGGAGGATAGCAACTGGGTAGAGTGGGTACCATATTACACATTTGCGTACAACGTAACCCCTCATGTGGACACAGAATACTCTCCGTTTGAGTTGATATTTGGCAAATTACCAAGTTTACCAGGTGATGAGATCCGGAATCATCCCAAGGTATACAATTTTGATAATTATGCGAATGAATTGAAAACCAGACTGAAATATTCGTTAGACAATGCCAAACGTATGACTGTAAGAGTAAAAGAAAACAGACAGATAGAATCAGACAAGAAGACAAATAGTATAATGTTAAATGTAGGTGATTTAGTATTAGTTAGAGTAGAGAATAGAAAGAAAAACGAGGCGCCATATAGAGGTCCTTATAGCGTAGTAGAAATAGATGATTTAAACATCTCGGTAAAAATAGGAAATAACATTAAGGTTTACCATAAGAATTTACTGAAGAGGTATAATTAATATAAACAAAACGTTACATTGTAGCTATATTGTAATTAATATTACAAAATAAGAAATTTTTTTCAATAACAACTATGAATAAGTAGTGCCAATAAGTTAATAAAGTTAAAGTATAAGTTGTTGTAAAAATTGTTAATGAACTCATTAATAAAATATTTATAAATTACTGTTTAATTGTTAATGACATTATCGTGTTACAAAAAAAAAAAAAAAAAAAAAAAAAAAAAAAAAAAAATATAGCATAAAATTACAATATAATGAAAAAAAAAAAAATGTATATGCATAATAATTAATATAAGAATTTATAATATCCAAGAAATACAAACTAAGCTAAGTAAACATGTATGAAACTACTACAAGAATTATTATTAAGTGCTAACAATAACTAAAACCAATTAAACGATAACAATATTACTCACTAGAACATAAAATTAGAAAATAAAGCTTAATAATAATGATAGTAAATAAACGAAGAAATTTTGTAAATGTTAAAACACATATATAACCAAGCATACAGTATGCACACACTTGATACTACAGTAATCCTACAATTTCTCATTTTTGTATAGAAATTGTATGATTCCTCTTGAGGGCGGTGGTGTAATGTATGCATACTATAGGGCATTCACAGAGTGCATGAATGCTGAGCATAGAGCATTTTCACCTTGGTAATAAGAACTATTTAATTTAGAACCACTTGACATACATATGTTAACCAAGAACAGCGCAATTGTTAGTGCACGTGTTTTCACTATAAGCAATGCGATCAATGAATGTGTGTGGTATAAACAAACCCAAAATAACAATAAATAAAAGGGTTTCGGATTTCATTCTCAAGGGTGCCGGTAACACAAAGTAAATACGGAAACGTATATTTTGTGTATTTGAATTACCGTACTTGACATGATTTTGTGTTTGACCACCCATTAATCGTTTAATGCAGGTGTTGCACATATGTTTGTCATGAGGTAATTTACCAGAGTCAATCACTATGCTGCTGTAGCACTATTAGTTTTAAGAGAGAATTTAAGAGAATTATTTTGTAGAATTCTAGTTAGTAAATTTAGTATATAAGTAGCAGATAATTTAATTTTAGATACAGTATAATTTTGGTCTTCATCAGAACAAATAAAAGAAAATAAAAATTACTAGAAAGAAGAAGTATTTTCATTTAACCCGAATACAAGATGATCAACCAGTCAAATTCTAAGCATTAAACACATAGTTACCACACCAGAAAGAAATGTGGAGCAAAATAAGAGAACTGGTACTAAAAAACCCCCGAAATGTGATAAAAACTGTGCTATTTCAGCAAATAGAGTATAAAGACAATTTTAAAATATCCGAAAATTTTAATAATTATTTTGTAAATAGTATTAAGGCAATAAGAAACTCCATTGAAAATGTGCAATATGGGGATATGTGAAATATGACGAGGTTGAAAAACTATTTAGATTTTTTATTAAAAAAATGTTGTATCTACCTACCACTACACCAAATTACATTTTGTATATAGAAACAAACCTAGAGTCTCTATACGTATCTACCTTAAGACTTCACCTAGGCTATACTAATAAAGTATTAAGTATGAATCCTCACAGATTACCTCGTATTTTGGCATTAAAAATTATAGAACAAAATATTTGTTGGGCTAAAGAGTGGGAAAATCTTTGTCAACATATACAGTTTACCCCTGATAACTCAATATCTCCACTTTGCAAACAGTGGAAACCTATATTGGACCAACTCAAACTCAAGGAACGTAATAATTACATAGAAAATGCAAAAAGTTCACAATTTCATGATCTATATTCTATACTGGATTACAATGTTTCATGATTATATACTTCAAATTTTTCTCCACGCACAGTCAGTTTAATAATAAGGGCTAGAGGTGGCTTGTTAGATTTGAATGCAAGGTCTTTCAAAAATAACACTGTTGGTATTTGTACAATGTGCAATTTAGATGCTTCAGAAAATACTTTTCACTTTATTGGTGTTTGCCCATTGTACAAAGAACTTAGAATACAATATTTTGGTAAAACCATTCTAAATTTGAATGAAGTTATATGTATACTAAATGGCTTAAATTTTTTCTCCCTGTATAAATATATAGAAGTTTGTTTAAATATAGAAGATTTATTTTAAATGAATTTGTTTTTTAATTTTCCATGAAAATATTAACTTATAATTTATCTTGTTATTTTTATTAAAAATTATATAAAATCAATATTTTGTAAATAAAATTTACTTTCCTAGAATTGTGCCAATCTGGCTTACATATTGTAAATGAATTAAATATGTACATACAAAAATCTATTAATAAATAATAATAATAAATCTGAATAAAGGTGGAGTATAAATTTGTGTAGCTGGAGATGCATTATGAGACCTGGAGTGCCAAACAATTAGCTGAGAAGGGAACAAAATCAATGTATGAGTTTGTTCCTCAGCAATAATTATAATATCCCAAATTCACCATGAAAGAAAACAAAGGAAAAGGCAGAATTAGGAATTGGAATATTTAGTTTATTGAACAATGGAGAAAATAGATCTTACCAGTATGAAAACTAGGTTGACAAGAAAGAGACGAGTTTTTTATGTTGAAGCGGAAATATGTATCTATGACGTTTCTATTGGTTTGACATTAATTTTAGGCATTTATGCTATACAAAGATAGAAAGTAATTGCGGTAACTTTCTATCTTTAAAATTTTGCAGCATCTGTCAATAAACAAGGAGAACTAATAGAAATCGCATATATGGGATTAGTGCCCGCCTTGCAGTGTATGTGCAATGAGAGGACAATGAATGTCTTAGATACATTTTTCCTTGGGAAAAGGGATAGGAATGGAAATAAATTTAAATTTTGTTAACATTATACATATTGCACAATTTTAATTCATTTGAGTTAACATGATTTAATGTTTTTTTTAAGGAAAGTCTTAAAACTAGGCATTAAAATTCAGATTTAATATAATTATAATTAAAATATATTATATAATTAAAATAAAACAAGTACGTTTGAATTCTGCTTATGTCTTGATAGTGAATCATTTAAAGTTAATTTAATATTCATTAATTACTTAAGTAGGACATGAGCCATATTTACGCCAACCGAATATGGTACTCTGAGCAGTTGGAAGCCCAGTTTTCGAAATAACCCCTTCACAAATCACTCTCGGATAAAGGTCGACCCCTATAATTATTTCAATTTTTGCTGACTCATAAAACTTAGAATCAGCTAGGAAAAGATCCCAAAGTTTTTCTTAAATGACTCCAACAATGATTGCGCTGGGGTTCGGAGGGTGAGACGATTGTCAACCCGGAATGTTCCTTCGATTTTTGAACTAGAGTCAAATCTTGACTTCGATTTAAGTGGACAGATAGTCTCATCCTGCAAGGTCAAAGTAGTAAAATCATGTTTTTCACAAATCGTTTGGAGATTCTGCTAATCGAAGAGCCGGAATCCAGGAGGCAGCGAGCGCGCACAGTATTCGAACAGATTTTTGCTAGCACGGTCGGCAGCAGAATCACACTATTTTGACTTAATCTAGCTGTGAGACCAGAAGTTTTGGAGATTGCAGGAGCCGAAGGGGAAGGGTCTTTAGAACGGCTATTTTTTGATGTCGTAGGGGGAGAGGGAGAGCGTGGAATCGGACAAAGTTGGAGAATCTCGAATTAATCGCGGATTGCTGTGAAGAAGGGTGTGATTAAATTTTTTACATCCGTGCTTAGTAAAGCAAGTTCCTTGGGAATGGTCATGGAGCAATATTTGTGAGTACGGACTATACGAACGCGTTCAGTAATGTTCATTCCCAAGAATTTTCTGCACGTTCTAAGTGGATGTAGACGTTTGCAGATGCGACATAGGATCGAATTGTACTTTTTAGGAAGCTTCGGTTTACTGTTGCGAGGATTTTGTTGCTTAATTTTATCATTTGAGTTAGTTTTAGGCATGATGCTCTGGAAAAGAAAAACAAAGTCGGAAACGCTATAGTTATGACGAAGATTATAACAGAACTAATTTAGTGATTGGTGTGGTAATTGTGCCTCTTTGGGTTATTATATCAGCGACCCTTACACGTTTATCAGAACCTAAGAAAACTTTAACTATTCTCCCAAGGCGCCAAGAATTTGGTGGAAGATTTTCATCCCTGATAACAACAAGGGAGTTTTTTTTCAAATTTTCTTCTGGCATCTGCCACTTAATGCGTTTTTGAAGTTCCTTAAGGTACTCAGTTCTCCAGCGATAACAAAAATGCTAGTGAACTTGCTTCATCCTCTGCCAGCGATTACGGATGGAAAGAGGTGGTTCATTGATTAGCGGATCTATCGGTGGTAAAATCGGAGAACCAACGAGAAAATGTTCTGGTGTCAAAGCGGAAAAATCTGATGGGTCACGGGACATAGGAGTCAAAGCACTAGAGTTAAGACAAGCTTCAATCCTGGATAGCAAGGTCGAAAACTCTTCCAATGTATATATAAAACAACCAGAAACCTTTCGAAAGTGGAATTAAAACTTTTTAATCCAGCCTCTCATAATCCACGCATCTGGGGAGCACCTGGAGAAATAAAATGCCAAATGATATTTTGACGAGCGTAACTAGCGCTTACAGCTTGATGCGAAGTTTAAAGGAACTCTTTAGCAAAAATTTTTGGCGCGCCAACGAACGTTCTAGCATTATCAGACCGATCGAAGGCGGCCAAAAAAGAAAGTAGGAGTAGAAAGATCGAAAGTAGCTTCAAGGTGTATGGCTTTAGTCCAAAAGCATACAAAGACACACACGTTACCTTTGGTATTCGACAAGCTCGGCCAGTATGCCTCTTTATGTCAAATGGTCCGGCAAAGTCTAGGCCCGTATGCGTGAAGAGACGGGAAATTTCAGACCTCTCAGGAGGTAAAGCAGCCATTAGTTGGTTTTGACACCTTTTTTTGTATAAAATGCAAGGCTTGCATTTACTAATTGTGGCTTTTATTAAGTTTTTTACTTTCGGAATCTAATATTGTGATCGAACAATTCCAAGGACAAGTTGGTTTCCACCATGTAAACTAATATCATGAAGAAATCGGATTAGGAGCCGCGAATATTGGCAATCATAAGGAAGTATAATTGGGTATTTTTCAGAATAGTATAGCCCTGGCGAGAATTCGAGCCTACCACATGAACGAATAAAACCTTTATGATCTAAAAATGGATTTAAATTAAGAATATTGCTTGAAGAAGCTATCGACTGTTTGGAGGACAGTGTTTTATATTCATCACGATCACGAACTACTGTTATTTCCGAACTTGTAATGTCATGAGATTTTTTGGCAAAGTTGGAACGGTATTTAGGATGTGTGTAGAAGAAAAACCTCTATACATAAGCGATTACTCGCATTGCCCTTGAAAAGGAAGAAAAACGTTCTAATAGGTCATCAAATTTTTTAAAGTAGGCAAAGTTAGCTTTAACAGTTTTCCTTTCCAAATATACTGCTGTGTATGCTTTTTCGGATGCATCGCAGAATCCGTGGAATTGGATTTCAGCGGCTTTAGTAAAATCGATCTATCGAGGAATGCGGATATCATTACTAAATGAATAATTCGATTGGAAAGTTTTTCACTGCGAAAGAAACGTGGGAGAGAGGATATCATCCCAGTCGGTACGTTCAATCCATATTTGTTGCATTAATATCTTCGCTAGAACTACGCATGGCGATAACCAGCCAGCAGGATCAAATAGTCGCGCAATTTTGGATAAAACTTCACGTTTCGTATAGTTCGATTATTCCAGAACTGGTTTGCTGTAAAATAGAAGGAATCTGTACTTGCGTTCCACCGGATGCCAAGTGTTTTTGCTGAACTGCTGTGCTCGAAATAAAACAAGTAAGAGTGTTAAATTCGGCTATGCCGAATCTTTGATACCCTCCACCTGGGTTTTACGTTTACATTAATATCTGGACTTCTTGCACTATTTGTAACAAATGTATATAAAATATTTGAGTATGTAAACACTTTGATAAACCTATTACTGAATTATTACAACAAATGCTCTGAATTTTCAGCATTTTATAGAGGTGTCTACATATATTAGGTCATAAATTGGCACAATGACTCCCGATTTATCCCATTTTAAATACTAACCTGATCCAGATAATTACAAACAATATTAAGTTTAACCAGGTAAATGGTTTACTTTGTAATTTTCTTTTTAATTTAAATTTTTTAATATAAAGGTGCATTTTATTTTTTACAAACCTTTTCAATTTTCCAGACCTATTAGTATAGGGCACATTTGTGAGTCCGCAAAGATCAACTTTCAACTCTTACTTCTTTTTATTGTATTAAATCTATCTTTGTGTCTTTAAATTAATTAAGATAATTAAGATGAAAATATTTAACAAACTGTTTTTTTTTTAGTTAATATCTGAACATTTTACTGATACAAGACAAAACTAAAACTGCCAAAAATTTCAGTCAAAACTATTTTGATTGTATTTGTTAAATATCGCAAATTTTTTTCAATTTTAAACTTTAAAGTCTTTTTAAGTCTGGTAATAACTCTATAATATGAAGGAAGTAAATATGTGGATTCTTTAATAACAATGACAAGTATAAAAAAACACTTTTTTGTGCATTACATTAAAATATTATAAATTTGAACATAATTAATTTTAGAAACATAATTAATTTTAGAAAAATGTCCGATTCGTTTTTCGATGATGCTGAAAACATATCAAAGAAATACAGAACATAAATCAGATCTAAGTATACATGCTTATAACCACTGCTATAAAAAATCTTTTAAAACCAACAGTATTGCCATAATTTGAAATTGTAAAGATGCTAAATTGCAAAAAAAAGATGCTTAAACGTACTGGATGCTAAATTCTTTTTTCAAATTTCATTACCTTTATACTGAAAAATTATATACTTATTAATAAATTCTTTGGTTTTTAAATCGAAAAATTAATATAAAACATATGTTTCGATTTATATTTTTTAAATTTTAATTAAAATTATTTTGGATTTCATCTGAAATTTTTATTAACATCAAATTGAGTTTATTTTAAACTTAAATTAAATATTATTAATTTTAGAGGGATTTTTTTTTATATTTAAAATATAACAGAAATTACATTATCAAAAGATACGATTATATTAGAATAATTGGTTTATGGAATCTAACATTTCTGTGATGTCTTCATCTTCAAGTTCTTCTTGGCTCTGATATTTTTCTGACGATCGACTCTTATCAACGACATCGGTATATTGTAAGTGTGACAGCACCGATTTTTCAATTTCAATCCTTCTTTTATACGTATTACAGAACATAACAACTCGGATTTTATTCTGTTCGAAGTTTGCTTTTAACTAAAGCCATTAAACTAAACAAACGTTCAACTTCGGCTTTTGAGAAAGACAAAACTAATATAGACAATACAAATATTGATAACTCCTAAAATGGATTTTCGCCAATAGAATTTTTCAATCCAGAAAGAGGTTGTATTCAGTGTTGTATCCCAGTTTTGTTCTTTGATATAACTCCATTGGATTTGAATTTTTTCTGTTTCAGATGATATAAATTTAAACTCTTCTAATATATTGGTTATCTGTTCTTTTACCCGATTTAATGTGTTTTGTATTGAAAATTTTGGCATTTTTTTAATACAATAATATTTTTTGGCAATCGACTTTCAAATTCATTAAAAACTGTTGTTGGTGTTTACATTCTTCTATTTCAAAATGTTTTGTTATATTTGTTGAAAGAAACGAGCAGTGTGGTAAAAGGAGTAGTACACAAAATTGCTGTACTACACTTTGAGAAATAAAAACATATCAATACCATTAAAATTATATATTCAAAAATTATGAAAAAACAATATCAAAAAAAGATGCTAAAAGCAACTTTTTATTAATAAAAGATTCTAAGTTAGCATCTAGCATCTTTTGATAAATTTTGGATGCTAAACGACAAAAAAAGTTGCTAAATCTAGCAACTAAAAAGCTAAAACGGCAACACTGAAAACCAAGAACAAATATTCTGTTTGAGTTGTAACATCTCATTTGCAAGCCATTTTAATTAAGCTGCGTTCACACTATGTGTTTTGCTTGTGTTTTTCTTATTGTTTTAGCACGTGCAATTTGTACACATAGTGTGCACCCTTTCAAAAACTGTTTATGTACAACACATTTGGCAAAACATATGTAAATTTTTCAATTAGAGCAGGTTCTATTTTGGCATGACAACCATATTAAAATACAATACTGCTTGTGGCGAAAGAAAAACAGAGTAAATTATAAAGATAAATATTGAAAGAAAAATAAATTGTTTAATATTAATTAACAATTAAAAAATATATTACTTTATTTTTAACAATAACTTTTTGTAAATTCACAAATTAAATCAGCTGTTGTTTACATTTAGAGGTTATGTCATACGGAAATACATATGTACGTTTGATCGCAAAAATGATGAATTGTATGTAAAACGCCAATTTTGACACACACGCCGAATTACGTATGGATCGTAAAACTGAATTTACATATGGAAAATACACACCTTTAATTGTGTAAATTTTAAATGCACATCTAACCATATCAAAAAGATGAATTAAACAGAATTGCAAAAATATTTTCTTTATAATATCTGTATGTTTTTTATATTATTCTTATGTAATTCTCATGATATTTTTATCTTATTTTTTATTTTTACATAATTGAAATTCAAAATGTACAAATTAAAAATAAATTTTAAAAAAAGTAGTGTAGGGAAAAAAGGGAATTTTTTTTATAAGCGTAGAGATTTCTGAAAAAATCTCCTGGCATCACTAGTACCTATTAAAAAACAATGTAAAAATTCACAAGACAACGCGACATAGACTTGCTTTGTTCAAAAGCTTCCATAAGACTGAATGAAATTGTTGCTTACTTTACTCTTTGGTGAGTATTTTCATTTTTGTTCGGCTGTATACATATAAGAAGCCAATTTGAGTTCGGTTTACTCGTGCTGCTATGCATATGTTTGTGTGTTAACAAAAATATACGATATCCCAGTCATCATTTCGAAGATTGTTTTAACAAAAATTACCTTACTGTGTCTTCTTCGAGCACTTTTGATGATTAAAAACTGCTTAATCACATGCGCTATTAGACAAAGACTAGATAATGATTTTTGCTTTCTCTTAGAAAGTGATTTAGAGAAAAATTACATTAAATAAGACTCAAAAATGAGTCGAAACTAATTAGAAAAGCGGATAAAAAGGACTCTCAAGAGCGGGTAAGGTAATATTTAATCCCAACAAAAGAATATTTTGTGATCAGCAAAAGGGCGCATTTATAACTGTTTTAATAGCACATATGAGTCAAAAAGACTCTACATGATCATTTATTGCATAAAATGCTTACTGGGATTTTATTCACTATCTGTAGAAACAGGTTTTTTAAGTAAAACAAATCTGCATACAATTTCAATTCTATTTCGTTCACAATGACACGGTCACTTTGTTTACTAGCTACTAGTAAAATAAGAAAATAGTATTATAATACACCGTAATGATGAATTGTACTTCTCAATTAGTTTATTTTTAATGTGCCATAAGAAGTTCGGTTTGTGCTAAGAAAAGCATGAATATATGTTTCCCAGGGCGAAGCTTCATCATTGCACTATGATTGAGTTGAGCTCCGCGGCTATTCATAATGTGAATAGCTCGTGTCAAAAATTTTTGGTAGTTGGGAATGGCGTTTGTGTTAAGAAAGGCATAAACGCATGTTTCCCAGGGCAAGGCTCGATCATTGCACATTGATTGAGCTGAGCTCCGCGGTTATTCTTAATGTGGATAACTGTTGAAACAAAATTTTGGAAATGGCGTTTGCCTCCGTTCCGACATTAAATAACAAAGTTTAAAAATTTATTGTAATTAACATCTGACAAAAAATAGTATTTTTCTAAACAACAATTTTTTTTACAGGGTAAATAAATATTTTATGGCTTACCTACCTACTACTTTTGAAAGCAAGTATGCAGGGTTTATACATGTACTAAAAATACAACTCTTAAAACCATACTATTTTTTCAACTCTAAAAATTTCAGAATTTTGTAAAAATAAAATAAAATACCGATTTATTTTAATATGCGCTTATTATGGATATACATATACAGAATATATGAATATTATTTATAGTATTTTGATATTGGCAACAGTAGTATGTATCAATTTGTAACATTTTGTGATGTTATAAAAATCGCAGAATATTGATATTGATTTTATATAGTTTCTTTTATTAATTAATTAACTTAAATATTACACCAAAAAATATTGATATTGATGAATTTTTATCTTATTAACACAACGACCACAAAAACAACATGCACAGCTATGACAAAATACAAAATTTAGGAAAACAATATAGGAAAACGTCATATTTTTTTTACCTTTTCAGTGATTTCTCGGCACCTATGAAACCTATTGTCATGATTTAAAAACAGGAACCTTCTCAAGATGTTAGTGAATCATTCTCACTAAAAACAAGCGCCCTATCTGAACTATTGAGGGCGTTATCACAAGAACACATATTCAAATCATATTTTCTCATGACTTTTTAATTCTTCGCTCAATTCTCGGGACCAGATTAACCGATTTGGACGATTTTAAATAGCAAACTTCTCAGAATGTTAGTGAATCATTTTTTATACGAAGGAGCACCCTAGCTATCCGATTGAAGCCGTCATCGTGATTTCCACAGACGGACAGACGGACAGACGGACAGACGGACAGACGGACAGCCGGACAGACGGACAGACGGACATCGCTACATCAACTTCGCTTGTTATAAGGATCACAAATATATATATTTTATGGGGTCCAGAATTTTTTTTCTAATTATTACAAACGGAATGACAAACTTATATATACCCTCTGCACACTGGAGTGGAGGGTATAAAAAAGGGCTCAGAGGGTATATCTGCTAGGACATCCTTGGAGTTCGCTGTCCACTTCCGTAGTGAAAATCCGGCTGAGTCAAGATCACGAATAAGCTGATTTTTGGCGTCCAAATCATCTTGAATGGAATGAGGTCCAGCTAACACCTCATTTACATACATAGAATCACAGATGATATTGCTGGCGAGTGGATATATGGATCGAACATCATCAGCTAGTTGGATAATCGTTCAAATAGCGATGTATGGGGCACAATTGACCCCGAACGTAACCGTTTTCAGTTCAAAGTCCTAGATAACCTCACTTGGCTCTTATCGGGATAAAATTCTCTGAAAAGGAATGTGTTCTGAATCAACTAATATCTGACGATACATCTTTTGTATGTTAGCATTGAACACATATAGGAAAAAACACCACTTTAGAATATGAAGAGTTAAATCAGTTTGTAAAGCCGGACCTATATGAAGTATATCATTCAGACTTAACCCATTGGAAGACCGCGATGAAGCATTAAAAACTACTACAACTAACTTTCGTAGTTGTGCTTTCAGGTTTAATAACCGCGTGGTGAGGCAAATAATAGTGCTGAGGAGTAGTGGAAAATGCAGGAGTTGAAACTTTAAACATATGATCCAAATGACCATATTCTTGAATAACTCCATCATATTCGCCTCACAAAATTTGTCGAATGGGGACATGAAGTTCTTCCTTGGATGATTCTCCACCTTCTAAAAACGTGAAATCGCTTTATCCAACGAGATCTCACAGACATACGTAGTGCCCTCTAGTGCCCAAGACCGCCTGTAGACGGGCTAAATTCATTGCTCACTTATTCGCTTTCCAAATTCCGTTTTCCTTTTTTTTGTATGCTGTCTAATTCGGGAAAGTTCAAAAATTGTTTCTATTGCATTTGCAATGCATGCTGATAGTTTTGGCAGCTATCAAGGTTATTTAAAGTAGGAAAATTATGAAAAACGAGCGAAATAATTATATTGCAAAAAGAGTGAATTTCAAAAAATCCAAAAAAATATTAAAAGTGGTAAAAAAAAGCTTTTCGTAAGCTTTTTATTGATCTTGCAAGGCAGCCCGCCAGGGTGCGGTCTTAGGACAATTCGAAAAAAAGTATATTAGGTAAGTTTGAAAGTGGAACATTTCAGGAGATATTAAAGCTTAAAAATTGTTATTAATAGACATCGAACGTCGACAAATGCAAAAGTTGTCATCGCTTTCTGATGAAGAGATTGGGAAAATTTTGGAAAATTCTAAGAGAATAAACAAGCAAAATATCAAAGCTCCGTTAAAGTAAATAGAAAATGATAATAAAGTGTTTTTAAAAATAGATAGTGACTATTAAAAAACATAAAATATACAAAAATTAACAAGTGAAAATAAAGAAATAAAAAAATAATAGTAAAATAAAAATATTAAGTGAAGACAAAACTGGCGTATTGAGATATGGCTGAATGCAGCAAATGCAGATCAGCAATTAAGGGTGAAAGTGGTATTAGATGCAATGGTGTATGTGATAAAGCTTATCACCTTACAAAAAAATGTGCCGGTATAGGTCAATACTCGGCAAGGATTATTGATGAAGCAAATTTTATAAAATTTATCTGCGATGATTGCATGCAATATATCCAAGATGTAGACCTTGTTTTAAGGGAAATTCAAGATAGCGTCAATAAAAACAAGCAAACATAATTGGAATACAAACATGAATTTGAGGACTCATTAAAAAAGAATGAAGTTGAAATCAAATCATTATTGGAAGCAATTGAAAAACGCTTTGATGATAGATTTAAGAAAATATATAATATACAAAAACTTTGTGAAAAAAATGTGCAAGAAGTAAAAACTTATATGGAAATGTAAATCAAATGGAAAATAAAAATAAAGATATGTATAATGCAATTGAGAAAAATAACATGACAATGTGTAATGAAATAATAAGAGCGGTCAAAGATACAAACGTCAAAACAAAAATGTCATACGCGAAAACAGTGTCAAATAACATAGTGATACCAGATGTTTCAAAAAATGTCCCCTTAACTATAAAACCTAGAGAAAAGCAAAGTGCAGAAAAAACAAAAGCGGAATTAAACAAAAAAGTGGATCCAATAAATTTTAACATAAAAAATGTTGAAAATAGAAAAAATGGTACTTTGGTTATTCAAAGCGAAACTATTGAAGAACGTAATAAAATTAAGAAGGCAATACAAAATGAAATAAGTGAAAATTATGAAATAAAAGTTAAAAAAAAAAATCGATATGAAAATTATTATAACTGATATGAATTTTAAAATACCTGAAGAAGAATTAATAGAGAAAATAAAAAAACAAAATGAAATAATGAAAAATTGTGAAATGGAATTAGTAAAAATATTTGAAACAAAAAGATATAATAGAACAATATATAATGCAAAAATAAAAATTGATAATGAGTCGTATCCAAAATACATAGCAGGTCAGATGCTTAATGTTGGATGGGATAGATGTAGAGTTTTCGATGGTACAAATATAATACAGTGTTTTAAATGTCAAGGATATAATCATAAATCGTCGGAATGCAAAAATAAAGAAATATGTTACAAGTGTCATGGAAAACATAAGAGTAAAGTTTGTAAAAAGGAAATAATAATGAAATGTGTTAACTGTATAAATGAAAATACAAGACTTAACTTAGGACTTGATGACAACCATGCCATCAATAACCGGGGATGTCCGGTATATCAAAACAAACTTAGTGTAAGAAAGAGAAGAATAGGTTTAACAACCTAACAACCAAAGAAAATACATGGAATATATACTAACATTCAAGGACTAATAAACAACTTTAATCAACTGGAAGTTATTGCTGAAACCGTTAAACCAGATTTCATAATTCTGACTGAAACCCATCTGACTAAGAAAATAGATGAAAAGGAGATTGAAATAAAACAATATGACCATTATATAACATTATTAAATTCATCTAAAACTGGCGGAGTAATTATTTATTTCACAAAGCAATGGAATTTAAATAAAATTAAAGACAATGTAAATGACTCAAATTATTGGATTAGTGCATATATGGCAAAATGTGTAAAAACTTCTTTTATAATAGTAATAGTATATAGATCAACGAGCAGTCATAAAGCGGAATTTTGTGAAGCGTTTCAAGAATTTTTAGAAGAAATATGTGAAAAAAATTGCGATATTATAATAGCCGGAGATTTCAACATAAATTGGTTTAAAGATTTTTATAAAAATAAATTGGAAAGTATACTAAATGATAATGGCTTAAAGCATATAATGAATGAATATACTAGAATAACACAAAACTCAAAAACCTTAATAGATTATATTATAACAAATAATGAAAGGATTTCGGCAAAAAATAATACAAATAATAAAATAGCGGATCATGAATCCATAGACATTTTTATTGAATACGAAAGTATAGACCGGGAAACACAAACTAAAGAAATAGAGATTTTTAAATATAATAAAAATAATTTTAATAATGAACTAAGTGCAATACTTCAATGTAATGAAATAAATGATTTGAATGGTTATGTCAACAATTTTGATACCTGCTTAGAAAATATAATAAAAAAGTTAACTGTTAAAAGAAAAATAAATGAAAGCAACAATAATAAATGGTTTAATAGAGAACTCAGAATATTGAAAAGAGAGAAAGTTCTTAAATACCAGAAGGCAATTATTGAAAACACCATGGAATAGTTATAAATTAATAAGAAATACATATAAAGTTAAGATTGGAAACGAAAAAATAATTATATAAACAATAAAATAACCGGCACAAATAACCAGAAAGAAATGTGGAGCAAAATAAGAGAACTGGTACTAAAAAACCCCCGAAATGTGATAAAAACTGTGCTATTTCAGCAAATAGAGTATAAGGACAATTTTAAAATATCCGAAAATTTTATTAATTATTTTGTAAATAGTATTAAGGAAATAAGAAACTCCAATGAAAATGTGCAGTATAACAATAACATATCTCTAATAGACTCAAAATTCAAATTTCGTACAATATCTTTACAAGAACTTAAAATTATATGTAAAACAAGTAAGAAAATTATAGTCGGTCTAGACCGACTATACGATACCATATACCATGCGTTTAGAGACCCTATCTCTAAGGCCCAACTAATTGGATATAGAAAATAAGCATAAACCAAATTTGAGTGACATTTTTATTATTTTTTTTTGGCTGCAGATATGAAAAAGTTCATATCGGATGCTATGTCTATATGGGGACTAGGTCCAAAAATGGACAGATCCTGACCATGGTTGGTAAAGTCTCTTGTATTTTGCGAAAATATATACCAACAAGTAAGAAAATTATAGTCGGTCTGGACCGACTATACGATACCCTATACCATGCGTTTAGAAACCCTATCTCTTAGGCCCAACTAACTAGACATAGAAAATAAGCATAAAAATTTGAGTGGGATTTTTATTAATTTTTTGGCTGCAGATATGCAAAAGTTCATATCGGATGCTATATCTATATGGGGATTAGGCCTAAAAATGGACCGATCCTGACCATGTTTGGTAAAGTCGCTTGTATTTTGCAAAAATATATACAAACAAAATTTGAAACCCTATCTCTTAGGCCCAACTAACTGGACATAGAAAATAAGCATAAAAATTTGAGTGGGATTTTTATTAACTTTTTGGCTGCAGATATGAAAAAGTTCATATCGGATGCTATATCTGTATGGGGATTAGGCCTAAAAATGGACCGATCCTGACCATGTTTGGTAAAGTCTCTTGTATTTTGCAAAAATATATGCAAACAAAATTTGAGAAGAATCAGTGTAATATTTTTGTTTTTTGATAGATTTAAGTGAAGATAGGGAAGCAGCTCTATATGGGGCATATGACTAAGAGTTGTCCCATAGAGTTGGATCTTATGGCAATTTATGTCGATTTCATAGGGGTCATTTGTATGGGGGCTAGGTCTGAACAAGGACCGATTCTCACCAATTTCAATAGCGTTCATCCTATGGCTGATAAAAGCTTATATACCAAATTGCATCAAAATATATTCATATTTGCGACCTGCAGTTTGATTACAAGGTTTACATGGACACACAGACGGACGGACGGACATCGTTAAATTGAATCAGATAGTGATTCTGATTCGATCGGTATAATAAAAGATGGGTCTGGGTCAAATATTTTTGGTAGTTACAAACAGCAGCACAAAGTCATTATATCCAAACCACATAGTGGTATAGGGTATAACAAAATTTGAGATGAATCAGTGCAATATTTTTGTTTTTTGATAGATTTATGTGAAGATCGGGAAGCAGCTCTATATGGGGCGTATGACCGAGAGTTGTCCCATAGGGACCGTTTTTGGGCTATTCATTAATGGATGTAATAAACACATACCAACCCAATTTGACTAAGATCTATACAATAATTTGGATCTTATGGCAATTATGTCGATTTTATAGGGGTCATTCGTATGGGGGCTATTTCATCAAAATATATTCATATTTTCGAACTGCGAACACAAAGTCATTATACCCAAACCACATAGTGGTATAGGGTATAAATATGAAAAACAAACCAGACTACAATAAAATATCAAACAAAATAATCTTAGATAATTGGAACATAACAGGAAATATTAGTTATGCTCAATATTATAAATAAGTCGCTTACAAGTTGAGTTTTCCCTAACAACTGGAAGGAATCGATGATTACACCAATAGAAAAAGTTAAAAATACTACCAAATGTGAGGAATACCGTCCAATTAACATATTAAAAACATGTGAAAAAATTATTGAAAAGATAGTTAAAAATCAATTGGAATACTATATGGAACAACAAAAGTTACTGTCAAAGTATCAATCTGGTTTTAGATAGAGAAATTCATGTGAAACAGCGGTCAACTATGTTATTAATAGATGGAAATATAAGATGAGAAATAATAAAGTATTGGCTATTTTCCTAGACTTCAGGAGAGCGTTCGAAACAATTGATAGAAGTATCCTGCTGCAGAAACTCCATAAGTATGGTATTCAAGATAAAGAATTAGAATGGTTTAAATCATACTTAACTAACCGCAGACAAATTACAAAAGTTAATAATGTTGAATCTAGTGCAATAGCGAATGATTTTGGAGTGCCCCAAGGCTCAATTTTAGGAGCTATTTATTTATTATATACATTAATGATATGGAAAAAGTTTTAAACAAATGCGAAATTGTTCTATATGCAGACGACACTCTGATTTTTACAGAAGCAGCAACTGAAGAAATGTTTCATGAAAATTTAACAACGGATATGTCTAATATCAATAATTGGATAAAAATTAATAAACTAAAATTAAACGAAAGTAAAACGAAATTAATTGAAATAAAAATGAACACTAACATAACATTTAAAATAAATAATGTAATAATAGAAAAAGTTAACAACATTAAATATCTGGGTTTCTCAGCAGACAAAGACTTAAATTTCAAGGAACATCTTGAATATGTATGTAAAAAAATAGGTAAAAAAATCGGATTTTTCAAACGAATAAGAAATAAACTATCAATTACAACTGCGATAAACATATATAATACAATAATTAAACCAAATTTTGAATATGGATCAACTGTGTTATACATATGTTGTTCAGAGCGGCAAATAACAAGACTACAAAAACTACAAAATACAAAGTAAAATTTTAAAATGTAATCGATTTACCTCTATAAATTTTATGTTAGACACTCTAAAATGGCTGAATATACAACAGATTAGAACTAAATACAATAAATTTCATACAGAAAATGAAGAATGGAGATGCACCTGAATATTTGATCGAACAAATAAGGTACGTTGGTGATGTTCAACCGTACAGCCTGAGGAATGCAACGGATTTCAGGCTTCAACGAGCAAATACTAATGATATGCAAAAATCACTATATTATAAAGGATTAAGACTTTACAATATGATGCCAAATAGTATTAAAAATTAATTAAATGCAAATATTTTTAGAAGAAAACTTGTATTTTTTATAAGAAATATTAATATAAATCCGAGCTTATATATGTATGTAATTTATTAAATGCAATGTCATGAAAATGTATTCAAAATACTACTTAAAATTAAATAAATTATTCCAAAACCATAGTCCATACAGCTTATGCTGCAACAGAGCTTATCCCGTGGTTCGTACCAGGGATGAGTAATCTCTAGCATATGCAGGGGTGGATTTATATCTATAATAATAATAATAATAAATAATTTGATGAATTTCGAGAGCGATACTGACGTAGAAGAAGATATGGAAGACATTTTGGATAATCATGCTTGCGAGACGGAGTGTCATATCAACGTTGGATTTGAAGAGACGATAAATAGAGCCGTGAATATGTCAGATTTAATGTTAATATCAGAAATTTGCGTTACTTCAAGCGGAAGTCCCGCGTCATTGGCAAAATTATCATCTCCTACTTCGATTGCTTCAAATACTCCTCAACTCAGAAACGCAAACGCAATGTGCCTGATGAGCAGAATATCATTCAGCTTGAAGATAGTGTTATAAGTGAAACAGGGGAGTTTATTGGATCCGTTTCGGATGTCGATCCCAAATTTCACATTTTCAAGAAAATATTGTGGTGCCAAAAGAACTTAGTGCTGGATAACTCTGCGATTGCATTTTGTGAACCCGAGCTAGGGGAAGATCTTGAAACGCCTTTCAACTTCCTTCTTCACAACCAATTCGGAAATTCATCAATATATTGGTATTTTATTTTTTATGCCAGTTTTTCGCTATTCGAGTGTCCATGCATATTGGGACGAATATGCGTTCCAAATAATCCAAAATACTATGTAAAGAAATTGATTGGAGAAAATACGGAGTAATTTGCATTTTAATGATAATAGTAAACTGCCTGCTAAGAATGCTGCAGACAACGATCCTCTGTATAACATACAGCCAATTGTGAATCATTTTAATGAAAGGTTTCAATCCATTCCAATGACTTAACGTTTTTGTGTGGATGAACAAATGTCCGCAACGAAGATGAAGACTTTGCTTCGATAATATTTGCCAGATAAACCACATAAATGGGGAGTAAAACTGTTTGTTTTATGTGACTCCTTCGGCTTTTGCTATAATTTCGAGATATATTGCGGCGCAGGAGACAATATTATGCGAACCGGCTCTCCAGACCTTGGAGCGTCAGCAGATATAGATCTTCCATTGTCACGCAATGCTTCAGATTATAAAAACCACATAATATATTTTGATAACTACTACACTTTACTGCAGAATTGTAAGCTGCCAACCGACAACCACATCAAGAAACCACCACGTGGATATTCTACTGAGTTTTGTGGATCTGTTTCTGGAGTCGAAATTTCTTTATCACTTTGGAAAGATAATAATACTGTGCGTCTCGCATCGACCTACGCAGGAACGAAACCTTTTCAGAATAAAACAAACCCAAGAACACAGATATCACGTTTTGTTCGGTCTGAAACAAAGTTTGTTTATGTCGATTGCCCCAATATAATCCATGAATACAATAGCCATATGGGTGGTGTCGATCTCATGGATGGTCATATTGGTCGATAAAAATTCCAATGGAGCAACAAGTATACAAATCGACTGTTCGTACATTTGCTTCAGTGATGCCAGAAGTAGGGAAAATTCCCTACAAGTAGGTTTTTTTGACTTAAAAACATGAGCGTAGGGAAATAGGGACAGATTTTTCATATTCGACCAAAAGTAGGGATTTTTTTTTTAATTTTAAAAATAATTTTCCTTTCTAAATCCTTCGGAAACTGTTTATCGTTTTTCTCGAAAAAATGTTTTTGTCGAATTGAACAAAACAATATTTCTATGACGAGTTGGCAATATCAGGCGTTTTTTTATTAAATTTTTAACGTTTATTGTTTCACTATAGTTAGCATCACTTAACCAGTCATATTGGCAATATCAGGTGTTTGTTTTGTTTCTTTTTTGTAAAAAACTGAATTCTTTGTAAAGAAAAATTGTTTTATGTGGATTGTGAATTGAAATTATAAGGTAAGCAATATTTTGGCATAATTTAAATGCTCTGAAGTCGGACTAGTGAAGTTTTATCTTTAAACAGAAAATGTCTTCAAGTGAATCTTCACATGGCCGCAGAAGCCCCCCAAAAAAATATAGGAAACAAAAGTTTCGCCCTATATGGCTTGACGAAAGCGAGTTTAAAGGATGGCTGGAAGTAATACCAAAAGACATATACAAATGCAGGTGCTCCTCATGTGGAAAAATTTTGAACTGTGGGAAGTCGGAGCTTTTCAAGCATAGCTTAAGCAAAATACACAAGAAAAATGTGGTCTCACTCAAAAATGCACAAAAGATTGACATGTTTACCAACAAACAAAATAAGGCGGAGGACCCAGTTAAAAATTTTGAAATGCGAATCAGTATGTTTTTTGCAGAGCACAATGTGGCATTCCAAGTTGTTGATCACCTTATACCCCTGTTAAAAGAAATTGTACCGGATTCGGAAATTTTAAAAAAGTGCAAATTGGGAAGAACTAAATGTACAAAAATTATACAAAACATATTAGCCGAAGAGGAAAAATCCAAATTGATTTCAAAATTAAGAAAGTATAATTTTTCTGCTTTAGTTGACGGAAGCACAGACATATCGTCAAAAAAAAGCCTATGTGTTCTGGTCAAATTTTTTGACGAAGAATCTGAAAAAATTACTGTGCAGCTTTTAGATCTCATACCAGTTGGTACTGACGGTACTGCTAAATCATTGTACACACTGTTTAAAAACACAATTTTGAGTTATTCTATACCATTTGACAACGTAGTTGGAGTAGGTTCCGATGGAGAAAATACCATGGTTGGTAAAAACGATTCATTTGTTTCCCGTTTCTTGGAGGACAATCCGCACAGTATAAATATCAAATGTATTTGTCATTCTGCAGCTCTTATTGCTAACAAAGCATGCTTGGAACTACCGCGAGCACCCGAGGAGTTAATTCGTCAAATTGGCACATATATTTCAGGTAGCTCAAAAAGGTGTACAGAGTTGGAGGAGTTCCAAGTTATGATGAACGAAGAAAAACGAAGAATTTTAAGAACTTCCGAGACTCGCTGGTTGTCTCGTCAAAAATGTATAGAACGTATACTGCATTATTGGAACGTTCTAATCGAATACTTTAAAAGTGCACACGCTCGTGATAAATTAAAATCGGCTGAATGGATTTGCGCCGAATTCAGTAACGTATGCAACAAAGCATATTTATTGTTTTTAAAGTATGCTTTAAACTACCTCAACGAACTAAATGCACTTTTTCAATCGAAAAAAATTTTAATCCATGTACTTCATTCGGAGTCAGTTAAAATATTTCTAAAACTTGGACAAAATTGTATAAAAAAAACGGAGTTAAAAACAAATTGCATAGTTCGTTCACCCCATGTATCATTACCGATTCAAGAAGTTTTTCTGGGACCTGAATGCGAAGAATTTTTGAAACAATTGCCCGAAAAAAATATGCTGCAAATAAAAATGGATTGCCTTAAATTTTATATCAAGGCATTGGAAGAAATTCAAAACCGACTTCCATTAAAAACAGAATCTCTTTTTAAAGAAATGGAATTTTTAAATCCTATGGCTGCATTTGGAGAAAATAAGGAGGATTTAAAATTTTTTTATTTGTGCCAAAAATTTGACTTAAATTTAAATGAATTGACACAAGAGTGGAGATCACTGGAGTACAGTTTTTCTAAAAATGAAATCAAATCTTTTGAAAAAATTGGCATCGTACAATTCTGGTGCAAAATTATGCAAGCGAAAAATTTTAATGACAATTTTATATTTCCCAATTTATCAAAGTTGGTAAAAAAACTGTTTGCATTACCTCATGCAAATGCGGATGCTGAACGAATATTTTCGGTAGTTACCGATGTTCGTACCAAAAAAAGGAACAAATTGAGCCACGATAATTTAAATTCCATATGTATAATAAGATCCTTCTTGCAAAACGAAGAAATTGATTGCAAAGATTTTAAGTGCAATCAAAATCATTTTGAAAAGTTTAATTCAAATGTTCTTTATACTTAAACTTTTTTTTTTGTTGGTTTTTTTTTTATAGAATAATCTATAATTTAAATGAATTGTTATTTTTGTTTTAGTTATTTTAAATGACTGATTTTTTATCCTTAAAGACTGTAATTTGTGTTGCTTTAATACTAATAAATATACAAACTTTAACTTTAAATGTTATAAACTATAATTAATTTAAAAATCTATATTCATATTTGTAGGGAAAATTGTAGGGAAAATTTTTTAGCCATGTAGGGAGAAAAGGGATTTTTTTTGCTTGCGTAGGTTTTTTTGAAAATATCATCTGGCATCACTGATTTGCTTGGTTCAGCCATGGTAAACGCCTACATTTTGTTAAACAGAATCAACAAGCTAATGCTAATGATAGACGATACCAGCTGCCAAACTTCCGAGCAGAGATCGCATCCGTACTTTGCATGCAGAGACCTTCATTGCCCAAAGCTCCAGGGCGCCCACGCCAAAATTTTAAAAAAAGTTAACAGGGTTTTCCCTTTCTACCGCCTGTAGACGTCCATTACGATGGAGTCGGACATTTTCCGCAGTTTTTATCATGCGCTGGTAAAAAAAACTTGTAAATTTGCTGGTTGCAATTCCGTAACCCAAATTGTATGTCGAAAGTGTAATTTAAACCTGTGTCTTTTTAAGCACAAGGACTGCTTCTACGATTTTCACCACAAATGACTTGAACAAACTGTTTTTTCTTCATAAATATTTATTGTTTTCAAAACCTTTCTGTATTAACTTAAAAAAAATGATATCTGAAATTCTTGTTTTTTTTCTACACATTTCTGTAATATAATGAAAAAAATTTGAGGGAAATTTTTTGACCTATTTTCCCAAAGCCTGTGGTCTAAGATTTTGGCGCTACAAAACCTAATCTGACTAAAAAATTAAGTTTTTTTAAATATCCTTTACTTTTAAAACAAGTCAAACCCAAAAATATTTTTGATCCAGAAAAAAATTTGGGCACTAGAGGGTTAACAGAAATCGGACCAGTGGGAATCCATCCAAAGATGGTCTCTTGTGCCATTAAAGATCCACATATCTTATGTTGTATGCCGGAAAGCATTATAGACGGGAACAAGTCCCCCCTATCAGAATATTGATATTCGAACTATTATAAAACTGAGGATCTGCGAGGGGGATTTTAGGAAGGTTTGAAAAGTCTGAAGCCATAACATGTTGGGAAGGAAGATTACCTGCTAAATGTGGAACAACTAATGCATTAACTGAAATCTAAACATTATGAGTTAATGATTAACTCAGAATAAACGTACACTCACGTTAAACAGTGGCTGAGCGTATTATTTAGCCCGGAAATTTTCGCATTTGTGCGCTTATATGGCAGTCTGAGAAGGTTGAATAAACGATCAGAGGTAAAAGTTCCTTCAGACCCCGAATCGATCAAAGCGTGTGCTTGATATCTCATATTTTGATGGCAGATATCAACTATAGAAGTACCTAACAGAGCACCCCTAGCGTTGGAAGCAAAACAAGTTTGAACAACTCCAGTTTCTTTACTATTAGTGGACTGTATCTTAGAGGAATTTGACTTAGAAGCAAATGGAGGTATATGTGGATTCAATTTAGAATTGGATTTCGAATTAGGTGTCTGAGAGGAAGAACGAGTATTCAGAGTTTCGGAATCTATATCGAGAAATGTATTATGGCGTTTATTACATCGACAGCAATTATGTTTACTAATACAATTTTTTACACCATGGCTTTTAGAAAAACAATTTAAACACAAGCTTTGCTTTTTTATTTCGGAAAATCTCTGATTTTGATTCATTTTCAAAAAACGAGAGCACTTTCGAATTATATGTGATTCCTTGGGGCATAATGGACATTTAGGAACTAGAACATTTGCTTGAAAAGCGCTAACTTTATTAGAACTATGACTACTCTTAAGCTTCGCATCTGTGGATTTTGTCTGAGATGAACTACGGTTTTCAGAAATTGATTCTAAAGTTCGATATCGATCAGCTAAAAACGTGTCTAGAACAAACCATTTCGGAATAGAAGTCTTATCACTTAGCCCTTGTTCCCAAAGGCTAAGAGTAAGATGAGGAAGACTATTAGTGCATAGAAAGACGAAAATAGGATCCCAGCTCTGGACATCAATTTCATGCAATTGAAGAGTGGAAATGCAGAAGTTGATATCCCGCTGAAGTTGCTTTAGCGCATTTCCAGTCTCTGAGTTAATGGACTGAAGATTGAACAATATTCTTAGCTGCATATTAATGAGGACTCTACGGTTTTCATATTGAGCGCAGAGGGTAGCCCATGCTAATTCGAAGCCTTAATTTGTCAAGGGACTCTTCTCCCGTGGTTTTCTTTATTAAATGCAGTAATCTTTCTATTTGACTCAACCTTGAATAGATCACGAAGAGTTGGCCAACACAAATAATCTCCACTAAAGACCTCAATGTCACATGGAGGAAGAGAAAATTGTAAGCGCCGGACCCACTAGGAGAATCTATCTCAGATTCGGTTGGAACAGATTTATTAACTTGAAGGACGATTGGAACAGACTCAGATTGACGCACTTCATACAATTCAGAAAATCTTGCCAAACAGTTACAATAGGTGATGTAATTGCTCGTGTACTTGATTTTAATCGACTCTAAATTAAAAGTCTCTTTATCCCTTTTATTGGTAACACTACCTTCACTTTCCATATCAGAAAGTAGTTGCTTGTATGCAGTTTTGATTCGAGACCACGTTGATTTTAGCTCGCATCTGTGCATTTCAATTGCATGAAGAGATGTGACAGGAAATTGATTGTCATTTAGGTCTGAATCGAACTCAACTAAACTATCAGCTAAACGAATGAAGTTTTCTAGAGACATTAATACTAATTTAACTATAAACGGAGAAAAATAAACTGATATGACGGAACTGCTGCAATTATTCGAATGAAAATGATAAGAAGTTCTTTGTGTATAAAGGATAAACTGTTTCAAAAAAAAAAAAAAATCAAGGGAACTTTAAAGTCCAATCAAGCCGGATTTTATTCAACTAATCTCTTCCGAAACCAAGCGAAAATTGTTAAAAAAAATAAGAGCAATATTTATTTATTGCTATTTGAAGTAAAAAAAAAATTCGATTTGGATCAGAACTTTGAAGGCGAATTGAATATTAAATGATCTCTGAAGATTTGACACCAATAGAAATATTCGCCAATATTGCCGATTACTAAATTACAAACAATACGAAATTGTTCATAAGCAAAATAATATAAACGATTATATTTCAAAAAAACTGTTCAATTTTGAATACGAAATTGTTCAAAGGCAAAATAATATAAACGATTATATATCAAAAAACTGTTCCACTTTGAATACGAAATTGCTTAAAAGCCAAGTAATATAAACGATTATATTTTAAAAAATATTTCAACTTTGAATACGAAATTGTTCAAAAGCAAATAATATGAACGATTATATTTGAAAAAAATTTCAACTTTGAATACGAAATTGTTCAATAGCAAATAATATATACTATTATATTTCAAAAACTGTGCAACTTTTAACTATCTAGATACTTTGGCTCAAGAAATGAAAACAACCTAAACATCAATGTTCAATAACAATAGGAGATAAAATTTTGTCTTGGGAAATTCTCTCCCATCGCCACAAAATCTCGGAGAACCATGAACAGTAATAAGCTGTTATCAGAAATAAACAAAGTTTTCATCAAACGGAACACCTTATATGATTTGAAAGAGTTGCTGTCGTTATTTACACTCGAAGTTTTTTGCCAGTAAATCGACAGAATGTACAATATAAATAAATAAATTTTTTATTTAAATCAAAATGAAATTCTTATTTCATTTAGCGAATTTGCAACAATCATAAATATACTGGATGAGGTAGAGGCTGATATTCACGAATTCCAAAAAATTTTTTTTGAAAATATTCGGTATGGAATGGTACTAAAACCCCAGCACACGTTGGATGAATAGCTAAATATTCAATAAAAATACATTTCCATTCGGAATGAACTTTTTTGAATATTTGAACAAAATTGTAGGTCACAACTAAACTTGGTAACAAAGGACTACGTTGTGCTGAAATATTTACAATTAACTTTAATATTACAAGTATGAATATATTCTTTAAAAAATTAAAAATATGAAAATTTGACGACAACAGAATCAATGAATATAAATATCCGTTTTATAATAAAATTTAATAGTTTCTTTTAAAAAAAATAAAGTTTCTTTAAAAATATAAAAATTTGACGAAAACCGCTAATTAAACTCACACGTATACTTACGCTCTTTTGTTTGATCGTCAATCAACCAATAGGAAATCAGCATGTTGAGTGGGAGAGACAAACTACACTTGCAGAACTTCTGTGTCTTATAAATTTTTAATCGTCATCGAGACTGCTGTCAGTGAACACATAAATTGAAATTATTGCGATATATTAATGATGTCAGCCGAAAAGTATTTTGTGTTACCAAATGCTTTTGATGACATGCAATGTCTTATTTGTCATAAGACATTTAAAAAAACTAAGAAATATAATTTAAAGAAATTTTTAGAAGCTGAAAATATTGAAATAACCGAAAAAGAATATTTAAAAGATTACCAATTTATTTTAGACATGGCGTTTTTAACAGACATTTGGAACATTTTGAATGAGTTGAATTTGAAGCTGCAGGGAAAAGATAATAATATTTCTGATATGTTTAAAATGCTTTCAAATTTTAAAACTCAGCTATTTTTACTTGCAGCTCAATTTGATTCTGAAGACTTGTCGGACTTTCCGAAAACTTCTGTTATTTACGACAAGGAGAAAATCTTGAAAAAGTTTGAACTTTTGGAAATATTAGAAACGCTTTTTAATAACTTTAATGACAGGTTTAAGGATTTTGAAAATATTCAGCATTTACTGGATATTTTTCAAAACCCTTTTAAATGCGATATATTAAAGTACGAATTTCCAATCCAAACAGAACTTATTATACTTCGAAGTGAATTAGATTTCCCGGATAATTTTATCAATATAGAATTCTGGAAAAATCTGGATGGTACAATATATCCTGAAATAAAGAAGATTTCATTGAAGTGTTTGTCTTTATTTCCCTCAACGTATCTTTGCGAACAAATATTTTCAGAATTGAATTATATTTGCTCAAAAAAACGCAATAAGCTGAATTCGTCTAGTTTGAGAAATATACTTTTATTGCGTAACTGCAATAAGAGTATCAACATAGAAGATTTCATTACTTTTTAATTGCAAATTGAACAATGATTAATTGAGGGACAATTTATAAACACTTCGAAGATTCTTTTTATTTCGAGATATATCATACTATCCAGATGTCCGCATATATAAATTATATATGTATGTATTACAGATATATATATATCTATCAATACATTCATCAAGAGTATTACTAAAATAAATACATTCATCAAGAGTATTACTAAAATATGTACATTCATTAATTTTACATTTCCCTATTGTTAAACAAAGAAACAGAAATAAAATGACAACACCCGCCACACATGTGCTTTCGTCGCAATATCGTTGACGACTAAATAAAATGAATAGCAAATTGTTTTCTTCCAGTGTTATTTCGTCACTCTCACCAATACTACTACCTTGGGCATCTATGAACTAGAGTAAAGTAAATGAAGGAGAAATATTGTACTGGATTATTGTGGGGGTGTAGTAGCAGTATGATCACTTTATTAAGAGCACAAGTATATGGAAGAGTTAGTAAAATGCACTGTGTAATATTATGAGAAAAAAAGGGGAAAGTAAATGAAGGAGATATATTGAACTGAATAAGTGTGTAGGTGTATTAGTAGTTTCTTAACTTTATTAAGAGCACAATAATTGGAAGAGTTAGTAAAATGCACTGTGTAATAATAATATTAAAAAAAAGGGGAAATGGTCTTAACTTATTATTTTGTATGTAACTCCGCGTTTACCCACCAATATTAGGAGCAGCCTCTTCAGTAAATCTTCTAGGCAGAATAATTGAAAAGGAAACTTCACTTTATTTTCTCTAGTTTACCAACCAATATTTTAAGTAGCCTCTTCCATAAATCACCTTGACGGAATAGTTGAACAATAAGCTTCTCTTTATATTTTTATATTTTTCACCAAACTATTTAGCTCTTATTAATAATTCAATTTTCATTTACTTTAATTTTTATTTAATATCTGGTTTTCACTATGTCATATAAGCTGACAACAAACAATTGCCTCAACTGACATCTCATAATTTTCTTTTCACTGCGTATTCATTACATCTTATAAACGAACAAAAATCCGGCTGTCAAACTCAATCAAATTGCCAACATGCTGACAATTTCATTTCAGATGTCGAATGTTGCCAGGGGTTGTAAATGACAAGATATTAAAACCCCTTTTCATTCAACTGCCAATAATTGACAACAATTGCCATTGAAAATGACATAATGAAAACCAGGCATAAGTTTCATAATTATTGTTCTCCAATTTCTGTTTTTGTCATTTCATAATATTTGAGTTTAATTTACGATGGCTACTTCTTGTAGCAATTGCAAATAAATGAATTTACTATGCACTATGAAACGTATGTATATAGGGATAAGCAAGAAACAAAACGAACCTTTTTTTTGATGATTATGTTGTTGTTGTAAGAATAGAAATACGGCAAGATCTCCAATATAAATTTGTCCTCAGGTTTTATTCCAATCTGGTTCGCTAGGACCAATGTAAAATCTGAATAGAGATGGATTATAAATTTGTGTAGCTGGAGATGGATTATGAGACCTGGAGTGACAAAACAATTAGCTGAGAAGGGAACAAAATCAATGTATGAGTTTGTTTCTCAGCAATAATTATAATATCCCAAATTCACCATGAAAGAAAACAAAGAAAAAGGCAGAATTAGGAATTGGATTATTTAGTTTATTGAACAATGGAGAAAACAGATCTTACCAGTATGAAAGCTAGGTTGACAAGAAGGAAACGAGTTTTTTATGTTGAAGCGGAAATCTATATCTATGACGTTTCTATTGGTTTGACATTAATTTCAGGCATTTATGCTAGACAAAGGTAGAAAGTAATTGCGGTAACTTTCTATCTTTCAAATTATGCAACATTTGTCTATAAACAAGAAGAACTAATAGAAATCGCATAGATGGGATTAGTGACAAAATAAATCAATACTTTGGCATTAACAGTGTGTATTATTCTGAGTGAATAATGTTAAAATCTCTTTTGGTTGGAGGGGAAATGTCGCAATCTTTAAAGAGATGTAATTATAATTCCTCGAGTTGGAGTAATTATAATTGGGGTTATGGGACATAAAGAAAAAGGAGAGTTAGATTTCTTTATGTAAATTTATATGTGGGAATTGTGATGCTCACCTTTATGGGATCGTACACTTTTTTTAAAAGAATTTTATGATTTTTTTTGATGCCCAAGGTTTTTTTTTATTAACAAATTCAATTTTAGGTTGTGTACGATTGTAAATCCAAATGATAAGTAAGTTAGAAATTTTCTGTACAATATTATGATACTTCGTTTTAATGTACTTCGTTTGTTTTTTTTTTTTTTGTTTTAATAAAATTGAAACCGCTGAATATATTTTCGAAATTACATTTAAGCGATTACTAAATTTAACGGTTGGCAACTAATAATTCAAATATATATATTTTTCAAGTTTTAGCGATTTGTCTTAAGCTAATATTACAATTAATATTAAAAATAATAAATATTAAAAATTCATTTTTGTTTTATTATTTTGGAGGTCCAAAGTTGTTTGGACACAGTGTGCCAGCCTCAGGCGTTGGTTCATTACCTCCCGAAATAGCAAAACTGTAAGAAGAAACTACTCTTTTTTCTCAATAAATACTTTGATTTGTTCGAACAATTTGATAGTTCTCAAAAGGTGTTCAATCCCACAATACCGTGCAGCTAAACTTAAGAAAGAACATCATACTTTAAAAATAAGAACTTTAAACCGTCTTGCCAGTCCATGTTAAAACGTGTTTTAGTCCTTCGAAGTAAAAGAAATGCGAAAGAAACAAGTTTGGATTTTTATAAGGAATTGGAAAGTGAATAAATGTTAGATAAAAAATTTATTTCTTTATGATTTTTTGAATTACTTTCTAATTCATACAAACTGTACATACAATGTTTGAAGGCGGCTTAATAAGTCCGTGAACTTCCAATCTTTTTGTATTTCCCTCACAGTTAATAAGAAATCAACACTGCTCCCTTCAACTATCATCTCTTCATAGACTGAGCAACCACCGTCACTAAGTTTGTGTGTGGCAGCTATTCAAAAAGTAGATTGGTGCTGTGTTTACTCACAAGCTACCATAATCGTGTGACAACTTCATAGGAGGACTAGGCGTTTATCAAACGCAATACGGAAGAGGTTTTGTACCGGCTTTTAATGTTGGATGAAACATGGATCCATTAAAGCACACCAGAAGGACAGCCTACAATACCGTATTTTGGGATATATGCCGCATAATCCGCATTTATTATATTAATTTTTTTAAAACGCTTGAAAAACAAGCGTTTTAATTTTTAGTAAACACTTAAGACTTCAATAACATTTTAGTCTCATAATTTTAATAAAAAAAATATTTGTTCTATCAAATTCAACAATCCAGTCTTTAATGTACATACAGTGAGTGACAACACAATGAAAACTTCTAACAATACCTAAAAATTGGATCATAAAATGCAAAACTTATTAATTTAAAAATTTACCATGAAATTTATCAGAAAAAAAATAACAAAACTTAAAAGTATTCATTTGTATGTCATTGACAAAACAATGGAAACCATACTTATATAATAGTTGAAAACTTTTTCTAATTTTTAGTTCAATAACACTGTGATAGTTTTTGACCCAAAAAAAAATGAACTTCGATGAATCCTTTTCGAGCTATTAGGGGGGAGTCCCCTGAGTGCAAAGGTACATTTGGAAGTGTCAGATTGGATCCAGTTTTTGAGAAATCGGTATATATCCATTTTTCAGGAATATAGCGAAGTCTGCGCTATTTAAAAAATTTTTATTCGACTGTATTAGTTTTTTTTGCCTTCTTAACTTTCTTTTACGAAATGTTTTGACTTTTTTATCATCTTATCAATGCAAAAACAATTTAAGCATAGTTAACAAAGAAGAATTTGACGGCATTGAATAAAGTTAAAAAGCAGAAAAGTAAAAAGCAAGCAGAAGTTGGTGATAAAATAACTTTTTTGTTTAAAATTAGATATTTTTTATTTATTAAAATCAGCGATTGTTTTAAAAAATTAAATAATTTTTGTTACGTGTGCGGGAAGTTCACAGCTATGCCACAAAAAAATAAAATAGGTGATCAATTGGCTGAAATCTATGAACATTAATTTAATTTGACAGTCATACAAAACGTGGATTGGGTGCCTCAAATTGTTTGCGGATCTTGCCGCTCAATATTATATGGGTGGATAAATGGTCGCAGAAACGGCTTTAAATTCGGTGTTCCGATGATTTGGACCAAGCCAATAAATCACGAGACCAATAAATGCTATGTGTGCATAAATAATTTTACAGGTCTTAACCGATTAAAGGCAATTGGTCACGTTTACCAAAGCGTTCCATCAGCACAAACACCACTTTCGCACTCAGATGCAGTGCCTGTTCCAAAAAGACCAAGTCCTACTGAAGCCTATGCACCAGAAACGTTCCAACTTCAGCAGAGTCATCGATCTCTTTGTATCAACCCTCCACTATTTCACAAAAATTTAGTCATATTGAAATCACGCAGCAACGATTTGACAGAATGGTGCGTCAGCTCAAGTTGTCACAACGTCGAAGCATAGTGCTCGGTCAACATTTAAGCGCAGTCAATATCCTAGAAAATTTATTCATCACGAGGCCGCCAGCGGGAATTTTTACACTTTTTTAACGTAAATGAAAACAATTCATTGGCATACTGCAATGACGTTGGTGGATTGATTTTGGCGATGAATTACACCTATAAAGCGGAAGATTGGCGACTTTTTATTGATGGGTCAAAAATAAGCCTCAAAGCGGTGCTCTTGTATAAAGACAATTCGAACAACCCTGTACCTGTTGCTCTTGCCGTAAACACAAAGGAATCTTTTGATTCAATGAAAACGATCATAGAATCATTAAAGTACAAAGACCACATGTGGAAAATTTGTGCTGATTTAAAAGTTGTTGCCCTTTTATCTGGACTGCAAACAGGTTACACGAAAAATATGTGTTTTATGTGCTTGTGGAATTCGAGATACAAGGACACATCACAATACCAAAAGCGTGACTGGGCAATGAGAAAAGTGCATGCAGTTGGAGTCAACAACATTTTGCATGAAAACTTGGTGCCAATAGAAAAAATTTTGGTACCTCCACTGCATATAAAGCTAGGCATTGTTAAAAATTTTATTAAGGCGTTGATTACACGGCAGAATGAGCAAGCGTTCAACCAACTTCAATATATTTTTCCTCGTTTGAGTAAAAATAAAATAAAAGAAGGTAATAATTTGTAAGTTTGTAAAATCTCAACTGGAATGTTCTATTGTTTATTTTTTTCAGGCATGTTGAATGGCCCAGACATTCGCAAATTGATGAGAAAAGGAGCTTTTGATGATTGCCTTAGTGAAGATGAGCTTATTGCCTGGAAAAACATTAAAGCTGTTCTTGAAAACGTAATAGAAAATTTTCGAGCACATAACTGGAAGTCATATGTTGACAACATGCTTCAATCCTTTGAAAAAATGAATGTCAACATGTCATTAAAAATACATTTTCTTCATTATCACCAAGATTACTTCGACCGCCAAATGCCATCGGAATCAGATGAGCATGGTGAACGATTTCATCAAGTTTCAGCTCAGTTAGAGCATTGGTATAGTGGAAAAAGATTAAATTCTCTTTTAGCAGACTTTTGCTGGAATTTGCAATCCGAGTTGTATGATGAAGATTAGCATTATGTTTGTGTAACGGTTATTTTTTTAAATTTTTCATTTCTTTGAATTTATCGTTAATAATATAATGAATTTATCTCAATTTTGCACCACATTTTGAATAAAAATACTTTTAAATAGCATTTAAACTAGTAAAACTTTAAATTTTGTGTATTTGTTGTTAAAACAACTTATAACAAGGACAAAAATAGACACCAGATTTGAAACTTTGCTGCTAAAAAGGCTTAAAAATTCACGACGAAAGAAGAAAATAAGAAGGATTTTGATTTTGAAGCTTATCTTGAGGCCTATGCTAGGAAAATCTTTATAAGATGGCAAAAAACCTGAAAAAATGGCTAAAAATGGTAAAAAATCGTTACTTTTGATCGACATTAATGGTTTAAATTACGTGAAATTTTGAAAAAAAAAAAGTCAAAACATTCCGTATAAGAAAGTTAAAAAGGGAAAAAAAACTAATACAGTCGAATAAAAATTTTTTAAATAGCGCAGACTTAGCTATATCCATGAAAAATGGATATATACCGATTTCTCAAAAACTGGAGCCAATCTGACACTTCCCAATATACTTTCGCGCTCAGTGCACTCTCCCCTAATAGTTCGAAAAGGATTCTTCGAAGTTCATTTTTTCGACTATCACAGTGTAATCAACCAACGTACATTAAAAATTATTGCATACCAGAATCTCATAAGGATGAAATAAACAGACAGGTTGAAAAACTGATAGATGACAAGATAATCGAAACATCATTTTCGGAATACAATAGCCTAATTCTGTTGGTACCAAAGAAATCACTTCCCGGATCAGATGAAAAAAGGTGGCGTTTGGTGATAGATTATAGGCAGATAAATAAAAAACTAATATCAGATAAATTCCCATTGCCTAGAATAGATGATATTCTAGACCAACTGGGTAGAGAAAAATATTTTTCTTGTTTGGACTTGATGTCCGGGTTTCACCAAATTGGTTCGGAAAGGAACTCTAGAGACTTGACGTCATTTTCAACAAACAATGGTTCATACAGATTTACTAGACTACCATATGGCTTAAAAATAGCACCGAATTCATTCCAAAGAATGATGACATTAGCCTTCAGTGGTCTGAAGCCGAATCAAGCAATCCTATTTATGGATGACTTGGTCGTATTGGGATGTTCTGAAAAACATATGCTTTCAAATTTGAAGGATGTATTCTTTGCCGTAAACACAATCTTAAATTTTACCCCCAAAAATGTTTATTCTTTGTGAGAGAAGTAACATACCTTGACACCAAATGTACTGATAGAGGAATATTACCGGATGATAGTAAATATTCGGTGATTTGAAACTTCTCTGAATATTCCAGACACCTTACAAAGCTATCCAAAAAGGGAGTACCATTTGAGTGGACAAAAAATTATGAGTGCGCATTTAAATACTTAAAGAAGGCATTAATGAGCCCAACATTGCTTCAGTACCCAGACTTTACGAAGGAATTTTGCATAACAGCAGATGCGAGTAAGCATGCTTGCGGTGCTGTTTTAACACAGGAACATGAAGGTAGACACCTACCTGTGGCCTATGCATCTAAAACTTTCACTAAAAGTGAAAGCAACAAATCGACCATTGAACAGGAATTAACTGCCACACACTGGGCTGTCACATTTTTTGGTCCGAACCGACCTTAGACCACTTTCATAGCTGTTCTTCATGAAAGACCCAAGTTCTAAGCTAACGAGAATGAGACTCGATCTGGAGGAATATGATTTCACAGTAGAATATCTCAGGGGAAAAGATAATTATGCTGACGACGCACTGTCGCTTATTACAATAAATGACTTAAAAGATATCAACGACAAGATTTCATCCGTTTTAAAGGTCACGATAAGTTCGATGACTAATGAAATGAAAATTAGTAAACCAGTAGTAAATCAGAAAAATATCAATAACAATAATGAGGCCAAGGTATATATACCATTGAAAAATATAGACGTCAAAAGATATTATAAATTAAAGATTTTACCCAACAGATGTTACATCAAAAAGGGAAAATCCATATATGCTAGCATAAGAATAGATGATTTGTTTACTAAAGGGAATATTGACTTAGGACAATTTTTCCCTAGGCTAGGTCGAATAGCATGTAAACTAAATATTAATAAGATTCAAATTTCACCAATGAGAGGATTTTCGAATTTGTCGCGATAAGTGACTTTGAGAATAAGGGCAATAAAATACTGAATAAAATCAGAGTAGCGCTAACACAACTCAAGTTTATAACACGAATGCAAAGGCAATACGTGAGATAATGCTCAAAGACCATGATGATCCTATGGAAGGAGGACATTGTGGGATATATAGAACCACTGAGAAGATCAGGAGATATTATTACTGGAAAAGTATAACAAAAGACATTGCAAAATATGTGAAGACATGTCATAAATGTCAATTAGCTAAAACGGAGAAACATATAAAAAGTCTAATGACTATAACGGAGACACCCAATAGGGCTTTTGGTATGGTGCACGTAGATACAATTGGACCAAAGTCAATTTATGGAAATGAATAAGCAGTCACAATGATATGTGACTTAACTAAATATTTGGTAACAATACCAATAAAAGATAAATCAGCTAAGACGATCGCAAAAGCGATATTTGAAAATTTTGTGCTTATATACGGTCCAATGAAGACGTTCATTTCGGATATGGCCACAGAATACAAGAAATCAATACTGACAGAACTTTGCAACCTATTGAAAATAGATAAACGCACATCAACAGCACATCATCACCGAACATTAGGTACGATAGAAAGAAGTCACAGAGCTTTTAAAGAATGCGTACGAAACTACATATCAGTAGATAAAGACGACTGGCTCAAATATTTCACGTACTGTTTTAACACTACACCATCTACAGTACATGATTATTGCCCTTATGAGTAGATAAGATATAGGAGAACCAGGAATTTTTTCATTTTCGCCACCGTTAGATGGCGCTGTTTGGTTGATGTCTATACTAACTAAATTGAGGACAGGACCCGCTAGGGGCTTGTCCGAAAAAAATGTTATTAGATAAGATATAGGAGAACCAGAAATTTTTCATTTTCGCCACCGTTAGATGGCGTTGTTTGGCTGATGTCTATACTAACTAACTTGAGAACAAGACCCGCTAGGGGCTTGTCCGAAAAAAATTTTAGTAGATAAGATATAGGAGAACCAGGAATTTTTCATTTTCGCCACCGTTAGATGGCGCTGTTTGGTTGATGTCTATAGGAGAAGCAGGTTTATAGGAGAACCAGGAATTTTTCAATTTTTCCCCCGTTAGATGGCGCAAAGTTGAATAACTTTTTACTATAACATTGAATAACTTTTTACTATGTTATGTGTAGTGAAGACAGGTTAAATTATTTCTAATCAACTGAAAAATACTTTCTAAAATCTCCGTGCGCCTGATACATAAAATGCATACATATAAAAATTTACCACACAATTACCAAAATACTTGAATCAAAACTAAACATGATTGCAACAAATCGAAAATTTGTAAACAATAAAAGAATGCGTAAATGTGGTCACTTATCAGCAGAGTTCAGAAAAAAACACACACTGAATAAAAAACTCGTACATATATGTAAACAAACATAACTTAGACCAACACGCACATATTTTTATTTTCATATCAATTATGTTTGTTTTTAAATTTTCTTCGGTGCCCAACACAACCATGACTGTGTTCGTTTTACTATTTCGTTATTTACACGAACATTTTTCTATCAGGTAGTTTTTGTTTCAATCACACATAAAGCACACATTTTTGAGTGTTGCTTTATTTGAAGTTCATGTTCTGGTACGTGTACTGAAAAAACAAACAAAACATGTACAATAAACAGGTTCGAGTTCAGTTATATTTTAAGTCGTGTTGTGGCTCGTGTAGTAAGAAAAAACACAACATGTACAATAAACAGGTTCGAGTTCAGTTATATTTTAAACACGACTTAATTGTACATGTTTTGTTTGTTTTTTCAGTACACGTAGCAGAACATGAACTTCAAATAAAGCAACACTCAGAAATGTGTGCTTTATGTGTGATTGAAACAAAAAGTATGTGATACAAAAATGTTCGTGTAAATAACGAAATATTAAAACGAACACAGTCATGGTTGTGTTGGGCACCGTAGAAAATTTAGAAACGCACATAATTGATATGAAAATAAAGATATGTGTTGGCTGCTTTTGAACAGAACATTGTGTGTTTCATGTGTGTATTTTCTGAACCTTGCTTATCAGTACACATGTTTGAAAATTTTTATATAACAAAAATCTAGATAAACATTAGTGTTTTAACATGATCATAAAATCCTTATAAAAAGGCATAGTTTTGGAAAATGATAAGCCTGGTTAATAAATCATAAATAGATTTGATTAAAATTAAAATAATTAACAACACTTTTTAAAAATACGTTACTTATTGGAAACTGGGTACCTTTTTCCTATGTTATGTGTAGTGAAGACAGATTAAATTATTGTTTATCATAACTACGGATAGATTAACCAAAATAATATTAAGGAAAAATAGTTTCATTTCGTTCAGTAGTCAACTACACGGGAAACTATTAATTACAAATATTGATCGAAATAAAAAAATAAAAAAAATTAATTAAAAATGGAAAACATGGATTTTTTTAAGTGCTCGCTCTGCACCATTTTCTATGAGGATGAATCAGAATTCCTCAAACACATGGAAAATAGTTTGGAGTGTATGGAAAACACTCCCAGCGTAGAATGTGTTTACTGCAGTAAATACATACCGGGTGTATCCAACTACGTAATACACACAACAAACTGTCTCATTGAAAATGAGATAGAGCGAATCTCTACTCATAATGTTTCTTCATTTGATACTTCTGATGTTTTTTCATATAAAAATTCATATGATATGCTGTTCCTTAGCGGAGAATTGATTGATGAAATACCCATCAACCAAATGGGTTTCTTGAATATAGAGGATTGGATTCCTGAGACACCTGAAACACCACCACCACCTCAAATCACATATAATTTATGGGACTCACAAGATGACTTATCTGATGACTTATTATTTGTACAAGCCTACCGTCAAAATGAAAGTTTGATAAACAATATATATAGAAATTCTATATAAAAATATTAATAAATTTTATTTTTTTTTTTTTTTTGTAAATATAAGATTATAATTTTAGATATATATATATATATGTATCCATCTCTTTTTAATAAATATTTATATCTTGAGTTTGTGAGCCAAAGAGAAAATAAAGAAAACAAATAAAAGTCAAAATTTAAAACCCATTTTGTTTTATTTAATATGTAAATATATCAATAACTTATCTTTTATAACGAGTAATATTTTTTACATTGTTGAACTACTTTTTTATCATTAAAATTATAATCAGTTTTTCTAAATTGACTTAAAAATAGTTTCAAACTTTTTTGCTGTGATTTATATAAACTATAAAGTAAGCAATAACGACCACAAGTCTTTGAAAAATATCCCTGTAGTTGCTGTTTATTGATTTTAAAAGTTTTGCTGTTATTTTCTAAAAATGTTAGAAATTCTAAATTTAAGGGCTGTTGTCCATAAGAATCAAAAAACTCAGCATTATTATAAACGTCAAAATAAAATGCAATCCAATGCTGCCCTGTTTTGTATGATGGATCTGTATTAGCAATAAAGATAGCTGGATGCATAGGTATACGTTTTGGAAATTTATCTGAAGGAAAAACACCTTGGAAATACTTTCGGGTAGCTTTGTTTTTTAAAAGCGCTTTTTCAATCTGTATGGTATTCATTTTTATAAAGTTATTTTAACGTTTCTATTTTTATCAATTTCAATCATAGAATCATATTCACAATAAACAAGGCATGTCACTGGTTCCAACAAAGCTCGTGTAAATTTTCCTTCAATGCGTACATTTCCTTGCTTTAAAATCTTTGCACATAAATCGTTATTAGAAAGATGAAACCCCAAAATGAATGAACCATTATCAAATGATTGTTTATTTATATGAATTCCTCTATCGGAATTCTTTATTCCAATAGCATTAAATAACATATTGTATGCTCTCGTACTTCTATGGGTTACACCGGAATAATCAAATTCTAATGCTTGTGATGGAATTTGAATACCATTTACTGACAAATTTAGTGTTTGTAAATAAAAATGTTTAAACTCAAATGGATCCATTTTTATATTCCCTGAGTATGCAACATTTCCAACCATACAAAATGCCAAAAATGTAGGTAATTGACCAATTACTACATTATCAATAGATAAACTATGATTTCCAGGATACATGGTAAACGATTTAATTTCAGTTCTATTTAATGGATATATGGCTGGTTTTTCCTGCAACATTTTATGGTGAGCTAGTAATATCCCCGGATTAACAGTAATGTGATTAATATATAATTGAGCCTCCAAAATTTTCAATTCAGCACCAGTTGAATCGAGATCCATCATATAAAATGATGATTTCTCCAAATTAAATACAATACATTATTTAAAAGTAATTTAGGCTGACTAAAGATATCACCATGAACTCGTCTAATTAACTCAACTTTATTACTTCGTGCAAATAACTTGTTAATTTGTTTTTGTCCTTTTCGAAGTTCACCATCGATATAATAGTCAGGATACCATCCAGATGATGTTAGATGAGTTCGACTAGCATCACTTCCATAATTAAGTAATGTTTGTATATAAGTCTTATAGTGATAGTTATTATCGCTATGGGATACGGGAACATTATTCAGATAGACAGAAACACTTCGAAACAGAGAATGTAGAATATTATTTACAACTCCAATTGAATCGTCTGTAATATCTGAGTTATCCTTTGCTTTGAGTTGAATTACTGATCTTAGGTATACGCTAGACAACTCACGATATGTATCTCCATTACCGAGACACACAAATTCTATAGAGCTGGTGTTGTCCAAAGTTGCGATAGGATTGTAGTATACTTCTTCGGTGTTTAAAATACTAGTTTGAATGGGATGTGGTTCAAATAAATCCAATTCACTTTTCATACATTCTATATGTTTTGACATGTTCATTTTGAAAATATGTCTTTAATATTTATATTGGTGTTTTTCTTCTTTTTCTTCCTTATGCGTTTCACTTTAGAATGTTTGAGAGACTGACGATTTCTTTTTTTATTTCGACGTTTTATACGTCTCTTGCCTGAACCTCGTTGGAACTTGGAATATATTTTTTTGACAGCTTTCTCTGATAAGTTATTTAACGCAATTTTTCCTTGTTCATCCAAAATATTTCGTAAAGGCTTGCGACCGAAGTCATTTAATATAGCTTTACTGGTATCAATTGCTTGATTTTTAATTGTATTTACTCCAGAAAAATTAAAGGTTTTAATGTTCTAAATAGTGATGAAAAAAATTAACCGATTCCGCGACCATGCTGCAAAACTCGTGGAGTCACATATAATGTTCCGATATGACTTATTCCACCGCCCTGCTGCCTTGAGTAGTATGCATTATATACTTGATCCATCACGATGATTTATCAATCTGACAACATTTTACAAAACTCTTTACATTTATAGTGTTTTAATTTTTTTAAAGTGTAATGTTATAAAATTCGGTGTTGTTGAGGATTCGAAATTGTATTGAGTTCCATCTAAATTAGTTATGAGTATTGAAATATCGTTAATTATTGATATTTCTAAAGGATAGTATTCCACATTATGAAAATCATAGCAAATGCTATATCCCTTATATGGTAATACTCGAAGACATCTTATATTTTTGTTTCCAATACATCTCGGTTTTATAATATCACTATAGATAAATAAAATTGTTGGTTCTTCGGCGGATCCATCATTTAAATATAATTCAGTTACTCCAACTTCCCAATCCTCTTTTGAAGTCATTGCAGGTAAATTAACCAAATTCGTAAATGCGGAAAGAACATTATCTTCATAAGCCATTAAAGAGTTATTACTTAATAATGTTACATAAAAATTACTTGTTATGTTCATGGTTAAAAGAATCTAATATGAATAAAACACATTTTTTATTTGTTTAATCTTTTATTAAAATTTTCTTAGTAAAGTGATTTCCATTTTATCCAACTTTCCCCTTTTTAAACAGATTTGGTATCGTATGGATGTTTTATGTTTGGTTTCCCCTTTGATTTAGGCCTTGTATCTTTACATGGAGTTTCTGTTGTCGTTTTATCAAATAACAATTTCTTTTTAGATTTAACACTTGTATTTTTTCTTCTGATGTTTCTTTTTTTTCTTTTTTAAGTACGGATAATCTTCTAATTTACGTTTGGAAATATTTAGGTATTTTTCATCTAAATCGTTATCTTTAAAAAAATTTAATTCTTTTTGATTTATTTTTAATTTAGGTGTAGACTTAGAAAATTTTTCAGGGGTTTCAAACTTATCATAGTTTTCAGTTACTTCAAAATTCTTTTCCAAATTTTTATTCATCATTGGATCAGTATTATTAATAACAAGATTTTCGTTTTCTTTCACAACCGATTTATGATTATCCGTCAATGGTTTGATGGGATTAATTTTTCTTTTTATAAACATATTTAATTCTTGTTGGATTTTAATCCATTTGTTGAAGTCTGATATTGACTCATCATTTAGGTATGGTATTAGTTTTCTGGTAATAAATTCAGAAGATAATTGATCTTCTAACATTACATAATAAGTATTTGGATGTAGTAATACAACTTTATTGAATTTTCCTTTATTAGACATTTTCTATTAATTTTCCAATAAAGCCTCCCAACAGTGACGATAACAATACAGGTAAAAATCCACCTTTTTGAATTAGTACCTTCCTTTTTGACTTTACAGATCCATTTGATTTTGAAAGTTCTTTTTTATATCTATTTAAAATTGTATGATCTATAGGTTTAAGTTTAGTATTTCCATTTAGGGTATTGAATATTATTTCAATTATAGTTTTTATAAAATCATCGTCAACATTTTCAAGTATTGCTTTCCGTAGTTTTCCGTTATTCGTCTTGAGAACATACAACATATGCTTGTTTTCCTTCAATCGTTGTAAGTTCTTTTTTAATACCATTTTGAGTTGTATGACAATAGCAGAAACAAAAATTTGGATTGAAGATATTTGTTCTGTATCTTAATAGATCGTTTATACTTTGAGTAAGGTCAATCAATAAGTAACCATGAGGTTTGTTAGTAACTTCTTTATATATTCTCATTAATTCTACTGAATTTCCGGGTTCAATTTGTCTTGCTAAATGCTGAAACTGTAATGTATCCCTTGGATTTTTAAATACAACAATATATTTTGAGTTCAACGAAATGTCTCTTGTATGAGACGATTTATGAAAAATATTTTGAGTTACAACAATAACGGAGAAATTTCTGTGATGAGACCCTTTTGTGAAAAGCTCACACACATTCTTATTAAATGCGCCCATCATTAAATCATCTAAAATAAGTAAAACTGGTTCATGTAAATCATTGTCCAAATCATTTGGTATCCCATTATAATATTCTATATTATTAAAATTTGGTTTGGCATTTTCTTCTCCGTAGCACCAAATAATTCTGGTAATTGGTGAACTTATTAAAAATTGCTTGCAACTTATAAGATTTTTTAAAAATGTGGTTTTTCCAGATCCTGAAGGTCCACTAATCAGCATTGTGAATGGATGCGTGAACTGATAAAACATCTTGTAGTATTAAATGTTGAATACGAAATGAAAAACATATTTAAAGTTTTAAACTTTTATTTGGTCTTATATACATTTATCTAAATTAAAATGTCGTATATATTTTTCTATTAGATTGATTGCAGAATGCTTTCTAAAGCTATATGCAATGCATTTGCAAGTATCAGGTCCTTCCAAACAAGTATCTTCAGACCAAGGACAATCATTAAAATGCTCTCCATGCACAATTTCCAATAGTACTTTATTTTCAAAGATATCAAGAAGATTTATAAAATTGAGTATAAAGTTCATATCATCCAAACATATGATTCTATTAAAATCACGTAAAAAGTTTTCAATTTTTGCTCTCAGTGCCATGTTATTTCTTCTCTTTACTAGCTTATACTAAAAACACCTTTTATATATATATAAATATACTATATATGTTGAGGGTTCTATCGTGGACTATTCAAATATGAACATAGTTCATATAATTTAGCCTGCGTTACACACACACACACACAGTGATATTTCTAAGAATACTTGTAATTATGTATTTTTAATTATAAGAAATCCCTAATTGATTGGAATTACATACATATGTATTATCTTAGGATGTTTTTACTACTGTTTTTCTAAGATAATATAACACACTGGGGGGAATTCATAATATCACTAAAAGGGGTTGCTTGTGTGTAGACGCAAGTGTAGTTATTAGTTCTAGATAAGGTTTAAGATTTTTATATATAGTTATTAAGGTTTTATTTTCAATAAAGAAATTAGTATTGTACATTCACTCAACTATTCGAGTTGTTCTCCATAGATACAAACATTTAATACCGTCAACATCAAGCTTACTGGTTCTCCTATATTCACCCAAAAAATAAAAAATAAAAATTAAAATGGAAAATTTAATTAAAATCGAGTGCTCCGATTGCGGAATTGTTGTTGAAGGAGTAGCAAATTTGGAGCTACACCTTCTACAAAAATGCGTCGGTAAAACTAAAAGACGTGGTATTTTTAACATCAATCCAATGCCAAAAAAAGTAAAAGTTAGTGTACCAGAAATATTTTGTCAAGTATGCAAAAAAAATATCCTTGAAAATAAGTATAAAATTCATTTGAGGACAAATGTGCATAAGGATAATTCCGAAAGATTTTTGAAGGAAAACATTTTCGAAATTATTTTAAAAAATCCGATGGTTGTAAAACAATATCGGATTTATAGTAATTTGAAAAACGAAATTGAAATTAAAAAATTTTTGCTTGATACAAAAATATTCGTTAAAGGAACTTATAATTGAAAGGTTAATAGAGTTTGACTTCATAAAATTGAATATGGTGCTATTTGGACTGTACGTGAAAAATTCAACCGAAGGAGAACCAACATCATCATTAAAACATTTTGCAACTTCATTCAATAGTATAAGAAATATTGATGAAATTGATGAAGTAATTGGAGATTTTAATAATGAGTTGGAAAGACAAGCGAGTGAGTTCCAGGAGAGAGATAGCGGATGGGCAATCGACCATTTCAAATATATTGAGATGACTGTATGCAAATTGGAGAGTATTCCGATTGGGAATTACATACCGATGTCAAAAGCAATAGCAGCAAAAAAAGCTGTCATAAACGTAAGAAATAGTGATTCTTTCTGCTTTTAATGGTGCGTTTTAGCCGCAATAGCATTAAAGAAGGACAATTGGAGTGCTTCCGATAAAAAAAAATTATGTGATACCAAATATTATAAAATTAATGATATATGTAAGTTCGAATAAAATTAAATTTCGGGGAATAACTCTAGACTTTTCGAATATGTCATTTCCAGTTTTATTGCCGGCACTTAAAATATTTGAACAAAATAACCCAAACTTCAGCATCAACATTTATGAATTAAAGAAAGCAAATAATAAGTTTAAAATTATGGGTCCTGCAAGACAATCCAAAACTGTTAAGGAGTACCATATCAATTTGCTGACTTTAGTAAATAATGGTAACTATCATTACTCTCTAATAAAAGATATGCAGAGATTGGTGAAAACGCAATTTGTTAATTCTAATACTCCCGGACAATTTTGTGACATGTCAAAATTTTTATTTCAATAACTCCGTGCGCCACAAAACGGAATGTTCAAAAGTTACAACAACATACCCAAAGCAAGGTTCAGTGCTTTCATTCATACACTTCGAAAGAAAGATTTCTCCGCCAGTTGTGGTGTATGCTGATATGGAATCTGTACTTTTACCTGTATACAACAAAACAAGAGGGAAAGGAACTACAGTAATTCAAAACCACAAAGCGTGTGCAGTAGCATACTATATAAAACATACGTATAATGGCGAATTAGATGAATATTATTCATTTGAAGGTATGTTTTTATTCAGTCTTAAATATTTATTCCGTATTAAGTTGTATACTCTTTTTCAGGAAAAACATGTGTACGAGAATTTTTGGACCATCTTTACAATAGAATGAATGCAGTATATGACATGTATTGGAAAACAGACGCACCACATATAGATGTTCCATTAACACCAGAAGCAGAATTAAATTGTTGTGCATGCAGTAATAAGATAAGCGGTGAGAAAGATAAGTTTTATAATTACTTTAGTGGGATTCTTATGGGATATATACATAGTTATTGTAAAAATAAGTTCAAGTTTATCGTACCTTTTGTACCAATTTTCTTTCATAATTTAAGTAGGTATGATATCCATCTTTTTATTACAGAATTAGGTAGTAATCTTTCAGTTATACCATGCAATAAGGAGCTATATATTTCAATGACCAAAAAATTTTTAGATGGGAATAAAATAAAATACACATTAAATTTTATAGATTCGAACAGGTTTTTAAATTCCAGTATAGAAAAGTTGGCAAGCTACTTAAATAAAGAAGATTTTAAGATACTCAAAAAGAAATACCCTAAACAAGAACATTTCGAAGTTATGAATAGAAAAGGCGTTTTCCCGTATGACTATGTTGATAGTTTTGAAAAACTGAATGAGCAGTCTTTACCCAACACAGAGCATTTTTATAATCATTTAGATGACAGGGAGTGTTCTGAGGAAGACTATACTTTTGCTAAAAAGGTTTGGAATATATTTCAATGTAGTACTCTTAAAGACTACATGTTGTTGTATATTAAGAGCGATGTTTTTATTTTGTCGGATATTTTTGAGAATTTTAGATCAGTTTGTAAGAAAATTTACGGTTTAGATCCATGTAACTATGTTACCGCTCCTTCTTTGTCATGGGATGCTATGCTCAAATATACAAATGTTAAAATGGAATTAATAAGTGATCCTGAAATACATTCATTCCTCAAAACTTCCATTCGAGGAGGAATTACGCAGTGCACTTATAGACTTTCGAAGGCTAACAATAAGTACATGAATGAATATGATTCTGCTAAAGACGAAAATTACTTAGCATATATAGATGCTAATAACTTGTATGGTTGGGCCATGTCACAAAAACTCCCCATTTCAGATTTTTCGTTTTTATCTCATGACGAAGTTGAAAATTTGAAAGTAAGCGAATATAGTGATGAATCTACTTACGGATATATTCTAGAAGTTGATCTTGAATATCCCAACTTAATTCATAATTCTCATAACTATCTTCCATTTTGTGCGCAAAATAAAATACCACCTGGAGGAAAACTCCCCAAATTATTAGCTGATCTCACTGATAAAAAAAGATTATAAAATTCATATAAAGAACCTACAATTGTGTTTAGAACAGGGATTAATACTTGTAAAGATTAATAAAATTTTAAAATTCAAACAAAGTTTTTGGTTGGAACCCTATATAAGCTTAAACACAAATCACCGTAAAACATCAAAAATGAATTTGAAAAGAATTTTTTTTAATTAATGAATAATGCTGTATACGGTAAAACGATGGAAAATGTAGAAAAGCGTCGTGATGTGAGATTAGTTACTAATTATGACAATCGCAGAAATTCCGAAGGGTGCAGAGCTCTTATAGCTAAACCCAACTTCTCTGGTATAGACGTATTTGATAATGGACTGTATGGTATAGAATTGAACAAATTAGTATTAGAACTCTCAAAATATTTAATGTATGATTTTTATTACAATTTTTTGATTAAAGAAGATAAAAATCTTAAAGGTATCTACATGGACACTGATTCATTCATTATATCCTCCAAAAAAGACATTTACGAAATTATTAAAAACAATAGTGATAAATTTGACACTTCAGAATATAAACCCGAAAATGTTTATGGGATTAGGTCTTTGAACAAAAAAGTTCTGGGCTTAATGAAAGACGAAAATTCAGGTAAAATTATGAAAGAATTTGCAGGTCGGAAAGCAAAAGCATACGCTTACACCAGTGCTGGGCACACACATATTATTACATATTGCGCTTGGGTGCGAAGCAGAAAAAAGCGAAGTTCAACTTGACACTCTCCTGTTGTACACTGCAAAAATTGTTCGATTAACGAAAATAAAATAATTTTTTTTAGTATTATAATTTAATTTCAATTGTTTTAATAATAATAATAATAATAATAATAATAATAATTAAAAAAATTAACATTCAGCTAACTCATCCAAATTGATGTCTCCTCAGTACTCCTTAATGCGTAATAGATCGGCTATGTGCTTGTCGCAGTTGTATGTGGTGCCAAACATTGAGTACAGCTTGTACATTTCGTTTTTTAAGTTTGGATATTTATTATCGTCGATATTATTTTCTCCAGTTTCCAGAGGAATTTCAAAATCATCCCGTAATTTTTTAAGCTCTTCTTGTACTATGACATCCTGTTCTTCTATTTCAGAAATAAGTGGATAATCATGTAATTCTACAAGCACATTTCGATGATAATTATTAAAGCACGTGGTGTACTGGCCTTCATTAAAAGATGGGCAAAGGAATTTAATGACCCTACAGTTACCAAACAACTATACATCTCCCTAGTAAGACCAATTTTAGAATTCGGGTCTGTTATTTGGGATCCACTATCTAATATTCGCAGTGCCAAAATTGAATCGGTACAGAAGCAATTTCTCCTTTTCTGCTTAAGACGTTCTTATCCAAGTTTTGTCAATCTGCCATCATATACAATTAGACTTTCTCAAATTAAACTGCCGTCTTTAAAAAGCCGAAGAACAATGCTTAATGTTATGTTTTTATTTAACTTAATTCGAGGCTACATATGCTCAAACTTTCTTATGGACAACATCTCCATGAACGTTCCGACACGGTCAACACGTTTTTACACTCCACTGTTTATCCCAATCTGTCGTCAAAAGTTTGCCGATGCTGATCCATTTAGAAGAATTTGTCATGATTTCAATGATCTATACAATTTAATTGATTTTTCTTTAAATGATGATATTATTAAACGCAATATTATATTATTTTTAAATACATAACCTAAAATTTTTGATTTAAGGATTTGTATATATTATATTTTTTTTCTCTGTATTATACTTAACAGTCTGTAAGGTTTTACCATAGACTTAATAAATAAAAATAAAAATAAAAAAATAAGCATTTGCCTCGATTAAGCCACCGAACTTCTGTATACAACAAAAGATCACCATACTCTGAATGTAGATTTTCTAGAAAATCTTTAAATTTTCTATGAGTCAGTGAATTGTGTCCTCCTCTTATTTTGTTTATAATTTTAACAGCAATGTTCATTGTGCTAGTTACATTTAATTCTTTAGGGAAAAGGGCTTGCTGATGTATTACACAATGTAGAGCTGGGCAATAGATTTGGTTTTTGTGAAAAAAAAGCCCCAAAATACCCTTGTTTTTCCCTCTCATTACTTCACCTCCATCCGTGCATATTGAACTTAGTTTTCTTTTGTCCACAATTGAAAACACCTTCAAATCTACTGCGTCATACAAAACTTGACCCGTAACATGACCATGAATAGAAACTAAATCTAAAACTTCTTCAAAGTATGTTAAATTTACATCTACCGTTTTAATGCGAATAATTAGCTGGCAAATATTATTAATATCTGTGCTCTCGTCTAGCGAAATCGAAAAATATTTAAAATTTTTTAGTCTGTCTTAAGCTGCAGAATGGATACATTCTTGGCATTTTTCACCAAAAAAATTTAAAACATCTAATGTAAGGTTCTGAAAAAAATTCCATCATCAAATGGGCGGCATTGCTTTGCTAAAGCCAAAGCTACGGCATACGATGCCTTTTTTTAAAGGCAAATGATCATGAGGACCATTACCTTTATCAACCATAGAATTTTTGTTTATTTCATGATGAGGAATATTATTTTCATCAACCATGAATTTAGAAAAAAGGGCTTTCAACTCCAAAACTTTTAATGTTCGATCATTTTCCCATTTTTCATTAAACATTTTTTTATGTGTATTTTTTTTAAAGTTGCGCAGCGAGGTTTTGCTTGTTCAAATGCTGATGAGCAACTAATTTGATTTGATTTTTAAAAATGAGAACAAAGCACAGCCGAAGGTTGACGATCGAAAGCCACACGAAGAAGTTTATAGTATACATGTGTCGACGTCGCGCAAGCAGCATTTTGATGTGCACCACGCGTGGTGGAGAATTGAAAATGTGCCCAGCGCTGGCTTACACGGTAGGAGATCATGAAAATTACACCAAAACTATTAAAAAAGTAAAAGGAGTAAAAAAATCAGTTGTTAAAAAATTAGAACTCCGTAATTATCAAGAATCTATAATAGAGAGAAAAACATTTTATGGTGAACAAAGGGTTATTCGCAGTATATCCCATAAATTATATACGGAAATTGTAAATAAAATAAGTTTAAACTATAAGGATGATAAGAGATATGTTTTATAAAATAAGTGATGTAGTTTTGTAAGTTTAATTTTATTTCCAACAAAATATTGTACTTTTTATTTAAATAAAAATAAAAACAAAAAACATTGAAACAATTTGTTTTATTTCATATATAATTTATTTATTCTTTTTTGAACATTGCCATTTATTAACTTTATTGTCTTCCACTTTTTTCTTACATCTATCTTCATTGTGATCGTTGCTACCACAGTAGTTACAATATTTCAGTTTTTCATACTTGACTTCAGAATTTTTAAAAATGCGATCCATTTAGCTTAATACAGTTGTATGGTACCGTCTTAAGTGATTTTATTCAATTAAAATTAATTTAACAACATATTCTCCTTTTATACTTCTCAATACTACTTGCTATTTTAATAATTTATTTTTATTTATCCAAGAGTTATGAGATTCATCAAAACCTAACCATTTGACAAAGAGTTTCTTTCCCCTTCTTTTTAAAACTTTTTCAATCAGAAAATCATCTTTGTTTTTAACCTTTTGTAGTTCATATTCATAAAATGACCCTAGTATTATATCATTTCTATAATCTTTAATTAAATATGTCACAGGATTGGTAATATTTACTTTATCTATAGTAAAAACTTCTGTTGACCAATTTGGTTCATAGCCCTTAAAAAAATTCCCTTATATTTGCTGATTCTGACATGATCACCTTTTTTAAACTTATGACGCGGGAATGATTTTGGAAAATTATAAACTGTGTGTAACAAATGAATTTGATTAGATTTATTAACTTCAGATGGTTTCCTTTTAATTGTACGGTGATAGGTGTTATTGTATTGTGAAACTAAACTGTCAATATCATCAACCCACTTGTAGTTTCCTCTCATACTAAACATTTTCCACATTAATGTTTTTAAAGTTCTATTAAAATGTTCACATATTGATGCTTTTAAATGGGTATATGTATGATAATGGTTAATATGATTTGTTTTCATTAATAATTTAAAATCTTTATTGAAAAATTCTTTCCCTTGATCAGATTGTATATTTTTTGGTTTTGTTTTTAATCGTTTAAACATTTTAACCATGGCAGTAACAATTTCTGAAGATTTTTTTGATTTAACTGGATATGCAAAAGAATATTTTGAAAAAGTATCTATCCCAGTTAAAAGATACTTATACCCATTATTCATATTAGCAAATGGAATCATTTCTACTAGATCTATTTGCCATGTATCATTATAGCCCTTTTGTATGAATCTACGTCTAACAAAATTTTTTCTTAGTGACTTATGAATTTCATTAACAACTTGCTGTTTACTCATCTTTATTTATTACTTATTTTTAGTTCTTAATAATAACTTATGTATTTTAATATCCGATTTTATTTTGTCAGGCATTTTTTAACTAATTTCAAAACATAGCCGCATCAAGTCCACTTGCACATCTTTATCGTATGATTGTTCAAGATCCGATAATTGAATACTGATTTTATTGAGTTCTGCACATCTGGGTATGAAATAGGTACGATAAAAATGAGATATTTGTTTCTGTAATATAGTATTCCAACACAGAAATGACGTCAAAAAAATTCCAACTCGAATAATATTTCTCCAAGATTCACCATCAATTTTGATCTTATGACCATTTTGTGATATAAGTAATACACAATGTCCGCCTCTTTTGAATTTAAATTCACAACAAATTCTGCTTAATGTTGGATGATCCAATTCTTCATATAGATCGATAAATTCGTCCTGATCAAGTCTCATCTGAATATATTCCTTATATGCCATCAGATGAATCCATTCATCTCTAGTAAGGCCAACAGCATTTGTTTTATTGCTATGAATCCAGAGGAGAGGTTGAAAATTATTTTTTGTAGAAAATCCACACCTTAATTTTAATTTTAAAGTACTCCAGATGATAGATAAGTGTATAATCTTGTTTCCTTTTAGATAGTTTTGGTTTTTCTATTTCACAATAAGTATGATCCATTTCAACTGAGGAGATAAACTAAACTAAGTTGCCCAAAAAATATAAACTGGTATATCCATTCAATTTTAACAAAATTAACAGATAAGGTGTAGCATTAGTTTATTTTCAATATCTAGTAAGGCCAACAGCATTTGTTTTATTGCTATGAATCCAGAGGAGAGGTTGAAAATTATTTTTTGTAGAAAATCCACACCTTAATTTTAATTTTAAAGTACTCCAGATGATAGATAAGTGTATAATCTTGTTTCCTTTTAGATAGTTTTGGTTTTTCTATTTCACAATAAGTATGATCCATTTCAACTGAGGAGATAAACTAAACTAAGTTGCCCAAAAAATATAAACTGGTATATCCATTCAATTTTAACAAAATTAACAGATAAGGTGTAGCATTAGTTTATTTTCAATATTGGTTTGGAAATCAGGGTACTATATTTACAAAAGAGCTTGCATTTATGGGCGGAGCTAAAAAATTCTGAAGTAAAAGAGCATTCTTCAGAGCACAAGTTCCATGGTTGTGAAAACTGCAACGGATGCAATCTGGATATTCTCTTTCGAGACGCTTTAAATTGTGGTAACATATATTTTCAATATTGAATACATTTTTCTGCAACATCTCCTCAAGCCACTTTTTCTTTTTAAACGCGAAAATTGATATTTGCGTTAATAAATTTACATACACTCTCAAGTGATACATTTCCGTCTTCCCACTGTAGATGATGGTGATTTTTAGTCAACCATTTTGCTTGTTTCTGCTTTTCTGGTAATAAATATTTAAATTCAAAGGGTGGCTTTATGATGAAATTATAATACTCTTTAGTATTGAAGACCATAGCAATTTCCTTTGGTATGAAATTATTTGAATTTCCCCTAAATCCTTGCAAATCAACATAAACTATTGGAAAATTTTCCATTCTTCAAACTATTTTAATGTATTTGAAATTTTTCTTTCATTTAAAACTTGATTTGGATGGTACTAAATGTTTGTATCTATGGAGAAACAACTCGAATAGTTGAGTGAATGTACAATACTAATTTCTTTATTGAAAATAAAACCTTAAGAACTAAATACATTCTACGCTGGGAGTGTTTTAAATAAAACAATATGGATTTTAAATTTTGACTTTTATTTGTTTTCTTTATTTTCTTTTTGGCTCACAAACTCAAGAATAGCTCTATTATATTTGGATTCATCTCTACCACGATATATTATTTGTTCAATTTTAATGTCAGTCAGTTTTTTGAATGGGTTCTTCATAGGAAACAGCTCACTGAGGCGTTTAGGTAAAAATATCCATAGGAAATTACCATCTTCATCTAACAAATTTAAAGTCATTTTAGAACCAATTTGCGTATCCTTTAATTTGCATCCAGTTATTGTATATGGATATCCGATTTTTAAATTAGCCACTCTTGTAAAGCCTTCTCCAGAATTGTTTCTCGAGTTGTTTAATGCGTTTAAAAAATGCATTTATTTTTAGTTGTTGAACTGCTTCAATCAAACGTACTAATGATTCTAGTAAATCAATCGTAAGAAGTTCTGTAATTTATACTCCAAAATTTAATAAATTCAACAACAACAAAATATTTTTCTATATAAATATTTATTAAAAAGAGATGGATATATATACTTAAATTTATAATCTTATATTTAAAAATTAAAATGCGATTTGAGGTGGTGTAGGTGTCTCAGGAATCCAATCCTCTGTAAAATTTGAGCAGTGTGCTGTATAATACCCACACAGTATACAGTACAATATTTGCAAATGCGGGAATAACAAATATCAATATTGTTGACCACTGCATTTACGAAACATCGCATGAATGTGTATGTTGTTGTTGTATGTTGTTGTTACGATGGCACACTTATATTTATGCTGACCCAAGTACAGGTACCACAATGTTGTTAATATAGGTTGAATTATATATATATAAAGAAGAATATTTTATGAAAAGCAATCACAATAACTTCAGCAGTAAAAAGACTCAGCTCCTAGATTGAGCTGAAGAACCATTAATTAAAAAATATTAAATAAACCATTAATACTACAAAAATTAATTATCGTGTTTTGCTATAAACGATGAAAAAAAATATGTGCAATACTACTGACATAGCTCATGGTAGTTGTGTTTGTTGCTATGACTGCTTCATTGTTTTGTATCTTTTTTTGAATTGTGAATGTTCTTGTACAACATTGATGTTCAACCACTAAAACATTACAACAAACACACTGGTTTTTTTTTTGTTGTTTTAGAGGTGTCTACAGATTTTTGCTCATATCTCAGCATTTGCTCCAATTAAAATACCAACCTGGTGGGAATAATGGCAAACCATATTATAGTAACCTTACCCAGGTAAATGATTTATTTTGTGAATGAGGGTGATTTCAACAGGCAGACGGAAGTAGTATGAAGTAGTAGTTGTGAAGGTTCTAGACCACTTTTTCAGTACATTTGGATGCTTTGATTTTTAGGGTGGCAATACTGGTTTTAGGGCTGGCAACACTATTGATGTGTAAACATCTATACGCGCAGGGGGGTAAATTTCTATTTCACAATACAATCACAAAAACAGTGTAACACGTAATAGGTGAGAGCTGAAACATAACGCTGTGTGACTTATGATTGTATTGGTGAAAAAATTATGATATAACATTGTTTTTTTATGCCACTTTTTAAAAAGCGTCATCTATGTATCACTTATATACGTTTATATTGGGATATTTTTAACGTTTTACAGCAAAGGGTTGTTGAATTAGCTGAAACAGTTTTTGCTATAAGTGATACATAGATGACGCTTTCTGTTTGATTTTAAAAAATGACAAAAAAATCTTTAACTACTAGATGTTTACACATCTTCCCTGTGATCGGACTCACAATATTTTTTTTAGTAACGTCACAAACCTAGATGCAGTTTTTCTTACCTTTTAACTTGGCAGCACTTTTTTATTCAGTTAAGTTTGAATTTCCCGTTATTTAGCATTATTTTAACAGATTCATCAACCTTTTTTCTCATTATTAAGCAGATTCCCGATCTTTTACCCATTATTTAGCAGATTCGTAACTCTTTTGCCGTTATTTTAGAGTTATTTTAACAGATTTACCGACTTTTTTCGTTATTTATTAATATATTTGGTAGAGGTGGCCACATTATGATTTACTGAAGCCTAAAAACGCACTATTTTTTATTTTTATTTAAAAAAGTTACCAGATAAGGAAAAATGTGTAATGGCAACACTATTTTTTAACAAAGTCACAATCCTAAATACAGTTTTTCATTCAGATTTGAATCGCCCTGTGACTATTATTATTTATGTTCAGAAACCTAAATACGGTTTTTGATGCAGTTTGATACTTTTCGTCCAGTTTTGAAGCACCCTCTGGCTATTATTCATATTCAGAAATCTTTTTAAAATTTTTTATATCGCCCTCTGACTTAGAATATACAGTAGAAGGTGATTGAAATTGAAAATTGTTCATTCTGTTTTTATTAACTGTTTTATTTGAAATTACAATTTTTACATATAGATATATTATAGTGGAAATACATTAGTTTTTTGATTCTTCTTCTTTCCTTTCACTATCCATACACAAAATTTTTTTTGTATCGCCCTCCGACTTAGAGTATTTTTTATTAACTGTATATTTTATAACTATATTTATATTGCATCTTTAATTAATTCAAAGTATTTTTTTATATCAAATTTTTTATTTTCACAATACAATTTCAATGATTAATATCGTAGTTTTTATATTAAATTTTTAATTCACAATATTGTGATATAAAAATAATTAAATGTATACAACATAAACTTTCAAATAGAAATAATATTATTATTGCATTCAAGTATCTTTCAGTTAGTTTACAAAATTATTTACAAATTTATTTATTTATTTATTTGCTTTCCTGTACAACAAGAACAAATCTTATAATTACAGTACAGGAACAATAATGCTAAGGCATGAGAATTGTTAGTTATAATTTGGCTTTACAAAATACATACATTTTTAATAAAGAAAATATTTTAGAAAAAATGGTAAACAATAACCAAGAAAATAATACAAGATTACAAAAAAGAAAAAAATAAAATAAGTTAATTTAATTAATTAATAAAATTGTTATGCAAAATATTCAAAAAGGAATTGTTTAAAATTTGAAGCGTTGTTGTTAAGTTGCTGAGATTGTGGAAGCATATTCCAAAGACGTATAGCGTCTGTTTTTTCATTAATATTTTAGTTATTTAATTCTTGTTATTAACTTTTAATATTTCTATTTCACAATATTGCGAAATCACATAATCCAATATGTCTAACATCCGTCTGCATATTTGTTTTCTTTGTTTAACCCTACGGTCCATAACCGGTTACCCGGGTAACAATTTGAAATTTAAAGTGCTGCTGTTCCTATAATATTGAAGATATCAACATGAAACTCCGGATCATCAGACATTTCGAAAAAAGTTTATCAAATTTGGTTAAATATATTAACCAAAAAATGAGTTTAATGTTTTTGAATACAGAGGTCCATGACCAGGGTACCCGGGTACCATAGTGCAATTAACCTTATATTTCAAAGAAAAAACGTTTGTTTTATTTTTATTTTGTTTCATAATGTTTATTGATGTGTAAAATATGAAATGTAATTGTTTCTTAGTTGAATTATTTATATTTTTATTAATTTTAACTTATTTCTAATATTTGATGTCTTATGTTGAGTCATTGTTGAAACATGGAAAACATTTTGATATTGTTTTAGTATGTTGATCGCAACCTGGTTTCTTGCAAACGCTGCAGACTTTTCTCGTCTTTCTTCTCCTTTTATCGGGCAAAGAAGCGCACAAATAACAGCTTCCTGTTATGGGCTTCCTGCCATCAGTAGAAGCGGCCGTAGAAGTAAATGGTTGCTCGGTATAGGTTACCATCTCCACTGGTCTTCCCAAAAAGCTCTCAATTGCTGTTTTGGTGGAAAAGTGGTGCGTTACTTGGCGATTGGTTACTCTTTCTTCTATTATTGGCACACACAAATCTACAGCAAGTTTATGCAAAAAGCGTATTCTTCGAACAGTTGTGTTATTCTCATAAAATATAGTGTATGCCGCGAAAGCACTAACATCGAGGATATTGTAGAAAAACGACAAGGCCAACTTTTTGTGTGTCTCTGTGTGGTATACTCCCGAAGCTTCTGGTCCATAACATCCACGCCACCTTTCGTTTTTTTATAAAAATTGACGATTTCTGGTTTGCCGTTTTCTTCTACAGTTGCATCATCATGCATAGTCGACAACATTATTACGGAATTTGTTTTCCTCTGTGTGTATGTAACCATAGTCACCTTCTCGTGGAAACCAAATTTGCTTATCCCAATGGTCCACCTCTTATCGTCTTACATTTTTGTTGGTATATAGGATTCGTTTCGCCGCAGTGTTCCGACAATGCTAAAAAAAATTGTCCAAAAATGAAAAAAAAATTGTCCATGGTGATATTACTACAGTGGTGTGGTATGGCCCAACCAAATATCTGACTACTCTTTCGCCTACACCAGTTTCGCGACCACTGTCTTGTTTGCCAGTATATATTTGGCCATGAAGAGGATATGAACTTTTAGCATCGCATATCCACCATACCTTGATACCGTATTTCGCAGGCTTCGATGGAATATATTGGGTAAATTTCATTCTGCCGTGGTACGGATACAATTGTTCGTCGATTGTAAAATTTTCTGTAGGCACATAATATTTTGCGAGATTGGCGTTCAACATTATCCAAATATCTTGTTTTGGAGCAGCTTTGTCTGTGCGCTGCCTCTCGTTTCTTGTTTTCGTGTCATCAAAACGTATAAAACGAATAAGATCCCAGAAGCGGGTTAGTCCCATTGTTGCACGGAATAGAGGATGAGACAATTGCTTCCATAAATCCCTTGCATTTTCATTTTTGGAAAGATTTGCGCCTGCCATTATCAGCATTCCAATGAATGCGTATATTTCTGCCACTGTCGTATCCCTCCACTTCAATTGATGCTTTGTTGGGTTTGCTGCATTGTAGGCATCATAAGTTGAATTGGCTTTTTTGTTGGTGTGACGCGCGATTATATCGACCATTTCTATTGTAAAATAACTCTTGAAGCATTGCATACCAGTCATACTTTCCGTCATTCGTAATGGACCACTGCGAGTTCTAATGATGTTGTGACTCCTTATTTGTTGACAAACAGGTGGTGTTGGTTGCCATTGAGTACCATCACGTGCAATCATACTTTCTGTTGTGCTTGATGTTTGTGCATTTTCTTCAACCATATCAGTTTCATTGTCACTTTCATCTTCAAATACATCTTGCTCAATTTGCATTGGCGTGTCAATAGCGGCTGGAATTTCGTTGTCATTGTCCCAGTCTTCACTCTCTGAGTTTTGCACTTCATCATCAAGTAAGGACTCAATATATCAGTTTCTGACTTCTTCACTCAAACGCAGATATTGTCTTTCAGATAAAAATTCTATTTTGCGGTTCATTTTTCTTCAACTTACTGTTCAACTTATAAATTTTTCCATTCAACAAATCTCCCAAAAGACTGCCAAGACGTCATCTTCTTATTGGAAATAACACCATAAATGTACTTAACGATGTCAAATATCTCGGAGTTGTCTTGGACAAAAAGCTTACATTTAAACAACATATTATGGCTACGTGCCAAAAAGCTATAAATTCATTTAAAGCATTATGGCCACTACTAAATAGAAGGTCATTTCTAAACCCCAAAAACAAAAATTTACTCTTCAAAAGTGTTATAAGGCCAATATTAACATACGCGTGTCCTATTTGGAGTGACGCTGCCAACTGCAACCTAAAACGCTTACAAATTATACAAAACAAATGTCTTAAAATGATAAATAAAAAGCCCTGGAGGTATCCTACAAATCTTCTTCATGAAGAAACAGGTTATGAAAAAATTATCGATTTCATAACAAGGATTAATAACAATTACTTTGCCAAAATTGAAAATTCCTCTTACCCAGTGATAAGGGAATCTAGAGAATTAACGTAAAATTAAAAAAGAAATCATCAGTTGACAACCTTCTTTATTGTCGGACGTGTCATTTTACTTGTGTAAAGTTGATATTAAATTAATATTATTTTTCGTGAATTTTACATTTTCTATTATTATCAGCGTGTTATTACATTATTCTTCGCTGAAAGATCTACAAGTGTATGTAATTGTAAAAATCCGTGCTTTTTTAATTTAAGTGAAAATTAAGTCTAAATTTGTGTTATTACACTCATTAATTTGTTTTCATATTAAGGCAAATTTTTGTTGTTTACTTTTGTTTTTTCTTTTGCTTGCTTCTCATTTGCACAAAATTTTTCGTTAGGTTATATTATTTTATATTTATAATTATTGTTGCATATCTTTAGGCTTTGCCTGTTTCATTACTGTTTTAAATATATAATTTCATTTTAACTGTATAAATTTTTCTCGTATTCCGTATAATGTCTTGTTTAAGGCCAAATTGTTCAGTTAAGAGTGATTTATTTCTTTCTTGCTGGCTGTGTGATGGTTTTGCCCATTTCAGTTGTGCAGGATTTAATGGAAGGGATTTCGATAAAATTACGAAAAAAGCTGGGGGCCTTCGGTGGTCATGCTGGGGGTGTAGATCTCTGGATATTAACTTCTATAAGCTATTTAAGGAAACTAAGATAGGTTTTTCCGATATCGCAAAGGACATGCATAAACTGACTGATAAGTTTAGGAATTTAGAAATGCTTTTTTCTAAATTTGAAGTGGATTATGGATCTGATGCCTCTCCTAAAAGGAAAAAATCATCAAATCATTTGACGGCTGACATTGGATGTGCAGCTAGTGATTTTTCTGCGCCGATTCTTAATCAGCAGGCGGTGTCTGACCCACTTAACAGGAATTCGTATTCGGGCCTTTTAGCTGAACCTATGCAAATTGCAGTTCCTCCTGTTTTTTTGGAAACTGAAATGGCAAACCATGTTTGCAGTCAGCATAGCGTTTCGTTGTCTACACAATCAAGTAATTTGGGTGTGGATAGCATTGTGCCGAATTTGCCACCTACTATTAACGTAAATGTACCCATGGAGCAGGATGCGCATGGTACATCCCCTGATTTGTTGTTTCCTAACTGTAACTCTATCTACTGAGCTTGAAAATGCCGGTTTTCCTCAATCTTCTGTAAACCTTAATACAGTGTACGAAGAACCGGGACATTCATCTAGTATTCCCTCTGTGGATATAGATAATAACCTAGTGGTGGTTCCACCACGCAAAACCGTTTTTGTATCTAGATTTGCTCCAGATACCTCAGTTGATAATTTAAGGAATTTCATTAAATCGAAATGTGTAGATATAAATGATTCGGATTATAATGTATTAAAATTTAGATTTTCTCGACCTAGGGATATCTGATCTTTTAGAATAATTGTTCCACTTAAACTATTTAATGTCTTAATAGATAAATCCTTTTGGCCTAATGGGGCCTTAGTAAGAGAATTTGTACATCGAGATAGGCCACGAAGTGAAAGAGTAGCAGTGCTTCCAAAAAACTAATGGGTAACCGTAGGGCGTTAAATATTTTGTATCAAAATGTTAGGGGATTGAATACAAAATTAGTTAGTACATACAGGAAAAGTGTTGGATGTGGATATGATGTTTTAGCTTTTACAGAATCATGGCTTAAATCTGGGGTTAATGATTCTGAAGTTTTTTGTAATGAGTATCAAGTTTACAGGAAGGATCGTTCAGTTAATGACGGTGGTGGTGTTTTAGTAGCTGTACATTGTTCAATTTCATCTGAGTGTATAAATTTTGATTTCTCCAGTGAGTTTGATATTGAATTTTTATGTATTCACTTGACATCATTGAAAAATCATGTATATGTCACTTGTTCTTATATCCCTCCGAAGTCAGATACAAAAATTTATCTTGATCATATGAAATTGATAGGTGATGTAGTTGGTAAGCTGGGTGCAATGGATACTATTTTAGTTTTAGGAGATTTTAATTTACCGGATATTTCATGGGATTTTTGCCCAGATACAGGTCATTTATTACCGTACTCACTTTCAGAACGTATGAGGGTTTTCTTTGATAATATTTTTGAATATTGTCTTCTTCAGTTCAATAATGTCTATAATTCAAGTCGAAGACTACTTGATCTTGTTTTTTTCAAATACAACTAATATTTCACTCAATAGATCTTTTCCTTTTGTTTGTCCGGAGGATAAGTATCATCCGACTCTTGATATTTGGCTTGAAGGCATTATTTCAGACTCAGTTGCTATACCAGAAATTAAAAAAAGTTTTAATTTTTGCCGAACGAATTTTCATATATTAAAGACCAGACTATCTAATTCGATATGGCCGGCTAACAATGGTGATCTTGACGATTTGACAAGCATTTTTTACAACATTATAAAATCTTATTTTCTCGTATCGGTTCCTTTAGTAGTTAGAAAGGATTCTGACTTAGGTCCTCGATGGTTTACAAAGGAGTTAAGGGAGCTTAGAAATGAAAAGAGTAGACTGTTTAAAAAATACAAGAAAAAGGGTTGTTCAATTAGCTACATGTGTTACTCAATCGTTAGACATAAATATAACGTTATGAATCGTAAGTGTTATTCTGAGTATTTGAGTAAAATCAAACAGAAATTCAGGGTAAATCCTAAGAGTTTTTACGATTTTGTTAACTCAAAGTGGAAAGTTAGCGGGTTCCCTACGTCGATGAAACTAAATGATACGGAATCGTCGAAGCCTGTCGAAATTGCGAATTTATTTGCAAATTTTTTCCAGAGCACATACTCTGCCAATAGTCGTTTTAGTTCAGGCTATCCTTATAATATAAAAACCTTTAACGTTTTTTCTGACATAGTCATAACGGAGAGTGAAGTTTTACAGAGTTTAAAATCTTTGAAATTCTCTCATGTTCCTGGTCTTGATGGTATTCCATCATCTATTCTTAGAAAATGCGCTAATGAGCTATACATTCCACTCAATAAATTGTTTAATTCTTCTCTCTCTTCTGGATAGGAAGGAGAGTTTAATTATACCTCTTCATAAAAATGGTAATAGGCATTGTATTGATAACTACAGAGGCATTGCTAAGCTGAGTGCTATACCTAAATTGTTTGAGAAGATTGTTACTGCCAGATTGAAACATATGGTGGGTAACTTAATATCTCCCTACCAGCATGGTTTTGTTAAGGGTAGGTCAACAGTGACGAACTTACTTGAGCTGTCTACCCACATATGTAGAGCTTTTTCATATAATTTTCAGACAGATGTTATTTATACTGATTTTAGTAAAGCCTTTGATGCTGTTCATCATGAACTTTTATTATTTAAACTTGATTCTTTGGGCTTCCCACCTAGGTTGTTGAAGTGGGTATCGTCTTACTTGAAAGGTAGATCTCAGAAAGTTGTTTTTAGAAATTGTTCTTCATTTTCTATTTCTGTCACTTCAGGTGTTCCACAAGGTAGTCACTTGGGTCCAGTTCTTTTTCTATTATACCTTAATGACCTTCCTTCCGTTGTTCGTTTTTCTAAAGTATTAATGTATGCAGATGATGTTAAACTCTTTTTGTCATTTGAAAATATTGATACTTCGAAATTATTGCAGGAAGATTTGGTAGGACTGACAGATTGGTGTAATATAAATAATATGTCCTTAAATTTCAGGAAATGTAAAAAGTTATCCTTTACTAAAGCAGCGTTGTCTGGAAAATGCTACAAATTTTCTTGATTTGCGTGTGTTATTGGACCATAGATTACGGTTTAACTTACATATCGATTCTTGTGTTAATAAGGCATAATCTCTTTTGGGTTTCATTAAAAGGTGGTCTAAGGAATTTGATGATCCTTATGTTACTAAACGTTTATTTACTTGCCTCGTTAGGCCTACCCTTGAGTATGCATCTGTTGTGTGGTCACCTAATTATTCTTGTTGTAGTAATAGTATCGAATCAGTTCAGAAACAATTTCTTTTATTTTCCTTGCGTGGCCTAGGTTGGAGTAATAACACTGATTTGCCACAATATGAGCACAGATTGCAACTTATAGATCTTCCTACACTTCAAACTAGAAGAATGATGTTAAATATTACATTTATGGTAAAATTAATTAATGGTGAAATAAATTCATGCGCTCTTCTTAACGAAATAAATTTTAACGTTCCTAATCGGGTCACAAGATATTATATACCATTGAAAATACCGTTTTGTAGATCTAACTATGAACTTTTTAATCCATTACGTGTCCTGTGTAAATTGTATAATGATTATTATGATCTGTTTTCATTTTCTGACCCAATTCATAAAATTAAAAAATCTCTCTTGCGTAATATTTGATTATTTGGTTGCCAACTAGAACTACAATATCTGTAGCGTGTTCAACCCTACTGTCAATTTTAATTATGTTCTTGATCACATTTATTTGAGTTCCTGATGCCCTAATGTTCCTAATCAATTTATCTGTGTTCCTGATATTCGGATGTCCTGATGTTCCAGATCAATTTCAATGTGTTCCTGATGTTCCTGATCACTACTCTACTTTGCTGGCTATTATAAGTTATTTGTTGATTGTTTTGTGTTTATTCCACCTCTTTTATCTCTGTGTCTACCTGTATATGTAATCTATCTGTGTTGTAATGTGTCCGTTTTGTAATGTGACCATGTGGCTATGTGTTTCTTGTTATGTCAACTTTAATTTCGTCCCTGATATCCTAATGTTCCTTATCAATTTCATGTTCCTGATGTCGTGATGTTCCAGATCAATCTAATGATGTTTCTGATGATATTTTGTCTTGATATTTCTGTGCAATATAATTATGTTCTTGATGTTCCAGACATATATAATTAAGTTCTTGATGTTCTGAAGTCCTAATTTAATTATGTTTCCTGGTGTCCTGATTTTTCAGATCATGGTAATTATGTTCCTGATGTTTTGATGTTCCTGATGTTCTGACGCCCGGATGTTGCTGTTCATTATTTCTACCTCTGCTCTGTCTATTTCAAAATTATTTGTTTGTGTCTACCATTATATGTAAAGTATCCATGTTGTAATGTGTCCTTGTTTTTATGCGTTTTTTTTTTTTTTTTTTTTTTTTTTGTAATACTATTATTATTATTAATATTATTATTATTATTATTATTTATTATCAATATTATTATTAGATTATAATTATATTATTATTATTTAAATGATCGTGTAACAAATTATTTCAAATCCAGCTGATGTTATAAATTACTCTAGCTGATGTAAGTAAATAAATAAAAAATTGAAAATTACGTGCTTATAGAGGTCTATTATTTCTAATAAACCTCCTATAAGCACATAAATATTTTCAGATAGTATTTGAATTTATTAAATCATGTAAAGGTTTTTTTCCTCCCATTTTCCTTTAAAAATCATTAAAAAATAATATAAAAACTATTTAATATCTTTAGATCCTTTGTATTATTTGTTGCAATATCTATATGTAAAGATAAGATCTCATATGTAAATATCAAAAAATTTGTTAAAATATGTAAATAAAGGAAGAATATTTAATTGAAAATTGAAATTGTTCAACTTATAATGACGAAATAATTAAAATCTATTCTTTTTCTAGCGTAGCTGAACATTTGCTACCTAAAAACACAAACAATTCACAAGCAGGTACCAAAAACAAGCAAAAAACCAAGCCTTTCTGTTTACTTTTGTATGCCTGTTAGGTACAAAATGCCTATAGAAGCCAGTGTTATCTTACAAACATGAAATTTGTACAATTGAGATGTAAAAACTAAGCGTTTCTAATAATCTGTGCAGATATATATTATTTTATTTGAATATAAACGAAAAAACTGCACTAGGTACCCGGGTACCCTGGTTATGGACTCCCGTTCATCCAGCTGGTTATGGACCGTAGGGTTAAGCTATTAATTAACAGTTAATGAATTAACAAACCTATACAGCTTTTGTTGTACAAGTTTTTTTATTTTTACTGTTGGGCGTAAGCTCATATACTTTTTGACCGTTTTTTTTTCAAATATTAACGACTTTAAACAATTTTTATACCCTATACCACTATGTGGTTTGGGTATAATGACTTTGTGCTGCTGTTTGTAACTACCAAAAATATTTGACCTAGACCCATCTTTAATCATACCGATCGAATCAGAATCACTATCTGATTCGATTTAATGATGTCCGTCCGTCCGTCCGTCCGTCCGTCCGTCTGTGTGTCCATGTAAAGCTTGTAATCAAACTGCAGGTCGCAATTATGCATATGTTTTGATGAAATTTGGCATATAAGCTTTCACCGGCCATAGGATGAACGCTATTGAAATTGGTGAGAATCGCTCCATGTTCAGACCTAGCCCCCATACAAATGACCCCTATGAAATCGACTTAAATTGCCATAAGATCCTAATTATCATATAAATCTCAGTCAAATTGGGTTTGTATATGTTTATTACATCCATTAATCAGTAGTCCAAAAATGATCCCTATGGGACAACTCTAAGTCATAGGCCCCATATAGAACTGCTTCCCGATCTTCACTTATATCTATCAAAAAACAAAAATATTGCACTGATTCTTCTCAAATTTTGTTTGTATATATTTTTGCAAAATACAAGAGACCTTACCAAACATGGTCAGGATCGGTCCATTTTTGGGCCTAGTCCCCATATAGATATAGCATCCGATATGAACTTTTTCAAAAATTTATAAAAATCCCACTCAAATTTGGTTTATGCTTATTTTTTATGTCCAGTTAGTTGGGCCTATGGGGTAGGGTCTCTAAACGCATGGTGTAAGTATCCTATAGTCGATCTAGACCGATTATAAATTTCTTACTTGTTTATATTTGCTTTTCAATTTTTATACCCTATACCACTATGTGGTTTGGGTATAATGACTTTGTGCTGCTGTTTGTAACAACCAAAAATATTTGACCTACAGCCATCTTTAATTATACCGATCGAATCAGAATCACCATCTGATTCGATTTAACGATGTCCGTCCGTCCGTCCGTCCGTCCGTCTGTGTGTCCATGTAAAGCTTGTAATCAAACTGCAGGTCGCAAATATTAATATATTTTGACGAAATTTGGTATTTGATCTTTAATCGGCCATGGGATGAACGATATTGAAATTGGTGAGAATCGGTCCATGTTCAGACCTAGCCCCCATACAAATGACCCCTATGAAATCAACATATATTGCCATAAGATCCAAATTATCATACAAATCTTAGTCAAATTGGGTTTGTATGTATATATTACATCCATTAATCAGTAGTCCAAAAATGATCCCTATTGGACAACTCTTAGTCATAGGCCCCATATAGAGCTGCATCCCGATCTTCACTTAAATCTATCAAAAAAACAAAAATATTGCACTGATTCTTCTCAAATTTTGTTTGTATATATTTTTGCAAAATACAAGAGACTTTACCAAACATGGTCAGGATCGGTCCATTTTTGGGCCTAGTCCCCATATAGATATAGCATCCGATATGAACTTTTTCATATCTGCAGCCGAAAAAATTAATAAAAATCCCACTCAAATTTGGTTTATGCTTATTTTCTATATCCAGTTAGTTGGGCCTGAGAGATAGGGTCTCTAAACGCATGGTATAGGGTTTCCTATAGTCGGTCTAGACCGACTATAATTTTCTTACTTGTTTAATTTAAGTTTTCAGTTTTCAGGTTTTCAATTTTTAATTCAAGTTTTAAGCGTTTAAGTTTTTAAATTTTTATTTTTTTAATTTTTAGTTAAATTTATTTTAGATAGGTGTCTTTCAGTTAGTTCCTATAGTTTTTTCATTAATATTTTAGATATTTCATTCTTTTTATTAACTCTGAACATTCAAGTGTCTTTCGGTTAGTTCTTATAGTTGTTTTTTAAATATTTTTAAATCTTTCAGTTAGTTACTATAGTTCTTTTCCATTTCCAATATATTTTAGCTTTTTTATTAACTAAAAATATATCCATTGACTTTGAATTTAAATACATTTTATATATTCTATTGAGGTGTTTTAGAGCTGGCAACATATTTTTCATTCACAAACCCCATTTTTTTCGAATTATTTGAGAAAATATTCGTTTATTCAAGTCTATATGTTTCTTTCTATTGAATTATTCCAATATATATATTTTTCTGGTTTCTTATTAAGCTAAATTATAACCAAGTTTAATACCACTTTAATATTTATTTACTAAATTTGTTATTACATCAGACCAATTTTTTTTTTCAAATATTAACGATCAAATCTTTATTTATTCAAATATTAACGATTTTCAAAAAATTTTTTATATATGCTTTTAAATTTTTAATTTCAGTTTTCAGTTTTTAAATTTTTTGTTTTAATTCTTAGTTTAATTTATTATAGATAGGTGCCTTTCAGTTAGTTACTATAGTTGTTTTTAATTAATATTTTAGATTTTCATTCTATTTTATTATTGTTTTATTTTAGAGTTTTATAAATGGTTATAACAACTAGAATCGTTTATCTTAATATATAAAAATGATTGTGCGTATGTACGTCTGACCATCACGGCTGAACCACTGAAGCTATCCACTTTATATTAACACCATGTGTACGTGTTATGCTCCGGATGGTTTTTGTTTGTGTTAGACCCCCGTAACCCCTCTGCGAGGGCGTGGTAAAAGAGGGGTGGTGGTCGAAAAATTTTCAAATATAGTCAATATGCGTGTCGTTTTTATATTTTTCGCGGTCGCTAATTCGAACGGTCATAATACCAGGTTGATAGAACCACTGGAAATGAGCGGGGCGAGTGGGCGGAAGTAAAAAATTTTGAATAATGCCTGTATTGGTGTAATTTTAATACTGCCTAAGGTATGCTTGAGTTTTTGACATTTTTACTTTCCGAAAATTCCAACTGGGCGGGGTAAAAAGGCGGGGCAAAATCTCCTCCTTGAAGTCCAGGCCATATGGTTAAACCAAATACTTGAAATTTTGAATAGAGATAGCTTAAGGTATGCTCAAACTTTTAACATTTTTACTTTCCGGAAATTCGAATAAGGGACTGAATAAGAGAAGTGATGGGGCAAATATTCCTGGCCATATGGATTAAGCTAGAGAATTGCAATTTGGTTCATACGTACTTTAAGGTATAGTACAACTCTTGACATTTTTACTTTACGGAAATTGGATAAATTAAAATTAATTTTCAATCAATTTATCTATATTTCATAAAAAAATATCAATTTTAAATTTCATAAAAATATTAATTGTCAAATTTCAATCACACGTTGGCTTTAGAATAAATTATCAATTACTACGATCAGATACAGATTGTAATATGTTTAAAAAATTGTATTTATTAAAGCGAAAATTTAATTCGCATTTAAAATGAAATAATTAATAGTATTTCATTTTTATTAAATAACTTCTTACTGAAATAAAAATATACTTCTAAAATAATCTTGATATTAAATAATTTTTTTAGGCTAAACAATGTTTGCCGGGTCAGCTAGTAAATTATATAATTTTATTAAAGGTAGAACTAATTCAAAGAAAACATTTTAAACAGCGCACTAACATAAAGTCACGTTTCTATGCTTTTTTATATTTTTAATTTTCGATTTTCAATTTTAATTTTTACTTTAGTTTTCATTTTTAAATTTCTTTAGTAATCTAGTTTTTTAATTTTTGATTTTTCAATTTTAAATTTTTAGTTTTTTGTTTTTATATTTACTTTTCAACTTTTTAATTTTAGTCTTTAGTTTTTAGGTTTTCAATTTTTAATTTAAGTTTTTAGTTTTTATACCCTATACCACTATGTGGTTTGGTAATCAAACTGCAGGTCGCAATTATGAATATATTTTGATGAAATTTGGTATGTAAGCTTTTATCGGCCATAGGATGAACGTTATTGAAATTGGTGAGAATCGGTTCATGTTCAGACCTAGCCCCCATACAAATGACCCCTATGAAATCGACTTAAATTGCCATAAGATCCAAATTATCATATAAATCTTAGTCAAATTGGGTTTGTATATGTTTATTACATCCATCAATCAGTAGTCCAAAAATGATCCCTATGAGACAACTCTTAGTCATAGGCCCCATATAGAACTGCTTCCCGATCTTCACTTAAATCTATCAAAAAACAATAATATTGCACTGATTCTTCTCAAATTTTGTTTGTATATATTTTTGCAAAATACAAGAGACCTTACCAAACATGGTCAGGATCGGTCCATTTTTGGGCCTAGTCCCCATATAGATATAGCATCCGATATGAACTTTTTCAAAAATTTATAAAAATCCCACTCAAATTTGGTTTATGCTTATTTTTTATGTCCAGTTAGTTGGGCCTATGGGGTAGGGTCTCTAAACCCATGGTAGAGGGTATTATATAGTCGGTCTAGACCGACTATAATTTTCTTACTTGTTAATATTTGATTTCAATTTTTAGCTTTTCATTTTCAGTTTAATTTTTGAAACATTTTTAAATACTTTATACTTTGAGTTAATTTTGATTAAATATACAAAATTAGGAATGTGAATCAAAAATTCTTACAATTATTATTCCAAACAATGTAAGAGATTAATTTAAGCAAGTTGTATATTTCTTTCCATATCATGTTTATACCCTATACCACTATGTGGTTTGGGTATAATGACTTTGTGCTGCTGTTTGTAACTACCAAAAATATTTGACCTAGACCCATCTTTTATTATACCGATCGAATCGGAATCACTATCTGATTCGTCCGTCCGTCTGTGTGTCCATGTAAACCTTTTAATCAAACTGCAGGTCGCAAATATGAAAATATTTTGATGAAATTTGGTAGATAAGCTTCTATCGGCCATAGAATGAACGCTATTGAAATTGGTGGGAATCGGTATATGTTCAGACCTAGCCCCCATATAAATGACCCCTATGAAATCGACATAAATTGCCATAAGATCCAAATTGTCATATAGATCTTACTGAAATTGGGTTTGTATACGTTTATTACATCCATAAATGAGTAGTCCAAAAATGATCCCTATAGGACAACTCATAGTCATAGGCCCCATATAGAGCTGCTTCCCAATCTTTACTTAAATCTATCAAAAAACAAGTAAGAGTGTTAAATTCGGCTGTGCCGAATCTTTGATACCCTCCACCTCAGTTTGAGTCTTGATAATAAATGTAAATGAAAAAGTAAACAATTTGTTAAACTTAATACCAAATTATTTCAGCAAATTCTTTGGGTTGGTTTTCGTCTTTTCTATTATTTCGGATTTATTTCGGTGTTTGCTTTTTGGTCATCGTGGTTGCTGATCGGCATGCATTTAGGTTATATAACATTTAGGTTATATAATATTGTTCTGTATGATATCCAGTTGAAAATATTAACATTCATGTTAAAATAGAAATAACTATTGCAAAGCTAATTAGAACAAACAAAAATTGTGGCGCCATCTACTGTGGCATAGTCACGCTGAATGAAGTGACACTCTGTTAATGCAAAATATTGCAGAATTTTATGTAAATAAAATAATATACCGATTTATTTCTAACATGCAGTTATTATGGATATAAATATATAGAATATATGTATATTATTTGTATTATTTAATATGTTTATATAAATTTATAAATAAATTTATACATAAAATTTTTTTTTGCTATATTTACATTGTTTTTTTTTTTTATTAACAACTAGGTATTTTATATTAACTCGTAGTGTCTGCTTGTCGAAAAAACTTTGGATCGATTTTAACCAATTTCTCGTGAGCCATTCGATCTGAAATTTTGCAGGCAGGCTCGTGGTAATAACAGAAATGACCTAACAAATTTTTAGAGTGATGCCAAAACAATGGAAACTTTTACATTTTTCTACCAGAGTTAATAAAAAAATGTACAAAGGGTTAGGTTTTATTATATTATTACCACATCGACCACAAAAACAACAAGTCCAGCTATAACAACAACACAACATTTAGAATAACAACAAGAACATCATATTTTTAATTTTTTTTTTAAATTTTCAGAGATTTCCCTGGACCTGTTCCACCGATTTTAATGATTTTTGAAATAGAAATCTTCCCATGAATTTGGTGAATCATTCTCAATGATCACTATAGCTGCATTATTCAGGGCGTGATCGTGACAAGAACAACATAGAAAATTATATTTTTTCAAGACTTTTTTTAGTTCTTCATTCAAATTTCGGGCCGAAATCGACCGATTTGGACGATTTTAAACAGCATACTTTTCAGGACGTTAGTGAATCATTTTTTATATCAACCAGCACCCTAGCTGCCCGATTGATACCGTCATCGTGATTTCCACAGACGGACAGACGGACATCGCTATATCAACTCCGGTTGTTATAAGGATCACAAATATATATATTTTATGGGGTCCAAATTTTTTTTTCTAATTATTACAAACGGAATGACAAACTTATATATACCCTCTGCACACTGGAGTGGAGGGTATAACAAAAATATTGCACTGATTATTCTCAAATTTTAGTTTGTATATATTTTTGCTAAATACAAGAGACTTTACCAAACATGGTCAGGATCGGTCCATTTTTGGGCCTAGTCCCCATATAGATATAGGATCCGATAGAAACTTTTTCATATCTGCAGCCAAAAAAAGTTAATAAAAATCCCACTCAAATTTGGTTTATGCTTATTTTCTATTTCCAGTTAGTTGGGTCTGAACGCATGGTATAGGGTATCGTATAGTCGGTCTAGACCGACTATAATTTTCATATTTTTTTTTCTTTTTCTTACTGAATACTCATATACAAAGTATACAAATAATCTTTCTTAAATGGTTTTTAGCAAGCTTCAGAACAACAAAAATTTTATGTTTAGTCTAATTTAAGTTTTTAATCTCATTTTTTTATCCAAATTATAAAAGTTTTCTACAAAATATCTACAAAGTTAATTAAATTTACTAAAATTTAAACATATTTCTTTAATATTTTATTGAAATATTGAAAACTTACTATACTTCTATATTTTTATTTATTTTTTTTTTTCATTTTAACAAATTTCATATGAAGTTCTTTTGTATAGTTTTTCTTTACACATATGAAAATAAATCCATTTAGTTGCGATTATTTCGACAATTTTTATGAAAGCATTATAAATTATTTAAAAAAAATTTACATTAAGAACATGCTAAATACTTTCAAGAGACTAATAATATGGAAATTTTTCTATAACAATCAATTTTATAGTTCTTCTTACATCGAAAGCGTTGAATGAAAAACTTACCAAAATTACTTAAAGTTTCTTAAAATCTTGAAATAATTAGCTCATTTATAATTAATATCTAGTCATTATGGAAAAACGTTACTTTTTTAAAAAACGAAACTTTGAAAATTTACCTTTTTTGTAGTAAATTTTCTTAAAAATTTACTAAGGAAAGGTAAATTTTTGGAATTTTTAAGAAAATTTACTAAGGTAAATTTTTGGAATTTTTAAGAAAATTTACTATGGAAAGGTAAATTTTTAAGAAAATTTACTACGGAAAGGTAAATTTTTAAGAAAATTTACTAAGGAAAGGTAAATTTGTAAGAAAATTTACTAAGGAAAAGGTAAATTTTTAAGAATTTTTTAGAAAATTTACTAAGTAAAAGGTAAATTTTTAAGAAAATTTGCAATGGAAAGGTAAATTTTTCAGAAATTTTTAAGAAGTAAGAAAATTTACTATAGAAAGGTAAATTTTTAAGAAAATTTACTATGGAAATGTAAATTTTTAAGAACATTTAAGGAAAAGGTAAATTTTAAAGAAAATTTATTAAGCAAAAGTTTAATTTTTTGAATTTTTAAGAAAATTTACTAAGGAAGGCTAAATTTTTACGTAAATTTACTAAGGAAAAGGTAAATTTTTTAAGATAATTTACTATGGAAAGATAATTTTTTTTTAAAAAATTTACTAAGGAAAGGTAAATTTTTAAATAAATTTACTATGGAAAGTAAATTTTTAAATAAATTTACTATGGAAAGTAAATGTTTAAGAAAATTTAAGGAAAAGGTAAATTTTTAAGAAAATTTACTAAGCAAAGGGTTAATTTTTGGAATTTTTAAGAAAATTTACTAAGGAAAGGCAAATTTTTAAGAAAATTTACTAAGAAAAGGTACATTTTTAAGAAAATTTAATATGGAAAAGTAAATTTGTAAGAAAATTTACTAAGCAAAAGGTAAATTTTTGGAATTTTTAAGAAAATTTAATAAGAAAAGGTAAATTTTTAAGAAAATTTAATAAGAAAAGGTAAATTTTTAAGAAAATTTACTAAGCAAAAGGTAAATTTTCAGAATTTTTGAGAAAATTTACTAAGGAAAGTTAAAGTTTTAAGAAAATTAACTAAGGAAAGGTAAATTTTAAAGGAAATTTACTCACGAAAGGTAAATTTTTAAGAAAATTTACTAAGGAGAGGTAATTTTTTAAGAAAATTTACTAAGGAAAGGTAAATTTTTAAGAAAATTTACTAAGGAGAGGTAGATTTTTAAGAAAATTTACTAAGGAAAGATAAAATTTTTAGAAAATTTACTAAGAAAAAGGTAAATTTTCATAATTTTTTGAGAAAATTTACTAAGGAAAGGTAAATTTTTAAGAAAATTTACTATGGAAAGGTAAATTTTTAAGAAATTTTTAAGAAAATTTACTAAGCAAAAGGTAAATTTTCAGAATTTTTGAGAAAATTAACTACAAAGAAGGTAAATTTTCAAAGTTTCGTTTTTTAAAAAAGAAACTTTAAGTAATTTTGGTAAGTTTTTCAACGCTTTCGATGTAAGAAGAACTATAAAATTGATTGTTATAGAAAAATTTCCTTATTATTAGTCACTTGAAAGTATTTAGCATGTTCTTAATGTAATTTTTTTTTTTAATAATTTATAATGCTTTCATAAAAATTGTCGAAATAATCGCAACTAAATGGATTTATTTTCATATGTGTAAAGAAAAACTATACAAAAGAACTTCATATGAAATTTGTTAAAATTAAAAAAAATAAATAAAAAAATATATAAGAATACTAGCTGACCCGGCAAACATTGTTTAGCCTAAAAAAATTATTTAATATCAAGATTATTTTAGAAGTATATTTTTATTTCAGTAAGAAGTTATTTAATAAAAATGAAATACTATTAATTATTTCATTTTAAATGCGAATTAAATTTTCGCTTTAATAAATACAATTTTTTAAACATATTACAATCTGTATCTGATCGTAGTAATTGATAATTTATTCTAAAGCCAACGTGTGATTGAAATTTGACAATTAATATTTTTATGAAATTTAAAATTGATATTTTTTTATGAAATATAGATAAATTGATTGAAAATTAATTTTAATTTATCCAATTTCCGTAAAGTAAAAATGTCAAGAGTTGTACTATACCTTAAAGTACGTATGAACCAAATTGCAATTCTCTAGCTTAATCCATATGGCCAGGAATATTTGCCCCATCACTTCTCTTATTCAGTCCCTTATTCGAATTTCCGGAAAGTAAAAATGTTAAAAGTTTGAGCATACCTTAAGCTATCTCTATTCAAAATTTCAAGTATTTGGTTTAACCATATGGCCTGGACTTCAAGGAGGAGATTTTGCCCCGCCTTTTTACCCCGCCCAGTTGGAATTTTCGGAAAGTAAAAATGTCAAAAACTCAAGCATACCTTAGGCAGTATTAAAATTAGACCAATACAGGCATTATTCTAAATTTTTTACTTCCGCCCACTCGCCCCGCTCATTTCCAGTGGTTCTATCAACCTGGTATTATGACCGTTCGAATTAGTGACCGCGAAAAATATAAAAACGACACGCATATTGACTATATTTGAAAATTTTTCGACCACCACCCCTCTTTTACCACGCCCTCGCAGAGGGGTTACGGGGGTCTAACACAAACAAAAACCATCCGGAGCATAACACGTACACATGGTGTTAATATAAAGTGGATAGCATCAGTGGTTCAGCCGTGATGGTCAGACGTACATACGCACAATCATTTTTATATATTAAGATAGTAAGTTTTCAATATTTCAATAAATATGTTTAAATTTTAGTAAATTTAATTAACTTTGTAGATATTTTGTAGGAAACTTTTATAATTTTGATAAAAAAAATGAGATTAAAAACTTAAATAAGACTAAACATAAAATTTTTGTTGTTCTGAAGCTTGCTAAAAACCATTTAAGAAAGATTATTTGTGTACTTTGTATATGAGTATTCAGTCAGAAAAAGAAAAAACATGATACGGAAAGAAATATACAACTTGCTTAAATTAATCTCTAATATTGCTTGGAATAATAATTGTAAGAATTTTTGATTCACATTCCTAATTTTGTATATTTAATCAAAATTAACTCAAAGTATAAAAGTATTTAAAAATGTTTCATAAATTAAACTGAAAATGAAAAGCTAAAAATTGAAATCAAATATTAACAAGTAAGAAAATTATAGTCGGTCTAGACCGACTATAGGATACCCTATACCATGCGTTTAGAGACCCTATCACATAGGCCCAACTAACTGGACATAAAAAATAAGCATAAACCAAATTTGAGTGGGATTTTTATAAATTTTTGAAAAAGTTCATATCGGATGCTATATCTATATGGGGACTAGGCCCAAAAATGGACCGATCCTGACCATGTTTGGTAAGGTCTCTTGTATTTTGCAAAAATATATACAAACAAAAGAGAAGAATCAGTGCAATATTTTTGTTTTTTGACAGATTTAAGTGAAGATCGGGAAGCAGCTCTATATGGGGCCTATGACTAAGAGTTGTCCCATAGGGATCATTTTTGGACTACTGATTAATGGATGTAATAAACGTATACAAACCCAATTTGACTAAGATTTATATGATAATTTGGATCTTATGGCAATTTAAGTCGATTTCATAGGAGTCATTTGTATGGGGGCTAGGTCTGAACATGGACCGATTCCCACCAATTTCAATAGCGTTCATCCTATGGCCGATAAAAGCTTACATACCAAATTTAATCAAAATATATTCATAATTGCGACCTGCAGTTTGATTACAAACTTTACATGGACACACAGGCGGACGGACGGACGGACGGACATCGTTAAATCGAATCAGATAGTGATAGATAGATAGATAGATCAGATAGTGATTCTGATTCGATTGGTATAATTAAAGATGGGTCTAGGTCAAATATTTTTGGTAGTTACAAACAGCAGCACAAAGTCATTATACCCAAACCACATAGTGGTATAGGGTATAAAAACTAAAAACTTAAATTAAAAATTGAAAACCTAAAAACTAAAGACTTAAATTAAAAGGTTGAAAAGTAAATATAAAAACAAAAAACTAAAAATTTAAAATTGAAAAATTAAAAATTAAAAAACTAGATTACTAAAGAAATTAAAAAATTAAAACTAAAGTAAAAATTAAAATTGAAAATCGAAAATTTAAAATATAAAAAAGCATAGAAACGTGACTTTATGTTAGTGCGCTGTTTAAAATGTTTTCTTTGAATTAGTTCTACCTTTAATAAAATTATATAATTTATAAACGATTCTAGTTGTTACAACCATTTATAAAACTCTAAAATAAAACAATTATAAAATAGAATGAAAATCTAAAATATTAATGAAAAACAACTATAGGAACTATAGGAACTAACTAAACTAAAAATTAAAACTAAAAATTTAAAAACTTGCATTATAAACTGAAAACTGAAATTAAAATTTTAAAAGGGTATATAAAAAATTTTTTGAAAATCGTTAATATTTGAAAAAATAAAGATTTGATCGTTAATATTTGAAAAAAAAAAATTGGTCTGATGTAATAACAAATTTAGTAAATAAATATTAAAGTCTGAAAAGTGGTATTAAAATTGGTTATAATTTCACTTAATAAGAAACCAAAAAAATATATATATTGGAATAATTCAATAGAAAGAAACATATATGCCCGTTTTCTCAATAGGCGATTATCTTTTATCCCAACGAGAAACTGCCGATGAAAGAAATTTGGTTTTCTCAATGTCTGGTTTGCTTGTATTTTGTCGCAAAGCTAACCGGCACTCATGTGCCAATTATTTATTTATCGTGCAGATAAATTATTCTCCCAACTTTCATATCAATTTTGAGAGGCATTGCCAACTGAAAATAATTCTCCCAACTTTCATACGTATTTTGAGACGCATTGCCAACTGAAAATAATGTTTTTGTCGGTACATTGAGAAATCCAAAATTGTTAACCGGCAGTTTATCGGTCCAATAAATTTATGTCATGGTTAAGTAACAGGCAGTTTGACGATACATTGAGAAAACCGGCAATAGACTTGAATAAACGAATATTTTCTCAAATAAATCGAAAAAAATGGGGTTTGTGAATGAAAAATATGTTGCCAGCTCTAAAATACCTCAATAGAATATATAAAATGTAATTCAAAGTCAACGGATATGTTTTTAGTTAATAAAAAAGGTTAAATATATTGGAAATGGCAAAGAACTATAGTAACTAACTGAAAGATTTAAAAATATTTTGAAAAAACAACTATAAGAACTAACGGAAAGACACTTGAATGTTCAGAGTTAATAAAACGAATGATATGTCTAAAATATTAATGAAAAAAACAACTATAGGAACTAACTGAAATACACCTGTTGGACAAGAGTTTTTGTCCAGATGGTTAAAACAAAATTAAAGAAAATCCCGAATTCGATGATTTAATAAAGTTTTTTATTATTCATAAATTTAATTTAATTAACAAAATGTAATTAATTTCAAATAATCGAATATATATGTAAGGCGAACTTCAAAGGAATACAAGATTTATACAACTTTACTTCTTGATCTCTAAAAACGAATTATGACTATTTAACTAAATGTACAATTCACTTAAATTCTTGTTCTTTCCATTGGAAGGTAAAAATACAAATTGTTAAAAAAAAGATGGCTGATTCAGCAGGATTAGCGCGAAATTCAAAATTACACTAATCGACAATAATATAAAATGCATTGTGTTTCTATTATAAATTATAAATTTTGCAAATGTATGAAATAATTAATAAGTTACTTGTAATGGTATGGTTTGGTGGAACTTCCTCTTCCGTTTCCCTGAGCATACAGTACAGTATATCACGTGCGATTTAAAAAAAACTGAAAAAATGGTCGCTATAGGAGGGATGGCCATACTTACTCTGGGATTGGGGACGAGGTGTTATGCCCCTTTTGCCCTCCCTACCATGTTACCTCTACTCCATCTAAATTGGAGGTAACCCACATAATAAAAAGTTTGGTTTGGTTTTGATTTTCTACATTGGGTTATTTAATAAATTTATTTAACCTTCATTTTTAAGGTGTTCAAAATTTAAATTATATTTTGCAAAATTTAGGAAAAGTTTAATTTTAGAAAAATTTTCTTTACAGCAAAATTTTAATTTTAGCAAAATTTTATTTATAGCCATATTTTAATCTTAGGAAAAATTTTAATTATAGCCAAATTTTAATTTTAGGAAAATTAAAAATTTTTTTTTTCAAAATTTTAATTTTAGCATTTTGAATTTTAGCACTATTTAATTATAGCTTAATTTTAGCATTAGAAAAATTTTAGTTTAAATTTTATAATTAGACAATTTTACATTTAGGAAAATTCACATTTCGAAATATTTTATTTTAGTTTAATTTTGCAATAAGAGAAAATTTTTATATTTCGAAAATTTTATAGTTAGTAAAATTTTTATATTTTAGCCAAATTTTATATATAGCAAAATTTTATTAATTTAGTAACATTCTTAAATTCAATAAGGAAAATTTTAAACATAGAAAATATTTATATGTGTGTAAAAAATTTTAATTTGGAAAATTATTTGTATTTTAGGAATAAAAAAAATTTTTACCACCTTATTGCTGGTGCCGCCGGACGCCGTGGTTGTGTCTCGCAATATGCTTTTCAATTTTGGCATGTAACTTTATTAAAACTACTTCACATTTCATTAGGGTTTCCATTTTAAGTTTTTTTTTTAGCTTTATTTGTCAGCAAATCATGCAACATTTCCATTTTTTTTTGTGCATCATTCATTTTGTTGCCGTTTGACTTTAGTCTATTCACTGAGTAATTTTTTTTTTTAAGTTCAATAGTTGATTTTTTTAAAAATTATAATTTATTATTAAAACATTATTTATTTTCTTATACTACATTTTAATTTTCTTAATCTTTAAATTTTTTCTTTTTTTTTTAAATTCTTATATGCAAAACAATTTTTTTTTCAACAATATGCAATTTTTATTTACTTAACTTTACTTTACTTTCTTAAAACTTTAATTAAGACTACATTTTAAATACTTAAAAGGTTTTTCCTCAACCTTATTCTTTTACTTTCCAAATTCAACTCCTCTTAAATTCTTCGTCATCTGCCTAACAACCCAATTATTCAAGACTTTTAATTTTTTTTGCACACACCAGTTTGTTGTTTGCAAAAAATTCGCAATCCTTCATACGTGTAACCAACACTCATACATTCATTAAATTCCCTATGTAAATAAAATACTACATCTAACGATGAGGGGAACAGGGTAAGCCAATGTTAATGGCTGACAACATGGGTGGGAATGAGAGCGAGTAAAAGCTTTATTCATGAATGAAATTATGCTGACGGAGAAATATTAACACCAACTCAAGTGTTTAAAAATAGAATTTTTTGCAACAAACAAAAACTGGCAAACGATATTACCATATAAGGTGTTGTTTACATGTTATAGTTTTTTCTTTTGTGTGATACACACTCAATAGCAAAAATTTTCGTACGGCCGTCACATTCTTAACACCGGCCGCCTTGCACGGCTGCTGATTTATGGCAGGCTGCAACATGTCATAGCAAGAAATTGCTGTATCATCTAAAATTGGCAACGGAGCGAGTTTGTGAATTGGTCTCTTAAAAGTACCGTTTTTTGTTTGCACTTGAGCAACTCCCACTTCTCCGTCCTTTCCCATTTCCACAGCAACAATTTTGCCTAGCAGCCACATTTGAGGTGGCAGGTTGTCATCGTGAACGGTGACCACGGTTCCGACCTCTACGTTTTCGGATTCTTGAATCCACGTTACCCTTTGTTGCTGCTGGAGAATATAGTCTGTTTGCCATGCATACCAAAAATGTTCCTTGAGGGACAACAAAAGCCGATATCACTTCAAGCAATTGAGCTTGCCTTTCATCAAGTTGAGCCCTGGCAGAGCTTTCATAGAGGACCCTATTAGTAAGTGCCCCGGTGTAAGGGCTTCCCCATCGCATGGATCGCTCGAAATGGGCACTATTGGACGAGAGTTTAAAACCGCCTCTACACCCACCAAAACAGTTGTCAGCTCTTCGAATGTTAGGTTTGCTTTTCCGATTGTTCTTATGATGTGATATTTTGCGCTTTTAACAGCTGCCTCCCACAGCCCCCCGAAGTGAGGTACCCTGGGAGGGATGAATTGAAATTCTATTCCCTTTTCGGCTAGTGCTTCCTCTATCTTCTTTCGCTCCTGATTCTCTCCGACTTTCGGGTTGAACCGATTTGCGGCACCTGTGAAATTTGTCGCGTTGTCGCACCATATTTTTCTCGGGAGTCCTCTCCTTCCCACGAACCTAGACAAGGAAGATAAAAAAGATTCCGTAATTAGATCCGAAACAGCCTCTAAGTGGGTGGCTTTAGATGCAAAGCACACAAAAACAATATGTAGGTTTTTACCGGGGGCCTACCCCGAATTTTAGTACTGGTATAAACCGGCCCGCAAAGATCTACGCCACATACCCAAAATGGTCTGACGGCAGTCAAACGATCTTTGGGAAGATGTCCCATAATTTGGTTACAAAGTTTCGGTTTGTACCGACAACAAATTATACAGTTTCGAACTGTTTTTCTTGCTTCCTCTCTAGCATTAATTAACCAAATTCTCTCTCTCATAAGTGCAACTAAAGTTTTAGGGCCAGCATGATAATTGGTTCTATGTTGGTGTTCCAAGTACACCTTTACAAAATGAGAGCCCTTTTTCATCAATAATGGAAATTTCATTTCCTCTTTTATTTGGGCATTTAACAAGCGTCCTCCAACCCGAAGCAATGAAAATAATATGCCATGTTCCTCATATTCGAATAAAGGGACTCAAATTACTAATGCTTGATTTCGTAACGAGCCCATTTCGAATAAGTTTAATTTCATGCGAAAATTCAAATTTCTGAAACAGTTTTGCAATTTTTAAAAACGATAAATTAAGCTCTTCCGCAGTTAATGCATCGTTAGTGTGTTCAGAAAACCTTCCCTTAAATTTCATTACAGCTCTTAATACAAATGCAAACACCCTTAAAATCTTTTTGTATGAAGAGAAACGACTTGTTATTTGAATTAACCTGTTTTCAACCGTCTCTGATATAACAAAGATATTCTTCGATTTCTTTTTCTCCAGCAGTTTTAATTCAGGTGGCAAATCAAAATGAAAATTTTTTGGCCATTCTTGTGGTTGAAGATATAGAAAACTTGGGCCTGTAAACCATATCGATTGCATTAATTCATCAACATCACTTCCACGTGAAACAATGTCAGCAGGGTTTTCTTTGGAACGCACGTGATACCAGTGACATGCATCTGTCCATTCCTGAATTTCACTAATTCGATTTCTAACAAAGGTTGATAATGATGATGGATGAGTTTGCAACCAGTGCAAAACTATTTCGGAATCTGACCAATATGTTGCCTTTTTAATATAGTCTGGCAATAGTGGTTTGATAGTGCGCCAAAGTTTTGCGAGCAGATGTGCAGCACAAAGTTCAAGTCGTGGCAATGACTTTACTTTTAATGCAGCAACTTTCGATTCTGCTGTCAACAATCTGCAGGTTATACCGTCGGGATGCTCGCTTCTTATATAGATACAACAACCATAGGCATTGTTGGAAGCATCGGCAAACCCGTGCACTTCGCAATTACTAGTGGAACTTATGCCCACAAATCGAGGTATAACTACCTTGTGGGCGTTTGCTAAATTTAGTTTAATACTTGACCACATTGTATATAAATTTTGGGGTAATGATTCGTCCCAGTCAACCTGTTTCTTCCACAATTCTTGTAAAAGAACTTTAGGTCGAATTATAATTGGCGACAATAATCCCAAAGGATCGAAAATCCTAGAAGAACTTGAAAGAATATTTTTTTTTTTTGTAGCTGGCAATTGACTAACGTTATCTTCTAATTTAAATGTAAATAGGTCTTTCTTAGTACTCCAAATGAGTCCAAGAGCCCTTGTGACATCCGGCGTGTCAAGGTCAAGATTCTTTTCGGAAATCTCGTTATTGTACGAAGGATGGTTGGAAAACCACTTCGCTAAATGGAAACCACACGATGCTAAAATGTCAGTTACTTCGACTCGTAATGCTTCCAAATTTTCAAAACCTTCAGCGCCAGATATTAAGTCATCTACGTAAAAATTATTAATAACGACGGAGGACCCTATAGGATACACTGCTTTGAAAAGTGGTCCTATTTCATTCAGGCATCTTACCGCTGCAAAAGGAGCGGATGACGTTCCATATGTAACCGTTTTCAATTTGAATATTTGAATCGGTTGTTCATGATTTTCGCGCCACAATATTAGTTGGAATTTGGTGTCATTATCATCAACTAACACCTGCCGATACATTTTTGTAACATCGGCGGTTATAGCATACTTGTGTAGGCGCATTCTCAAAAGAATTGAAAATAATTTGTCTTGTATGATGGGTCCAACCATCAAAATGTCGTTCAGGGATATTTGCGTGGAGGTCTTACAAGACGCATCGAACACCACCCTCAACTTAGTACTTGAACTGTGGGATCTCAACACACATTGGTGGGGAATTACGTTATGGGGTCCATGTAGTACTTTATCATTAACTGGAGACATGTGTCGTAAGTGTAAATATTCCCTCATGAACTCATTATACATATCTCTTAGCTTCAGATTTTTACTTAATCTGCGTTCAAGAGCTTAAAATCTTCGCCGTGCCGTGTCATATGATGATCCTTATTTAGATGACTCGCATTTGAAGGGTAACTTCACCACGAAACGACCATCTTTCAAATGGCGGGTATTTGCCACGAAATGTTCCTTACAAAGTTTTTGCTCATCCGTTAGTACAGAGTGCTGAGGAATTTCCTCTAGTTCCCACGGTGAACTAAAGCATTCAAGGATGCATCACTCGAAGTCTCATCTTCTGTAACTACGTTACAGGTTTTCAAATTGTTATTTGGTGAATTATTTTCGCATTTACCAGAAATAATCCACCCTAATATAGTTTTTTGAAGGGTTGGTAGCGATGGACCCAATTTTATCTGACCTACCGATAGAAAGTCCAAAATATATTCACATCCCAACAACAAATCTATTTTCCCAGGTCTGCTAAACGAGGGATCAGCCAGTTCAATATTTGCCGGAATAGCAAGACTGATTTCCCGAGATCGAATGTACAATACAGAAATAAGCGAAAAATTCGAAATTGGCAATTCTTGATTTCACAAAAGTCGCTATTCTGTGTTTTACTGGGTTATTTGAATTACCCTCACCAACTATGTTAAGCATTGTTCTCTTCTCAAATTCAGTTTCTGAGCAAAATCTTCAGTCATTAAATTTAATTGAGTCTAACAAAACCCTAGCTAAATGGTACTGACTGTATTTTTAACCAAAACCACAGCAGTGGCAAGTATCATTTGGTGTGAGTGTAAACTCATATGCATGCTTTGAACAATTATGCTTGAAGCAGAATTGCTGCAATGTTGTCCAATATCATACATGCCACTATTATCGCTACCATTAGTTCCAAAATGCTGTTGCTCCCTATGAGCAGTCGTCTGAGGAACTGGATTGGATCTTGCATCGCCATGCATCAAATTTGTATGACATACCTATGTAAAATAGCATTATGTGGTTTATTACAAACCTTGCACTTAGGCCCAAGACACTTTGAGACCATGTGTCCCTTTTTTAAGCAATTTATACAAATGTTATTTTTTTTTTCACAAAGGAAAATCTCTGAGATACTGCCAGAGTTGAAAAATTAGAACAATTTTCCAAACTATGTTCACTAGATGAACAATAAAAACAATTTTCAATTTTACTCTGAGTGCACGTAAAAGAAGGTTTATTGCTACGTCTGTCATTCCTATGTACGCTACCTTGAAATTTATGACCGCCCTCTTTCTCTTCACTCACCTCTAAAAATTGGCATCTACGAATTAAAACCGATGCGCATGCATCCCATGTCGGTAGATCTTTATAGTCTTGCCGTTCACCCCATTTGGTTTTAGAAATATTGTCCACTTTAGACATTACCAGACGAATGACTGGGGCATGCAGTATCTCCTTGTCTGAACCTAAATGTGAAAGCGAGTCAATAATAGCTAACACATTATCAACTATTTGACGAAGAGCAGATGCGCTAGGCTTGACTATTTTTTCAATATTAAAAAGTGCATTTCCGTGATCCTGAAACATCAGACACTTATTGTCAAACCGATCTGCCAATCTGTCTAGAGCGTTTTGATAATTTTCTTCATTGAAAAGCTCAAATTTTTTTTGTCTTTTTAACAATTTCATATGAGCTTTAACAGGTGGCTGGCTATAAACATATGGTTATGAAAACCATGAAATTGCATACAAGGAAGAAAAAGCAAATTGTAGACTTAATTTGTATAAAACAATAGTATTAAATTATATTATCCGTAAGAATTTAACTAAATTGCTTTGAATTGCGACAAAAAATCCCGAATTCGATGACTTAATAAAGTTTTTTATTATTCATAAATTTAATATAATAAACAAAATTCAATTAATTTCAAATAATCGAATATATATGTAAGGCCAAATTCAAAGGGATACAAGATTTAAACAACTTTACTTCTTGATCTCTAAAAACGAACTATGACTAGTTAACTAAATGTACAATTCACTTAAATTCTTGTTTTTTCCTTCGGAAGGTAAAAATACAAATTGTTAAAAAAAAGATGGCTGATTCAGCAAGATTAGCGCGAAATTCAAACTTACACTAATCGACAATAATATAAACTGCATTGTGTTACTAATATAAATTATAAATTTTGCAGATGATCTTTAATAAATTTAACTAAAAAATTAAAAAAATAATAATTTAAAAACAAACAAAAAACTAAAAACTTGAATTAGAAATTGAAAACCTGAAAACTGAAAACTTATATTAAAAAATTGAAAAGCAAATATAAAAAATTGTTTAAAGTCGTTAATTTTGAAAAAAAAAGCGGTCAAAAAATATATGAGCTTACGCCCAACAGTAACAGAAAACTTGCAAAAGAAAAAGCTGTATAGGTTTGTTAATTCACTAACTGTTAATTAATAGCTTAAACAAAGAAAACAAATATGCAGACGGATGTTAGACATATTGGATTATGTGATTTCGCAATATTTTGAAATAGAAATATTAAAAGTTAATAAAAAGAATTAAATAACTAAAATATTAATGAAAAAACAGATAGGAATTATCTGAAAGATACTTGAATGAAATAATAATTTTATTTCTATTTGAAAGTTTATGTTGTATACATTTAATTATTTTTATATCACAATATTGTGAATTAAAAATTTATTTAATATAAAAACTACGATATTAAACATTAAAATTGTATTGTGAAAATAAAAAATTTCAAATAAAAAAATGCTTTGAAATAATTAAAAATGCAACATAAATATAGTTATAAAATATACAGTTAATAAAAAAATACTCTTATGCCCGTTTTCTCAATAGGCGATTATCTTTTATCGCAACGAGAAACTGCCTATTAAAGAAATTTGGTTTTCTCAATGTCTGGTTTGCTTTTATTTTGTCGCAAAGCTTACCGGCACTCATCTGCCAATTATTTATTTATCGTACAGATAAATTATTCTCCCAACTTTCATATCAATTTTGAGAGGCATTGCCAACTGTAAATAATTCTCCCAACTTTCATACGTATTTTGAGAGGCATTGCCAACTGAAAATAATGTTTTTGTCGGTACATTGAGAAAACCAAAATTGTTAACAGGCAGTTTATCGGTACAATAAATTTATGTCCTGGTTAAGTGACAACCAGTTTGACAATACATTGAGAAAACCGGCATTAGTCAGAGGGCGATACAAAAAAAAATTTTGTGTATGAATAGGGAAAAGAAAGAAGAAGAATCAAAAAATTATTTATTTCTACTATAATATATCTAAATGTAAAAATTGTAAATTTAAATAAAACAGTTAATAAAAAAGAATGAACAATTTTCAGTTTCAATCACCTTCTACTGTATACTCTAAGTCAGAGGGCGATATAAAAATTTTAAAAAGGTTTCTGAATATGAATAATAATAGCCAGAGGGTGATTCAAAACTGGACGAAAACTATCAAACTGCATGAAAAATCGTATTTAGGTTTCTGAACATGAATAATAATAGTCAGAGGGCGATTCAAATCTGAATGAAAACTGTATTTAGGATTGTGGCTTTGTAAAAAAATAGTGTTGCCAGTACACATTTTTCCTTATCTGGTAACTTTTTTTTAAATATATAGTGCCTATTTAGGCTTAAATAAATCATAATGTTGCCACCTCTACCAAATACTTTAATAATTAACGAAAAAAGTCGGTAAATCTGTTAAAATAACGCTAAAATAACGGGAAAATAGTTACGAATCTGCTAAATAATGGGTAAAAGGTCGGGAATCTGCTAAATAATGAGAAAAAAGGTTGATGAATCTGTTACAATAATGCTAAATAGCGGGAAAATTCAAACTTAAAGGAATAAAAAAGTGCTGCAAAGTTAAAAAGTATGAAAAACTGCATTTATGTTTGTGACTTTGCAAAAAAAAAATAGTGTTGCCAGCCCAAAAACCAGTGTTGCCACCCTCAAAGAAATCAAAGCATCCAAATGTACTAAAAAAGTGGTCTAGAACCGGCACAACTATAATACTGACGGACATCGCTATATCGACTCGACCTGTGATAAAGAGCAAGAATATATATACTTTATGGGGTCGGAAATTTGTTTTTCGATGCGTTACAAACGGAATGACAAACCTACATATACCCTCTGCCACTATGATGTGGAGGGTATAAAAAAACTAAAATCTTGGTGATTTTTACTGGAAGTTTTAAATGTTAAATATTCTTCTGAACTAAATTTTATTTTGACATGTATTTAAGAGATTTTCATGATAAATGTCTTCCACAGATTACTTTTACCCTACATCAGTGATTTTTAGTGGTTTTATAATTCAACAATATAATTAAGTTTTTTATTATTTTGCCTAAAAAAATAGATTATTCATTAAAATACACATAATTGAAGGGGGCCATTCTATAAAATGAAATGGTTTTATAAAATCCAGCAATTTTGTTAGTTTTGTTGCCAATTTAAAACACAAAGATGTCTACAAAACTGATTTTTTAACTCTCCGTCTAGCAACACTTCTGGTACCCTTAAATGCATGACAAGGTCCGTAGGGACCTATTTTTGTTGATATGACATTTTCTATGAAAAAGACGTTTTAAAATTTTGTTTTGTTATTTTATTATTGTTTATTAATTAAAGTGTTGATAAATAAATTAAAATATTTTTTTTTATACTAACATAATTAATTTTTATGAATTTTATTATGAAAATTTAGTTTTACAATGAATAAAACTTAAAAATACTATTGTTGCGATGGTTGTTCCTCATTTTGAGTGCAGGTTAAGCACCGATGCATTAATCTTGAATGCTCTGCACAAACTGCATTGTTGCAGGAACAGCAATAGGCCCTTGTTTTGCGTTGACGACCGTACTCTGAACGGCATAGTCGACATGATGGCCTGTTTGTCCATTTTTAATTTTTAATTTTTAATTTTTAATTTTTAATTTTTAATTTTTAATTTTTAATTTTTAATTTTTAATTTTTAATTTTTAATTTTTAATTTTTAATTTTTAATTTTTAATTTTTAATTTTTAATTTTTAATTTTTAATTTTTAATTTTTAATTTTTAATTTTTAATTTTTAATTTTTAATTTTTAATTTTTAATTTTTAATTTTTAATTTTTAATTTTTAATTTTTAATTTTTAATTTTTAATTTTTAATTTTTAATTTTTAATTTTTAATTTTTAATTTTTAATTATTAATTTTTAATTTTTAATTTTTAATTTTTAATTTTTAATTTTTAATTTTTAATTTTTAATTTTTAATTTTTAATTTTAAATTTTTAATTTTAATTTTTAATTTTTAATTTTTATTTTTTAATTTTTAATTTTTAATTTTTAATTTTTAATTTTTAATTTTTAATTTTGAATTTTGGATTTTGAATTTTTAATTTTTAATTTTGAATTTTGAATTTTGAATTTTGAATTTTGAATTTTGAATTTTGAATTTTTAATTTTTAATTTTTAATTTTTAATTTTTAATTTTTAATTTTTAATTTTTAATTTTTAATATTTAATTTTTAATTTTTAATTTTTAATTTTTAATTTTTAATTTTTAATTTTTAATTTTTAATTTTTAATTTTTAATTTTTAATTTTTAATTTTTAATTTTTAATTTTTAATTTTTAATTTTTAATTTTTAATTTTTAATTTTTAATTTTTAATTTTTAATTTTTAATTTTTAATTTTTAATTTTTAATTTTTAATTTTTAATTTTTAATTTTTAATTTTTAATTTTTAATTTTTAATTTTTAATTTTTAATTTTTAATTTTTAATTTTTAATTTTTAATTTTTAATTTTTAATTTTTAATTTTTAATTTTTAATTTTTAATTTTTAATTTTTAATTTTTAATTTTTAATTTTTAATTTTTAATTTTTA
>OY821522.1:18075556-18080556 GCA_963682025.1 Cordilura impudica | reverse complement strand
AATTTTTAATTTTTAATTTTTAATTTTTAATTTTTAATTTTTAATTTTTAATTTTTAATTTTTAATTTTTAATTTTTAATTTTTAATTTTTAATTTTTAATTTTTAATTTTTAATTTTTAATTTTTAATTTTTAATTTTTAATTTTTAATTTTTTTTTAATTTTTAATTTTTAATTTTTAATTTTTAATTTTTAATTTTTAATTTTTAATTTTTAATTTTTAATTTTTAATTTTTAATTTTTAATTTTTAATTTTTAATTTTTAATTTTTAATTTTAAATTTTTAATTTTAATTTTTAATTTTTAATTTTTATTTTTTAATTTTTAATTTTTAATTTTAAATTTTTAATTTTGAATTTTGAATTTTGGATTTTGAATTTTTAATTTTTAATTTTGAATTTTGAATTTTGGATTTTGAATTTTGAATTTTGAATTTTGAATTTTTAATTTTTAATTTTTAATATTTAATTTTTGATTTTTAATTTTAAATTTTAAATTTTAATTTTTAATTTTTAATTTTTAATTTTTAATTTTTAATTTTTAATTTTTAATTTTTAATTTTTAATTTTTAATTTTTAATATTTAATTTTTAATTTTTAATTTTTAATTTTTAATTTTTAATTTTTAATTTTTAATTTTTAATTTTTAATTTTTAATTTTTAATTTTTAATTTTTAATTTTTAATTTTTAATTTTTAATTTTTAATTTTTAATTTTTAATTTTTAATTTTTAATTTTTAATTTTTAATTTTTAATTTTTAATTTTTAAGTTTAATTTTTAATTTTTAATTTTTTAATTTTTAATTTTTAATTTTTAATTTTTAATTTTAATTTTTAATTTTTAATTTTTAATTTTTAATTTTTAATTTTTAATTTTTAATTTTTAATTTTTAATTTTTAATTTTTAATTTTTAATTTTAATTTTTAATTTTTAATTTTTAATTTTTAATTTTTAATTTTTAATTTTTAATTTTTAATTTTTAATTTTTAATTTTTAATTTTTAATTTTTAATTTTTAATTTTTAATTTTTAATTTTTAATTTTTAATTTTTAATTTTTAATTTTTAATTTTTGATTTTTAATTTTTAATTTTTAAATTTTAATTTTTAATTTTTAATTTTTAATTTTTATTTTTTAATTTTTAATTTTTAATTCTTAATTTTTAATTTTTAGTTTTTAGTTTTTAGTTTTTTTTTAATTTTTAATTTTTAATTTTTAATTTTTAATTTTTAATTTTTAATTTTTAATTTTTAATTTTTAATTTTTAATTTTTAATTTTTAATTTTTAATTTTTAATTTTTAATTTTTAATTTTTAATTTTAATTTTTAATTTTTAATTTTTAATTTTTAATTTTTAATTTTTAATTTTTAATTTTTAATTTTTAATTTTTAATTTTTAATTTTTAATTTTTAATTTTTAATTTTTAATTTTAATTTTTAATTTTTAATTTTTAATTTTTAATTTTTAATTTTTAATTTTTAATTTTTAATTTTTAATTTTTAATTTTTAATTTTTAATTTTTAATTTTTAATTTTTAATTTTTAATTTTTAATTTTTAATTTTTAATTTTTAATTTTTAATTTTTAATTTTTAATTTTTAATTTTTCATTATTAATTTTTAATTTTTAATTTTAATTTTTAATTTTTAATTTTTAATTTTTAAGTTTTAATTTTTAATTTTTAATTTTTAATTTTTAATTTTTAATTTTTAATTTTTAATTTTTAATTTTTAATTTTTAATTTTTAATTTTTAATTTTTAATTTTTAATTTTTAATTTTTAATTTTTAATTTTTGATTTTTAATTTTTAATTTTTAATTATTAATTTTTAAATTTTAATTTTTAATTTTTATTTTTTAATTTTAATTTTTAATTTTTAATTTTTAATTTTTAATTTTTAATTTTTAATTTTTAATTTTTAATTTTTAATTTTTAATTTTAATTTTTAATTTTTAATTTTTAATTTTTAATTTTTAATTTTTAATTTTAATTTTTAATTTTTAATTTTTAATTTTTAATTTTTAATTTTTAATTTTTAATTTTTAATTTTTAATTTTTAATTTTTAATTTTTAATTTTTAATTTTTAATTTTTAATTTTTAATTTTTAATTTTTAATTTTTAATTTTTAATTTTTAATTTTTAATTTTTAATTTTTAATTTTTAATTTTTAATTTTTAATTTTTAATTTTTAATTTTTAATTTTTAATTTTTAATTTTTAATTTTAATTTTTAATTTTTAATTTTTAATTTTTAATTTTTAATTTTTAATTTTTAATTTTTAATTTTTAATTTTTAATTTTTAATTTTTAATTTTTAATTTTTAATTTTTAATTTTTAATTTTTAATTTTTAATTTTTAATTTTTAATTTTTAATTTTTAATTTTTAATTTTTAATTTTTAATTTTTAATTTTTAATTTTTAATTTTAATTTTTAATTTTTAATTTTTAATTTTTAATTTTTAATTTTTAATTTTTAATTTTTAATTTTTAATTTTTAATTTTTAATTTTTAATTTTTAATTTTTAATTTTTAATTTTTAATTTTTAATTTTTAATTTTTAATTTTTAATTTTTAATTTTTAATTTTTAATTTTTAATTTTTAATTTTTAATTTTAATTTTTAATTTTTAATTTTTAATTTTTAATTTTTAATTTTTAATTTTTAATTTTTAATTTTTAATTTTTAATTTTTAATTTTTAATTTTTAATTTTTAATTTTTAATTTTTAATTTTTAATTTTTAATTTTTAATTTTTAATTTTTAATTTTAATTTTTAATTTTTAATTTTTATTTTTAATTTTTAATTTTTAATTTTTAATTTTTAATTTTTAATTTTTAATTTTTAATTTTTAATTTTTAATTTTTAATTTTTAATTTTTAATTTTTAATTTTTAATTTTTAATTTTTAATTTTAATTTTTAATTTTTAATTTTTAATTTTTAATTTTTAATTTTTAATTTTTAATTTTTAATTTTTAATTTTTAATTTTTAATTTTTAATTTTTAATTTTTAATTTTTAATTTTTAATTTTTAATTTTTAATTTTTAATTTTTAATTTTTAATTTTTAATTTTTAATTTTTAATTTTTAATTTTTAATTTTTAATTTTTAATTTTTAATTTTTAATTTTTAATTTTTAATTTTTAATTTTTAATTTTTAATTTTTAATTTTTAATTTTTAATTTTTAATTTTTAATTTTTAATTTTTAATTTTTAATTTTTAATTTTTAATTTTTAATTTTTAATTTTTAATTTTTAATTTTTAATTTTTAATTTTTAATTTTTAATTTTTAATTTTTAATTTTTAATTTTTAATTTTTAATTTTTAATTTTTAATTTTTAAATTTTTAATTTTTAATTTTTAATTTTTAATTTTTAATTTTTAATTTTTAATTTTTAATTTTTAATTTTTAATTTTTAATTTTTAATTTTTAATTTTTAATTTTTAATTTTAATTTTTAATTTTTAATTTTTAATTTTTAATTTTTAATTTTTAATTTTTAATTTTTAATTTTTAATTTTTAATTTTTAATTTTTAATTTTTAATTTTTAATTTTTAATTTTTAATTTTTAATTTTTAATTTTTAATTTTTAATTTTTAATTTTTAATTTTTTATTTTTAATTTTTAATTTTTAATTTTTAATTTTTAATTTTTAATTTTTAATTTTTAATTTTTAATTTTAATTTTTAATTTTTAATTTTTAATTTTTAATTTTTAATTTTTAATTTTTAATTTTTAATTTATAATTTTTAATTTTTAATTTTTAATTTTTAATTTTTAGTTTTTAATTTTTAAATTTTAATTTTAGTTTTTAATTTTTAATTTTTAATTTTTAATTTTTAATTTTTAATTTTTAATTTTTAATTTTTAATTTTTAAATGTTTGTTTAACTTTTTAATTTTTATTTTTAATTTTTTATTTTTTTTTTAAGTTTTAATTTTTAATTTTAGTTTTTAATTTTTAATTTTTAATTTTTAATTTTTAATTTTTAATTTTTAATTTTTAATTTTTAATTTTTAATTTTTAATTTTTAATTTTTAATTTTTAATTTTTAATTTTTAATTTTTAATTTTTAATTTTTAATTTTTAATTTTTAATTTTTAATTTTTATATTTTAATTTTTAATTTTTAGATTTTAATTTTTAATTTTTAATTTTTAGTTTTTAATTTTTAATTTTTAATTTTTAATTTTTAATTTTTAATTTTTAATTTTTAATTTTTAATTTTTAATTTTTAATTTTTAATTTTTAATTTTTAATTTTTAATTATTAATTTTTAATTTTAAATTTTTAATTTTTAATTTTTAATTTTTAATTTTTAATTTTTAATTTTTAATTTTTAATTTTTAGTTTTTAATTTTTAATTTTTAATTTTTAATTTTTAATTTTTAATTTTTAATTTTTAATTTTTAATTTTTAATTTTTAATTTTTAATTTTTAATTTTTAATTTTTAATTTTTAATTTTTAATTTTTAATTTTTAATTTTTAATTTTTAATTTTTAATTTTGAATTTTGTTTTAATTTTTAATTTTTAATTTTTAATTTTTTAATTTTTAATTTTTAATTTTTAATTTTTAATTTTTAATTTTTAATTTTTAATTTTTAATTTTTAATTTTTAATTTTTAATTTTTTAGTTTTTAATTTTTTAATTTTTAATTTTTAATTTTTAATTTTTAATTTTTAATTTTTAATTTTTAATTTTTAATTTTTAATTTTTAATTTTTAATTTTTAATTTTAATTTTTAATTTTTAATTTTTAATTTTTAATTTTTAATTTTTAATTTTTAATTTTTAATTTTTAATTTTTAATTTTTAATTTTTAATTTTATTTTTAATTTTTAATTTTTAATTTTTAATTTTTAATTTTTAATTTTTAATTTTTAATTTTTAATTTTTAATTTTTAATTTTTAATTTTTAATTTTTAATTTTTAATTTTTAATTTTTAATTTTTAATTTTTAATTTTTAATTTTTATTTTTTATTTTTTATTTTTAATTTTT
>OY821522.1:18009790-18072856 GCA_963682025.1 Cordilura impudica | reverse complement strand
TATTATTATTATTATTATTATTATTATTATTATTATTATTATTATTATTATTATTATTATTATTATTATTATTATTATTATTATTATTATTATTATTATTATTATTATTATTATTATTATTATTATTATTATTATTATTATTATTATTATTATTATTATTATTATTATTATTATTATTATTATTATTATTATTATTATTATTATTATTATTATTATTATTATTATTATTATTATTATTATTATTATTATTATTATTATTATTATTATTATTATTATTATTATTATTATTATTATTATTATTATTATTATTATTATTATTATTATTATTATTATATTATTATTATTATTATTATTATTATTATTATTATTATTATTATTATTATTATTATTATTATTATTATTATTATTATTATTATTATTATTATTATTATTATTATTATTATTATTATTATATTATTATTATTATTATTATTATTATTATTATTATTATTATTATTATTATTATTATTATTATTATTATATTATTATTATTATTATTATTATTATTATTATTATTATTATTATTATTATTATTATTATTATTATTATTATTATTATTATTATTATTATTATTATTATTATTATTATTATTATTATTATTATTATTATTATTATTATTATTATTATTATTATTATTATTATTATTATTATTATTATTATTATTATTATTATTATTATTATTATTATTATTATTATTATTATTATTATTATTATTATTATTATTATTATTATTATTATTATTATTATTATTATTATTATTATTATTATTATTATTATTATTATTATTATTATTATTATTATTATTATTATTATTATTATTATTATTATTATTATTATTATTATTATTATTATTATTATTATTATTATTATTATTATTATTATTATTATTATTATTATTATTATTATTATTATTATTATTATTATTATTATTATTATTATTATTATTATTATTATTATTATTATTATTATTATTATTTATTATTATTATTATTATTATTATTATATTATTATTATTATTATTATTATTATTATTATTATTATTATTATTATTATTATTATTATTATTATTATTATTATTATTATTATTATTATTATTATTATTATTATTATTATTATTATTATTATTATTATTATTATTATTATTATTATTATTATTATTATTATTATTATTATTATTATTATTATTATTATTATTATTATTATTATTATTATTATTATTATTATTATTATTATTATTATTATTATTATTATTATTATTATTATTATATTATTATTATTATTATTATTATTATTATTATTATTATTATTATTATTATTATTATTTTATTATTATTTATTATTATTATTATTATTATTATTATTATTATTATATTATTATTATTATTATTATTATTATTATTATTATTATTATTATTATTATTATTATTATTATTATTATTATTATTATTATTATTATTATTATTATTATTATTATTATTATTATTATTATTATTATTATTATTATTTTATTATTATTATTATTATTATTATTATTATTATTATTATTATTATTATTATTATTATTATTATTATTATTATTATTATTATTATTATTATTATTATTATTATTATTATTATTATTATTATTATTATTATTATTATTATTATTATTATTATTATTATTATTATTATTATTATTATTATATTATTATTATTATTATTATTATTATTATTATTATTATTATTATTATTATTATTATTATTATTATTATTATATTATTATTATTATTATTATTATTATTATTATTATTATTATTATTATTATTATTATTATTATTATTATTATTATTATTATTATTATTATTATTATTATTATTATTATTATTATTATTATTATTATTATTATTATTATTATTATTATTATTATTATTATTATTATTATTATTATTATTATTATTATTATTATTATTATTATATTATTATTATTATTATTATTATTATTATTATTATTATTATTATTATTATTATTATTATTATTATTATTATTATTATTATTATTATTATTATTATTATTATTATTATTATTATTATTATTATTATTATTATTATTATTATTATTATTATTATTATTATTATTATTATTATTATTATTATTATTATTATTATTATTATTATTATTATTATTATTATTATTATTATTATTATTATTATTATTATTATTATTATTATTATTATTATTATTATTATTATTATTATTATTATTATTATTATTATTATTATTATTATTATTATTATTATTATTATTATTATTATTATTATTATTATTATTATTATTATTATTATTATTATTATTATTATTATTATTATTATTATTATTATTATTATTATTATTATTATTATTATTATTATTATTATTATTATTATTATTATTATTATTATTATTATTATTATTATTATTATTATTATTATTATTATTATTATTATTATTATTATTATTATTATTATTATTATTATTATTATTATTATTATTATTATTATTATTATTATTATTATTATTATTATTATTATTATTATTATTATTATTATTATTATTATTATTATTATTATTATTATTATTATTATTATTATTATTATTATTATTATTTATTATTATTATTATTATTATTATTATTATTATTATTATTATTATTATTATTATTATTATTATTATTATTATTATTATTATTATTATTATTATTTTATTATTATTATTATTATTATTATTATTATTATTATTATTATTATTATTATTATTATTATTATTATTATTATTATTATTATTATTATTATTATTATTATTATTATTATTATTATTATTATTATTATTATTATTATTATTATTATTATTATTATTATTATTATTATTATTATTATTATTATTATTATTATTATTATTATTATTATTATTATTATTATTATTATTATTATTATTATTATTATTATTATTATTATTATTATTATTATTATTATTATTATTATTATTATTATTATTATTATTATTATTATTATTATTATTATTTTATTATTATTATTATTATTATTATTATTATTATTATTATTATTATTATTATTATTATTATTATTATTATTATTATTATTATTATTATTATTATTATTATTATTATTATTATTATTATTATTATTATTATTATTATTATTATTATTATTATTATTATTATTATTATTATTATTATTATTATTATTATTATTATTATTATTATTATTATTATTATTATTATTATTATTATTATTATTATTATTATTATTATTATTATTATTATTATTATTATTATTATTATTATTATTATTATTATTATTATTATTATTATTATTATTATTATTATTATTATTATTATTATTATTATTATTATTATTATTATTATTATTATTATTATTATTATTATTATTATTATTATTATTATTATTATTATTATTATTATTATTATTATTATTATTATTATTATTATTATTATTATTATTATTATTATTATTATTATTATTATTATTATTATTATTATTATTATTATTATTATTATTATTATTATTATTATTATTATTATTATTATTATTATTATTATTATTATTATTATTATTATTATTATTATTATTATTATTATTATTATTATTATTATTATTATTATTATTATTATTATTATTATTATTATTATTATTATTATTATTATTATTATTATTATTATTATTATTATTATTATTATTATTATTATTATTATTATTATTATTATTATTATTATTATTATTATTATTATTATTATTATTATTATTATTATTATTATTATTATTATTATTATTATTATTATTATTATTATTATTATTATTATTATTATTATTATTATTATTATTATTATTATTATTATTATTATTATTATTATTATTATTATTATTATTATTATTATTATTATTATTATTATTATTATTATTATTATTATTATTATTATTATTATTATTATTATTATTATTATTATTATTATTATTATTATTATTATTATTATTATTATTATTATTATTATTATTATTATTATTATTATTATTATTATTATTATTATTATTATTATTATTATTATTATTATTATTATTATTATTATTATTATTATTATTATTATTATTATTATTATTATTATTATTATTATTATTATTATTATTATTATTATTATTATTATTATTATTATTATTATTATTATTATTATTATTATTATTATTATTATTATTATTATTATTATTATTATTATTATTATTATTATTATTATTATTATTATTATTATTATTATTATTATTATTATTATTATTATTATTATTATTATTATTATTATTATTATTATTATTATTATTATTATTATTATTATTATTATTATTATTATTAATATTGTTATTATTATTATTATTATTATTATTATTATTATTATTATTATTATTATTATTATTATTATTATTATTATTATTATTATTATTATTATTATTATTATTATTATTATTATTATTATTATTATTATTATTATTATTATTATTATTATTATTATTATTATTATTATTATAGACAGTTTTCCACACATACTCTGAGCGTCAAAATAAATAAACACCAATTATTAATTTTTCAGAGCTTAATACTACATCATTTATACAGATATTGACTATACTATTTAGATATTTACTATAAAATATGAAATCAAATCAATTGGGTACATTGCATCGTCTGATACTCGGAAAATTATTTTATAAAAAAAAGCAAATCTTGCGTGAAAATGGCGAATTTTTTGTAGGAACCACTACACAATAAACATGATAGTTGATTAATACATCAATCACTATCAGGTTGAAGATTTACCAATATCTGGACGCCCAAAGCGTCTTAGTGGTACCGAACTTAGAGCTCTAGTAAGGGAAGTAAAGACATATCCATCCTAAATTGCAGTTAAATTTTCAGAAAACTTAACTTTTCTGAGCGAAAAGGCCTCCAAAAATATGGCGTTATTACGTGCTCTGCCAAACACGGGGAGATTCATTTATGGTTTGGGTGTTGGTGTAGGCAATCTTGTTTTTATTTACTCCACTATGAACAAATTGGATTACTTAGCAACTTTGAAGGACAATGTTGGCCCTAGCGTCGAGAAATACGGCATGGCATCTACAGTTATAAAAGAATGGCTACTGTACCGGACTCCTAAGACAATTGATCATCGCCGAACCTTAATCCGATCGAGCATCTGTGGAAAAATCTTGACAGAAAAGCAAGTCGAAGAGCTATTTCAAGCAAGCAAACTTAAATAAGCCTCTAAAGGAAGAATGGAGCATTATCTCCCCCGATATAGCAAAAAAACTTGTCGAGTCGATGCTTAGAGGACTATATGATATGATTAAGCACCTCATATCATATAGTCTTCTAGACCAAATGAATATAAACCAAATATGAAAATATTTAAAAAGTTTACTTTTTGTATTGAAGTTGTGTTGCCTTTTCTTTACTGTTTACTTTATTTTTACGTGTAAAATTTGATAATTTTCTAAATAAAGTGCATTTATTTCTGTTTTGCGTTGTTTCTGTTTAATGTTATTATTGAGTTCAGCTATTATTAAATAATTCTTGAATTCCTTATATTTATTTTTGATTTTGTGTTATTTTAATAGAATTCACAGAATTCATCCCCATTCTATAATGCTTTGGAGCCACCACAAACTTACAATCCCATATACTGACGTTTCTCGTACTTCTGGTTTTTCTATTCTAATTCGTAAACTCATACATTGTCGCTTAGGATACTTACTTACAATCGGTTAAGTAAGGTACTTCCTTAACTTTTGCGAAAGTTGGTATGCCATTAATATGTAGTTGTGGCTGTGGTTCCATGTTGTGTCTCTTAAGAGGTCATTACTTTAGAAATTATAAATTTAATGGTGATCATTAATTTTATGGTCTTTTTTAAGGCAAACTCGGCTTTCGGCTTTAATTCTAAATACATGAAAAGGAAGGGTTTGTTTGTAATGCCGAAAAAATCTTAATTTTTTATTTTTGTAAAGGATAACAAATTTTTAATTAATATTCAAATCAAGATAGAAAGCTTATTCCGGCAACATGAAAAATAGTTTAAAAATCACCAAAATCAAGAGCGATATGTATTAAAATAACCATGCGATTTTTATTTACCATATTTTACATCTGGATATGCTGCTTTAAACTAGCTGTCGAACGATGTATGACATATTCTTTAAGGCAAATAAAGAAAGAAAAAAATTTTCAGAGCATCCCCTCAAAAATTTTAACAAAATGTTGTTAAACCCATAGCTTGACACATTTATTTATATTATATCAGGAAATGTTCATTCGGTTCGAGTTATGTATGCCTTATTCTAAAAAGTGTGTTTTATATTTTTTTAACAATAATTCAAATATTCAAATCGTTACATGTGATTTTTTAATTATATATATTTTTAATGAATTTTTTTAAATCTTTTTGTATTTGATTAAAAATCCAAATTAGTAATTTAGAGATTACCTTTAAAATGATAAATAAAACATTACCCACTTTTTTAAAATATATTATGGAATTCTTGTTTAGTATTTCTTAAGAGATTGAGCTGATAAGAGTCTTCTCTTGTGAGTGAACATTCATTCACTCCCCCACGCATTTCTAGTTACTAATAATCTTCAAAAAATTGGTTAGTAAGTGACCCACTCACACTCACGCTCACTGCGTCACATAAATAATTCTAGTCTATCACTACTCTCATTTATTAGTTATAAATATACGACTATATATAACAACTAGCGAAAATTATTAGAGCGAACGGTACGATTTTGTATATGACAATTAGAATATTACATTAAATTTAAGTTCATCTTTGCGTAACGTTTTTATTCCTAAAAATTTATCAATGAAACTTTAGCACCATATAGCGAAAAATACATACTATCGGAATTAAAAACAAGTAAGAAAATTATAGTCGGTCTAGACCGATACCCTATACCATGCGTTTAGAGACCCAATCTCTTCGGTCCAACTAAGTCGAAAAATGGACCGATCCTGACTTATTTTTTGCAAAAACATACACAAACCAATCCTGAGAAAAATCTGTGCAATATTTTTGTTTTTTGAGATAGATTTAAGTGAAGATCGGGAAGTAGCTTTATATGGGGGCTATGACTAAGAATTGTCCTATACGGTTCATTTTTAGACTACTGATTAGTGAGTGTAATAAACATACATGAACCCAATTTGATCGAGAGAATTATAATAATTTGGATTATATGGCAATTTAAGTCGATTTCATATGTGTCATTTGTATGAGGACTATGTCTGAACATGCGCCGCTTTTCGACAATTTCAATTTCGTTCATGCTATGTCTGATAGAAGCTTACGTACCAAATTTCATCAAAATATGTTCACATTTGCGACCTGTAGTTTTATTACAAGATTTACATGGACACACAGATGGACAGACGAACGGACGGACATCGCTAAATCGATACAAATAAAATATTGAATGTCATATATCTCGAGTATTGTGACAGCGACAACTTTGCACATTTGTCTAAGGTTATCCATTAATAATATGAGTGGTCGGGAAATAAATGGGGGTGATCGGAGCAGTAGGCGTGGCACCGACCATACAAAGTAAATATATAACATCATATAGCTGGACTACTATAATTGAAAAAGGCTATACACTTTGTACGAGCCCATTCATATATTAATGTTAGTAGTCGGACAAAAAATGGGCGGAGATTTTGAGATTTTTGAGAAGTACATTAATTAGAAATGTGATTAGTCATGGAAAATATAAAATAATATAGCAAAATATAATGCTTGGTATGAAAAGTTTGGTATACAATTTGTAAATACATCGATTAAGTCTAGTTTTCACTATGTCATATTCACTGAGAAAAAAATTAACTGAGCTTACAACTTTCCATTCTGTAACCTACATTTTCGTTCAATCGTATAACTGACAACATGTTCTAAAATTTTATTTTTGATGTCAAATGTTGCCATGTGTTACAAATGGAAAGCTATTACAATACGTTTTCATACAACTGACAACAATTGACATTGAAAATGACATAGTGAACACCAGGCACAATGGCCTTGTGTTTTTCCAGCGGTCTCGTTATAATATGATTAACTTCTTCACGAAATAATACGAAATCGTCAAATTGCAATTTTATCTACATTCTACTAGTTCTAAGAGAGTGTACATACTTTTTGTCTTTTAATGTATGTGTCGGTTTTGAATTTCAATGTTTATGTATTAATATTTCCAGAGATTTTGATATTTATCAAAAATCAGCGATCAATTTTCAATCAGATATTACTGAAAAGCCGCCCTTCAGTTATTCCCACATTATTGGTATGGCGATGTTGGAAACTGGTAGACATGTAACTTTACAGCAGATATGTTCGTGGATTGAGATGAAATTTGCTTTTTTTCGTGTACGGAAGAAATGGAACGTAAGTAGATGTTTTTCCGACCGACAAATCATATTTAATTACAAACACTAATTTATCTTCTTACCGTTTAGAACTCCATACGTCATAATTTATCTTTGCACTCATGTTTTCGTAAAATTGGACGTAGCAAGGAGGACAAAGGCAAAGGAGGCTACTGGGAGTTAGGTGTTGATACAAAAAAATGTGACCGAAAGAGGATACGTAATCGCAAGATATTTTCACGTATGGCGAAATCCCAAAGCAAACAGTTGCAAACATATTCCAAAGCACCAAAAAGAAGCCAACAATACTTACCGAAAAAACAGGATAATAAATACCTAAGTGGTTATCTGAAAACGTTTCTGTACAATTCCATACAATGTGATGGTGAAGAACTTTATACAGACGACAATAATATAAGACAAAACAATGAGGTGATGAGCTTAAACAGCAACAATAACAGTATCAGCACTATTTCTTTTTATAAACGCTCAGATGCACAATCGGTTCCAGAACCTGCACATGAACAAATCGAAATATCCACAAAAATAGCAGATAAGCCAGAGTTTCTAACAGATCTAATAACTGATTCAATTCATATGCTCGATGACCATGTTCACAGTCATCATTCGGGACAATTTCCGTTGGCTCCGTCATGTTATCAGGAATATAAGTTGGGAACAATGATTATCAGTACATCGAGTGTGGAAGAATTTGCACATATTCATAACATCAATTCCAGCGCATTTAATTCATTGATAAGCACCTGCTCAATAAAAAAAATAACCGAAACTATTGAAAATACAACACAACAACAACACCATAATATTAAATATTAAGCTTATCGTTAATACGCAAATTGGCTGATGAGGACAAGGAATATTTTAATTACTAGTTATAAACAGCTTTTTGGAGCAAAATAATTTTTACAAAACGGGTAAATTATACCCTATGCCACTTTATGGTCAGGGTATAACGTGTTTGTGCTGATGTTGCAACTGTCAGAAATACTTGACCTAGTCACACTTTTGTCATACCGAGAATCACATTCTAAATCGATTTAACGAGAGTGCCTTGCCGCAAATGAAAATTAATTTTTATAAAATCTGTAGCTATGTTCTGTAACTCTCACATCGGAAAGTTTTCACATGGAACGTATAAAAATGAAACAAAAACGTTGCGAACTGACACAAAATATTGTTTCTCGCATTCGACTGGTTCTGTAACTTTATTTTGTGAGAACTATCTGTCACGTAACGTTTTTTCTCACATTTATTGGAAAAATGAGAAAAAAGTGTTTCTGTAAAGTATGCATGTGAAAAGATTTGAAGTTGAACTGTCAAATTCACTCACAACTGAAATCTATGCGAGATAAGTTTTTAAATTCAGTTGCTTTAAAAAAAATAAAAATAAATATAATATTGGAGAAACGGTAAAAATATGTTAATTTTTTATTTATATTTTACTTTTAGTATTTACATTAAAATTTTTTTTTTGCAATTATTCAGAAAGTGCAACGAATTTCCCAAATTCAAAAAAAAAACTTGTGGACTACATGTCTTCCAATTTGGAATTTGCCAGAGGACATTTTGTATGATTCAACGGATCACACTTAAACTGATCCTTTTTAAGGCTGATTCTTGATCTTTTCCTAACAGATAATAAAAGCAAAACAGATAAAGCGCATGTGTAGTAAAAGTTTTGTTACAATCATAAATTTTATTGTATGAATTTTGAAAATATGTATCTATTTTTTTAGTTGTTCGAATGATTTTGTAGTAAATGTTGTATAATTTTAATAACAAAAAAAATAGTAATTCAAGAACTAAAAAAAATCGTTTACTACATTTCTACTACAAAAAGCTGAAAAAATAAATAAAATCTGTTTAAAAAAATATTTAATGAATAAATTTATTATTAAAATAATAAATTGTTTAAATAAATGATTAATTTTAGTATTATCTAATATTATTAATAAATTTATGTATTTATTTATTTCATTAATAAGCTAATTTTGTAAATTCACGTATACGTAAAAGTTTAAACAAAACTGTATAAACTGTATAATATAGTATATTATATTAGTATATTATACTATAAAAATATAATTTCATAAATCCATTTTTTGATAAGTTAAAAATTATTTCTATGTGATCCATAGGTTCTTTACGCGGGGTAAAATTAATTAACATGTTTTCTTGATATATAATTTAATTTTTGAATTATTGAAAATATATTGATTTTAATTAATCTTTATTTCATAAATAGATTATTATTTAAATTAAATTATTAAGTTTATAATAAAACTCAATTTTTTAATTAATTTTTTTTTTTTAAATTAAATTGTTTTTTAAATTAAACAATCAATTGATTATTTGAATCAATAAAGTTATTTTTTTAAATAGTATAACAGCCATTCTGGGAGGGGAGAACTTTTTTGGAGGATTTTCTATACTGACTTAGTACTTTTACAATGCCCACGAACATGTTCGACAGTATAATAAAGGAATAAATTAATTTATTAATCAGATAATCAGTTGATTGATTAATAAATTAATTTATAAATCAGATAATCAGTTGATTAATTAATAAAAAAAATCAACCAAAATTCAGTGGGGGCCTTTTGGGCTCAAATGACTTAAAAATGGTTGATTTGAAATTAATTGTTTATTAAATTCATTTAATTAAGTTATTATTATTTAATTAAAAGTATAAATTAATTAACTTATTTAATTATTTGTATTTTAATTATTCGAATTAATATTTAATGAATAAATTAATTTTTTAACAAATCAATCATTATAATTTAACTCTAATGGCTTTTTAATTATAAATTGTTTGGTTTTTTAATTAACCAATTAATTGTTTTATCAATTAATAAAATGTTTTTTTAACTAATCAATTTTTTTAAGTTAAACAATTGCATTATTAATTTAACATTTAATTGATGTTTTTATTAATCAATCAACTGACTATTTGAAGCGATTAATAGCTTTAATACCATAGCGTTGATACCACCACACACCTTAAACTTGAATGATACTGAAACTGTAACAATATCGGACTATGATGATAAGGATAAAGAAAAATCATTCTGAGACAATATTCACTTATATGGGCACTTTTTAAGTACTTACATATGCACTTTTTAAGTACTTATATATGCACTTTTTAGGCACTTATATATGTACTTTTTAAGTACTTATATGCACTTTTTAAATAATTTTATTAAAGTTTCAGACAGCTTCATAACGAGCTCTTGCGTCTTCTGGATTTTCACATTTGATCTAAATCAGGTGGCAAATTGTGTTCCAATACCGCCGCTATAGCTTCTTCACTAGAAGCACACCGAGATGAAAGCCATCTAATAAAACCAGTGCCCAATCCAATATCATAGCAATTTCTAACTCAACATCTCTCTTCGCAGGGTTTTTAGTGTTGTTTTTTGTAACCTTTTCTTTCAGCTCAATTTTAGGATCCGTTTTGATGGTCTTAGCATTCGTATCAATAATTAGTTGATGTATTATTAGATTTTGTAAATCATTTATGGTTTCCATCGTAGCATTTTTATAACCTTGTACTATAACGTTGGCTTTAATAGAATCTCTAGAAAACAAATATATTTAGATATGATTTTTTAAAGTTTATAATGCATACTCACAAATAACTGCAAGCTTGCTTTAATATTTCTATATCTAAGCCCACGGAATAATGACGTTCATAATCGACCACAAAAGTTTGCTCCGACAAACATTCGGTTAATAAGCCAATGTAGTCTTCTGAAGGTATTATAATTTAATTCTCTGTAAGATAACATGTTTCTTAAAAGTTTTTCGAAACTTTTAGCAAAGTACTTACGGTTTTGATAAGACCGTTTCGATATATGAGTAGGCAATACTACGAAACGCTTTCAAAAACTGCAAACGAGCATAATTTAACCATAGTAAACTTTTAGCCCCCTCATTAAAAATATTCTTGCAAAAAAAGGCAGATCATTCAGTTATCATATCATCATTATCGTATCAGTTAATAGAAGTATATTGAACATTTTTCACAAATTTAAATTAAAAAAAATTATTTCAAGTTCTTAAATTTTTATACACATAATTTTATGTTTACTTTTATTTGCTTTGTTTGTTTTTATTTTTTGACAGCTGACTTGGAATATTCCAATAACAACGTAACCAGCGTTGTAACTTTTCACATTAAGATACAGACACAGTTTTTACTCACAAATCGAGAAACAGTGGAATTTTTTGTTTCATACTTTTTCGATGTGAGAACTTTTCACATAAAATACAGAACACGGGTACAGATGTAGAACACACAAGTAGACCTCACATGAAGGTATACAATTACTGTGTAATAAATCATAAGACAATTATGAGTTTTTATGGGTCAACACATATGCCATTGAGGGCAAAATAAAAATATTATTTAAGTTAGTAGAATTGTTAGTTTTAAGGCAGTGATAGAAAAGAGTTCAACAAGAAAGTTGTAGAAAGACCGCCGAATATCCGAGCTGAGAGATAACATAAAATATAATACAAAAAAAGGATGTTAAAATAAGTTACTAAACAAATATTAAAATAAACTCCTAGATATACAATAGTGAAAATGTTTTAAATAAGTTCCTGAGCAAATGTTAAAAATAAAATAAACTCATAAATATACATTTAAATAAAACCCATGATCAAAACCTAAAGTACCTATGATTATTACTGAAAAGCCGCCCTTCAGTTATTCCCACATTATTGGTATGGCGATGTTGGAAACTGGTAGACATGTAACTTTACAGCAGATATGTTCGTGGATTGAGATGAAATTTGCTTTTTTTCGTGTACGGAAGAAATGGAACGTAAGTAGATGTTTTTCCGACCGACAAATCATATTTAATTACAAACACTAATTTATCTTCTTACCGTTTAGAACTCCATACGTCATAATTTATCTTTGCACTCATGTTTTCGTAAAATTGGACGTAGCAAGGAGGACAAAGGCAAAGGAGGCTACTGGGAGTTAGGTGTTGATACAAAAAAATGTGACCGAAAGAGGATACGTAATCGCAAGATATTTTCACGTATGGCGAAATCCCAAAGCAAACAGTTGCAAACATATTCCAAAGCACCAAAAAGAAGCCAACAATACTTACCGAAAAAACAGGATAATAAATACCTAAGTGGTTATCTGAAAACGTTTCTGTACAATTCCATACAATGTGATGGTGAAGAACTTTATACAGACGACAATAATATAAGACAAAACAATGAGGTGATGAGCTTAAACAGCAACAATAACAGTATCAGCACTATTTCTTTTTATAAACGCTCAGATGCACAATCGGTTCCAGAACCTGCACATGAACAAATCGAAATATCCACAAAAATAGCAGATAAGCCAGAGTTTCTAACAGATCTAATAACTGATTCAATTCATATGCTCGATGACCATGTTCACAGTCATCATTCGGGACAATTTCCGTTGGCTCCGTCATGTTATCAGGAATATAAGTTGGGAACAATGATTATCAGTACATCGAGTGTGGAAGAATTTGCACATATTCATAACATCAATTCCAGCGCATTTAATTCATTGATAAGCACCTGCTCAATAAAAAAAATAACCGAAACTATTGAAAATACAACACAACAACAACACCATAATATTAAATATTAAGCTTATCGTTAATACGCAAATTGGCTGATGAGGACAAGGAATATTTTAATTACTAGTTATAAACAGCTTTTTGGAGCAAAATAATTTTTACAAAACGGGTAAATTATACCCTATGCCACTTTATGGTCAGGGTATAACGTGTTTGTGTTGATGTTGCAACTGTCAGAAATACTTGACCTAGTCACACTTTTGTCATACCGAGAATCACATTCTAAATCGATTTAACGAGAGTGCCTTGCCGCAAATGAAAATTAATTTTTATAAAATCTGTAGCTATGTTCTGTAACTCTCACATCGGAAAGTTTTCACATGGAACGTATAAAAATGAAACAAAAACGTTGCGAACTGACACAAAATATTGTTTCTCGCATTCGACTGGTTCTGTAACTTTATTTTGTGAGAACTATCTGTCACGTAACGTTTTTTCTCACATTTATTGGAAAAATGAGAAAAAAGTGTTTCTGTAAAGTATGCATGTGAAAAGATTTGAAGTTGAACTGTCAAATTCACTCACAACTGAAATCTATGCGAGATAAGTTTTTAAATTCAGTTGCTTTAAAAAAAATAAAAATAAATATAATATTGGAGAAACGGTAAAAATATGTTAATTTTTTATTTATATTTTACTTTTAGTATTTACATTAAAATTTTTTTTTTGCAATTATTCAGAAAGTGCAACGAATTTCCCAAATTCAAAAAAAAAACTTGTGGACTACATGTCTTCCAATTTGGAATTTGCCAGAGGACATTTTGTATGATTCAACGGATCACACTTAAACTGATCCTTTTTAAGGCTGATTCTTGATCTTTTCCTAACAGATAATAAAAGCAAAACAGATAAAGCGCATGTGTAGTAAAAGTTTTGTTACAATCATAAATTTTATTGTATGAATTTTGAAAATATGTATCTATTTTTTTAGTTGTTCGAATGATTTTGTAGTAAATGTTGTATAATTTTAATAACAAAAAAAATAGTAATTCAAGAACTAAAAAAAATCGTTTACTACATTTCTACTACAAAAAGCTGAAAAAATAAATAAAATCTGTTTAAAAAAATATTTAATGAATAAATTTATTATTAAAATAATAAATTGTTTAAATAAATGATTAATTTTAGTATTATCTAATATTATTAATAAATTTATGTATTTATTTATTTCATTAATAAGCTAATTTTGTAAATTCACGTATACGTAAAAGTTTAAACAAAACTGTATAAACTGTATAATATAGTATATTATATTAGTATATTATACTATAAAAATATAATTTCATAAATCCATTTTTTGATAAGTTAAAAATTATTTCTATGTGATCCATAGGTTCTTTACGCGGGGTAAAATTAATTAACATGTTTTCTTGATATATAATTTAATTTTTGAATTATTGAAAATATATTGATTTTAATTAATCTTTATTTCATAAATAGATTATTATTTAAATTAAATTATTAAGTTTATAATAAAACTCAATTTTTTAATTAATTTTTTTTTTTTAAATTAAATTGTTTTTTAAATTAAACAATCAATTGATTATTTGAATCAATAAAGTTATTTTTTTAAATAGTATAACAGCCATTCTGGGAGGGGAGAACTTTTTTGGAGGATTTTCTATACTGACTTAGTACTTTTACAATGCCCACGAACATGTTCGACAGTATAATAAAGGAATAAATTAATTTATTAATCAGATAATCAGTTGATTGATTAATAAATTAATTTATAAATCAGATAATCAGTTGATTAATTAATAAAAAAAATCAACCAAAATTCAGTGGGGGCCTTTTGGGCTCAAATGACTTAAAAATGGTTGATTTGAAATTAATTGTTTATTAAATTCATTTAATTAAGTTATTATTATTTAATTAAAAGTATAAATTAATTAACTTATTTAATTATTTGTATTTTAATTATTCGAATTAATATTTAATGAATAAATTAATTTTTTAACAAATCAATCATTATAATTTAACTCTAATGGCTTTTTAATTATAAATTGTTTGGTTTTTTAATTAACCAATTAATTGTTTTATCAATTAATAAAATGTTTTTTTAACTAATCAATTTTTTTAAGTTAAACAATTGCATTATTAATTTAACATTTAATTGATGTTTTTATTAATCAATCAACTGACTATTTGAAGCGATTAATAGCTTTAATACCATAGCGTTGAAACTAGCTTTAATACCATACTGAAACTGTAACAATATCGGACTATGATGATAAGGATAAAGAAAAATCATTCTGAGACAATATTCACTTATATGGGCACTTTTTAAGTACTTACATATGCACTTTTTAAGTACTTATATATGCACTTTTTAGGCACTTATATATGTACTTTTTAAGTACTTATATGCACTTTTTAAATAATTTTATTAAAGTTTCAGACAGCTTCATAACGAGCTCTTGCGTCTTCTGGATTTTCACATTTGATCTAAATCAGGTGGCAAATTGTGTTCCAATACCGCCGCTATAGCTTCTTCACTAGAAGCACACCGAGATGAAAGCCATCTAATAAAACCAGTGCCCAATCCAATATCATAGCAATTTCTAACTCAACATCTCTCTTCGCAGGGTTTTTAGTGTTGTTTTTTGTAACCTTTTCTTTCAGCTCAATTTTAGGATCCGTTTTGATGGTCTTAGCATTCGTATCAATAATTAGTTGATGTATTATTAGATTTTGTAAATCATTTATGGTTTCCATCGTAGCATTTTTATAACCTTGTACTATAACGTTGGCTTTAATAGAATCTCTAGAAAACAAATATATTTAGATATGATTTTTTAAAGTTTATAATGCATACTCACAAATAACTGCAAGCTTGCTTTAATATTTCTATATCTAAGCCCACGGAATAATGACGTTCATAATCGACCACAAAAGTTTGCTCCGACAAACATTCGGTTAATAAGCCAATGTAGTCTTCTGAAGGTATTATAATTTAATTCTCTGTAAGATAACATGTTTCTTAAAAGTTTTTCGAAACTTTTAGCAAAGTACTTACGGTTTTGATAAGACCGTTTCGATATATGAGTAGGCAATACTACGAAACGCTTTCAAAAACTGCAAACGAGCATAATTTAACCATAGTAAACTTTTAGCCCCCTCATTAAAAATATTCTTGCAAAAAAAGGCAGATCATTCAGTTATCATATCATCATTATCGTATCAGTTAATAGAAGTATATTGAACATTTTTCACAAATTTAAATTAAAAAAAAATTATTTCAAGTTCTTAAATTTTTATACACATAATTTTATGTTTACTTTTATTTGCTTTGTTTGTTTTTATTTTTTGACAGCTGACTTGGAATATTCCAATAACAACGTAACCAGCGTTGTAACTTTTCACATTAAGATACAGACACAGTTTTTACTCACAAATCGAGAAACAGTGGAATTTTTTGTTTCATACTTTTTCGATGTGAGAACTTTTCACATAAAATACAGAACACGGGTACAGATGTAGAACACACAAGTAGACCTCACATGAAGGTATACAATTACTGTGTAATAAATCATAAGACAATTATGAGTTTTTATGGGTCAACACATATGCCATTGAGGGCAAAATAAAAATATTATTTAAGTTAGTAGAATTGTTAGTTTTAAGGCAGTGATAGAAAAGAGTTCAACAAGAAAGTTGTAGAAAGACCGCCGAATATCCGAGCTGAGAGATAACATAAAATATAATACAAAAAAAGGATGTTAAAATAAGTTACTAAACAAATATTAAAATAAACTCCTAGATATACAATAGTGAAAATGTTTTAAATAAGTTCCTGAGCAAATGTTAAAAATAAAATAAACTCATAAATATACATTTAAATAAAACCCATGATCAAAACCTAAAGTACCTATGATTATTATTATTATTTTGTAAAAGGTGACATTGATTCTTAACAGAACAGTAATGTGCAAGTGAAAGATAAGTATAGTTAAACGAAAATGACAGTCACAAAAGATTTCAAATGGCTCAAAATAAAAATTACATGAACAAAATTTAATAAGTTACATTGGTAACACTCAAGGTAAATTACGTAACAATTAACCTAAAATACATGGCGATCCTAAGGATGGAAATACTGGATGACCACAGGACAACACAATCAAGTTTAAAATAATCAACTTAATACAATCAACAAAACACACACTCTAATGCAGCACCAGCAATATCAAGCAAGCAACTACCACATCGACTGGCCGATTAGCAGAACCACATAAATCTAAGTAAACTTATATTTTATTACTGTTATAAACTTAGATTATGTTATGATAAAGTCATAATTGTTTAAAACGATATATATATATATATGTGATATTTAGTGTAAAAAGAAGATTATTTAAATTTCATATATAAAAAAAAGAAAATTTGACAAATGGGAAATCAAGCGTCATTGCAGGAGATAGTGCTCGCAACACCAACTGCTGTTAAAGTGAGTGCAGAGATGATAATTTTAATTTGCGTGGTAACGGCAGTAGTTGTAATAGTACGCTATCTAAAGCGTTATGTAAAGAAACAGGTTAGGAGACAAGGCGTAAGAGCCCAAATACAAAATGTTTAAATAACAATATTAATATACGAAATGTTTAACTGTTGCGGGTGCCTGTGGATGAGGGAGACCTAGAACAAAAAAAAATGAAACCATTAAATGTAAAAAATTTATGTATTGGGTTGTAGTTTTTATTTGTTGTATATGGTGGTGGGAGTTGAGGTAGATGCGTGTGATTTTTTTGAGAGTGGTGCTTGATTATCTTGTTCGTATTCATCTATCAATTCACTGCAATCTACATTTGGTATTATTTCGATAACTGAATGGTTTTGTGATTTGAATGCACTTTCATCATATTCAATTTCATCTTCCTCTATAATATGTTGAATTTGTTCATCGTCCAAATATTCATTATTAAATGTGTTGTCATTATTAGTTTCTTCTGAGTGAATTGTTGTGTTATTATCACATACAGTTTGAGTCTCTTCATCATTGTCATATTCACGTGATGGTTTAAGAACAATATCCCTATTATTTAGATATGTTAACTCATCAAAACACCACAGTTTCGGTGTATAAGTTGTATTATTTTTTTTCCGCTGTAATTATTTGCCTAAGTTCTCTCGAAAACTGGCAGCGAAGACAATTAATTTTAACACTAACATCCTCTAAGGTTATGGTAGGATCGACATGTTTCATATCTTTGAGTAGTTTATTCCGCGCTTCTTCTCTTTTTGGACGATTTTTATAGTTTTTATGATTGCGATCATATAGAACTGAGTATCTTTTAAAAAGTTTTATGAAAATTAAAAGAACTTCACGAGTCCAACTGAATTTACGTTGCAGTTTTTTGGAAGTTAATTCACTTAACAATGAATTGCTGCTATCACTTCCATTATCGTCTTCATTGTCGTTACTATAAGTTTCATCCCACATATCTTCTTTCTTTTCAATTTCTTCTTTCTTTGAACTTGTCGCATGATTGAGAAGAAATTTCAATTGATTAAAACACCATAATGTCGAAACATACGTTGTACCAGATGCCTCAGACTCTTCGATTAACGACGCTCCATTGGCTATCTGGTCGCGCATAGCTTTAATTTTAGAGTGAATATCTTCTATCTGCAGTTCTGGCAAAAACGTTTGCATTTTTTTTAACATGCATTCGTAGGCTTCAGTTTTCAGGGGCTGATTATAATAGTCTTTATGATTCGTGTCGTATAAACATTCATTTTGTGTATACAGATTTATGAAAAACTCAATAGTTTTACGACTCCAAAAGATACGTTTATTTTGTGCAGTTTCGTTCATATTATAAGATTTAGTTTATAATTCTATAAAAACAATGCGATGGTTTATTGTAGGGAAATGGCAGGTTGGTAGTATTGAGGTTATTCACAATAGTTGTATCGTATAAGTGCTGCCAAATTTTCTGGGGTTTGTGAAGGGAAAACAGAGCTGTATTTTTGGCAGATTTCTATTCATAAATCCCGGCAAAATAATGGGAATTAACATTCCTGTTTTTGGTGTCTATGTTATATGTGGAATTCGTCAGTTTTGATGGCTGCGGATTTTCTGTAATGCGATTGGCCAAAAATTAGGAAAAAAAAGATGGAGATTTTTGCGGGAACTGTGTGTTTGGGGCAAAAATCAACGATATAAATAAGAGATAGCCGGCCGGGGAACGTCATTAGCAGTGAACTCTTCATAAATAACAGTGTATACGGTGTGATAACAGAAAAATATAAAAATCAAAAGGTTAAATTCAGTGGAGTTAAGAAAACTAATTCAGTGGCCGCAAATTAAATTTTATTATTAAATAAAATCTAAGAGGAAATAATTAATAGGTGAGTGTGTGTGAATTAGAGTGTGTAGAATATAAAATAGTGATAAAACTTATGTGGGTGAATTAGGTATCCCAATTGAAGTGTCCAGCCGGGAAAGTTTCGCTGAAAACCGTTGTGATATCCCAGGGATTAAGGAGAGGAACCGTGTTGGAGGTTGTTTAAAATCTAGCAGCCCTGGTGGGGAAGTATAACCTGAAACAAAAAAAAAAAAGACACAAATACGGTGAATCTGTGATATTTAAGGTAAAAGTAGATATATAAGTTCAGAATACTCCCCGGTTGAAATTGTCCATGGTGAAACGGGCTGCGGCCTTCATGGGCACGTGAAACTGTGAAAGAAAGAGCAGAAGAAGCTTGAGAGTTTTAAAAAAAAAACTGAATTTAAAATTTTTTTGATATATATATGTGAAAAGTCAAGGCAGAAAAGAAAAAATTTGGAATATTTGAAAAAAAAAAGAAAGTATAAAAACCATATAAGTATAAGAAAAAGTTATAAAGTCATAAAAAAAAAGGAACATTTCAAAACTAGTGTTAAGTTAAGTGTTAGTTTTTTTAGTTAGGTTTTTTTTTGTAGTTTAAATGCCTATAAATCATTAAATTGTTTTTATGTAAGAAAAAAATGTAAGTGCCCAAATTTTTAAGTGTCCAAAATAGTGTTCAAGATATGTTAGGCGTACAAAGTTGGCGGTAATTGGAATACGTGTAGTGTTTTTTTTTTGGTGTTTGTGAATCTGGTAAAACCAACCTAAGAGAGCTCATTTAGGGAGGGTGTTTTTTTTTGTTTCGTGTGTTAGTGCGGACTCAAAATGGAGTCAGAAGTGTAAACTTTGTGAGCCTAGGTAAAATCGCTAAATTTCAGCAAAAAAAAAAAGGAGCAAAATTTAAATCCGTTATAAATAAAAATTTAGAAATTTTGGCACAGTGGTATTTAGTATTTAGGTTCTTTTTTGTCATTTGTGAATTAATGTTAAGGAATAGGGAATTTGGATTAAAGAAAAATATTGTATATTACTAATTTAAGTGCAAAAGAAAAAAAAAATAAGAAAAATTCGATTGTTTAGTTTAGTTTTCTGTGGTTTGTTTAAATAAAAAAATAATTATGTTATGAGTTGAAAATTTTTAAAGAAATATGTTGTGCTAATTTATTGTTGGGGTGAAGTGCGGATGTGGTAAGTGGGCTTAGTGTCACAGTGTGTGTGGGTATGGGGATCACTTTAAATCGTATAGGCCAACAGTGATCTAGGTTGGGTGGGCGGTGTGGAGGAAAAACATCTCATCCTCCCTCGTAACTGTTCGGTGTTTGTGTTTTTTTTTTGTGTAGTTTTTAGTTTTTTTTTTGGTTTACTTATTTGATTGTGCTTGTCCCTGGGCTGTAGTGGTAGGTTGGAACCAGACCCTAAGAAGCCAAACTGAGCTGGCTGGCATCACCACTACAGTGCCTTTGGGGGCACGTAACAATATGGCGCCCAATCAAAATGAAGGACATCAAAAGATGTCCATGAAATTTACCAGTATATAATACGTCTAGATATACTGACAATAGCCCATTAAAATTTCGAAATAGCCCAATGGCGTATACTTTTGTTTAAAATTTTTCAAAGTTTTGGATGCTATAAACCTTTAAGGCCCAAATCAAGTTCAAATCTTAGATTTGTGTATAGATTCAAAACAGAGGAAACTGGAAACAAAGTTATGCGTTTTTAAACAGTGCAAGTGATAATTTATTAACCCGGTAGCGTGAAATGTTTTTTTTTGTTAAACGTTTCATTGGTAGGGAGATTGTCAAAAATGTTGATGTTAAATGTAGTTTCTGAGTGTTTTAATTATTCGTAAAATATCTGTCGATCAGATAGACTTTCTGATACCCGTTCGGAACAGAGTTTCGAGGTCAGGAATATCAGTAAAGTTTATCTGACTTTCCGATAACGTGCAAATTCCATAGTATGAATAATGCACTGATATGGAAGGACGCAAATAGTAACAATTTTGTTCATTTCGTTAAAGTAATTTGTGTTTGAAGAACAGTACGAGGCCTATTTAATAGGCACACATAAAATCGATTAGTCCACACACACACCCATTTACGCATACCGAAAACTTCATCAATTGTGATTATATTAATTTTGAATTTTTGTGTAGAATTTGTATTGTGGTCATACGTCTATTTTTTTTTTCAAACAGTTGTTTTATATTAATGAGTTAAATTTGTGATAAAGGCTAAAAATAAATTTCCACAAATGTTAAAATTTTAACTTTATCAAGTGTAAATTTTTTTTTGCGTTTTGAGAGTCAAACCAAAATATTTATATATAAAGTTTTTATTAAAAGTTTTGTTTTTGTGTGGTATCTCGTGAATTTTTTTTATTGCAATTATACACCAAGTATCTCGTTTTTTTTGTGTCCATAAACTAAATAGCCCAATTTTTTATTTACATATTTTCTTTTGTAATAATCAAGTTTTAATTAAATTTTTACATTTTTTTTGTGTTTCGTGATTAATTATTTTTAATCGCTTTTTTTATTTATACACCAAGTACTTCGTTTTTTTTTTACATGTAATTTTTGTTTATTTTTAACTTTTAACTAGTCAAGTTTTTTTTTGTGGACATTGGTGTTCGGATATTCAATAATTGCATACCATTAATATAAAAATTCGTTTGAAAGTGTTCGGTTTATAATCATTTTTGTGGTATATAGATATATTTTTGTAGTTTTCAGTGCATGATTAGTAATAAGAAAATTTAATGTTTTAGTTACTTTTGTTTCATATTGTAGTTTTTAAATTTTTTTTTATTCATTTATAGTTTTAGTCTACTTGGTTTATCTTTTTTTTACACATTCGCTTTTCAAAATTTTTTTTTATTATAGTTTATATATTACATTTTTATTTTTTTTATTCTCATATTCTTTTTTTTTATATATTCATTTTTTTTTTATTATATTTTTTTTTATATATACCCATTTTTATAAATTTTTTTGTATTTTTATTTTTTTATACATTTTTTTTTACTGTCCATCCGATTCTTAGAGTTTGTTTGTCGACCCTGTAAAGTTTTGTTTATTGTTTTTTTTGATTACGGAAATACATGTCCGACCAGGAGAAAACGAAGTTAAAGAGACAGCGACATAGGGATATCTCATTTGACTTAAATAGGTCTTCTCCCCAAGTAAAAGAAAAATACACGAAGGATAATAGGGCGAGAAGAATGCCACCCCCAGCAGATTCTGATATCGTGGACATGTCCAAAACTATTAACGCAGGCGCGAGGCCGAAAACGCGAAGCGACGCGCGAAACCAGAATTCTGGAGCGCGTAGCGTAGGTTTTAATGATGATTTATCACCATCAGTTAGGGAAATGGTAGGCGAAAGTGTAGAGGAGATGAGAAGGTCATTGGGTAATTCAATCGAAGATATTGTGAGTGAAAAGGTTAGTAGGGAACTAAAAAAGGTCCACGACAGTATGGCAATGCTAGGAGAGGCAATTCGAACATTGAATCTGAGGGATTCAAGTAGGGAAAACAGAGTTCGTAATGATAATCTACCCAGCTCCGTGGCCAATACAGGTTACCCCAACATTGGCCATCAACAGTATGCGTTTCCACCTCCTGAGATGAACCACCATCAAGCGGCTCCGAACGCGTATAGAGCAGCAGCACCACCGATGATGAACACGGGACCACCTCCTATTTTTCACCCATCATACTATATGAATAAAACGAGGGTGGATAGGTTTGGTTTGAGATTTGATGGAAATGAGGCACGACTTTCAATCGAGTCGTTCGTATTTCGCCTGGAATATTGCCAAAGGCAATATCAAGTGCCGTGGAAGGAAATCCTCGATGATTTTCATTTGTTAGTGACAGGAGCAGCATTGGATTGGTACTGGCTCCACGTAGAGACCCACCGTGTCACCCAATGGGAGGACCTGCGACACTCGATGCTGAGTCGGTTTAAAACTCACCGTACTAACATGGACATAATGCACGAATTGGTCGAGCGAAAACAAAATGCAGGAGAAACCATCGACAGCTACTTCTACCACATAAGCCTGCTCAGATCCAAATTACAAGCACCAGTTTCCGAGTTCGAAATGATAAAACTTGCAAAGAGAAACCTAAGAGAGAGCATAGCGCGCATTGTCTATCCAATTAGCGTGACATCGCTTGAACAGTTGAGGGTGGAATGTGTAGAGGCGGAAAGAAATTTTCCCCGACGCGAAGGCAGACCTACTCCAACTCAACCACCAAGAAGATACGTTAATGAAATCGAAACGGAATATGATGGCTCAGAAGGAATGCCCAGTAATGAAATCGCAGAGGTTAGTAACGCGACAATTTGCTGGAACTGCCAACAACAGGGTCACATATTTATAGATTGCCCTTCAGCCCAAAGAAATCTCTTTTGCTACAAATGCGGTAAGGCAGATGTCATTTCGCCGAATTGCCCGAAATGCAAAATACGGGAAAACTCGAAACGGAGCGTGATTTCGACGGGGGAATCACGTTCCTCGAGAAACGCCCCGAACCAACAACAACAACAATCCCAAAACAGACAAGTATACCAGCAATAACAAAAGAGCAAAATGTTAAACATTTTGCGAAAATTCGTCATTATTTGCCCAAGGAAATCCGGAAGAAAAACTACCAGATGATTCGGCAGAGAATTTTTAATGAAGATCCGATGCCAGAACAGATAAGCAAGGAATCAAATAGTGATGAAGATTTTCCAGATTTTTTCCGACAACAACAACAACCTCAAAATAAAAATTTGTCCAATGCAAAATACAGACAAGTTCTGAAGCTACGGTCGGATTATTCAAAAAGGAAATCGAACAGGAAATTAATTATAGAGTCCATAAATCATGTTCGCAAAAATATAGATCCCAGACCATACGCCGAAATATTTATCGAAGGCAAAATGTACAAAGGCCTGTTAGACTCAGGAGCCTCGATAAGCGTTCTTGGTAGAAATTGCAGAGAGATGTTGGAAAATTTAGAGACCGATATGAAACCTCTTTTCACAAAAGTATATGCGGCAAACGGTCAAGCTCATAGAGTTTTGGGAAAAATTAAATTAGAGGTGGTATATAAAAACGAAATTAAGAATATAAATTTTTATCTGTGCCCTGATTTAGAGCAAGAAATTTATCTAGGAGTAGATTTTTGGAGAGAGTTTAATATTGCTCCTCAAATCATGGCAACGGAGGAAGTTAATCTTGAGATCATCAGAGAGATGCAACGGGATATCAAGAGCGATTCGCACAAAATGAAAATGCATGATCTGACTGAGCAACAAAAACAACAGCTCCAAGAGACAATAAACAAATTTCCCACATTTGAGAAAGATGGTTTAGGGTGCACAAGGCTTGAGAAACACCAGATAAAATTGGTTGATGGTACAAATCCAGTTAAGGAAAGGCACTACCCAATGTCACCGGCCGTCCAAGACATCGTGTACACCGAAATTGACAACATGCTCGCATTAAACGTAATCGAGGAAAGCGACAGCCCCTGGAGCAATCGCACCACAGTGGTTAGGAAACCGGGGAAAAATCGTTTCTGCTTAGATGCACGCAAATTAAACGACGTAACGGTAAAGGATGCTTATCCCCTACAAAACATAGATGGGATTCTGAGTCGCATAGACCAAACCCATTTTATCAGCAGCGTCGACCTGAAGTATGCCTTCTGGCAGATTGAGCTGGAAGAAGAGGCGAAACCATGTACAGCCGTCACAGTGCCAGGTCGACCGCTGTATCAATTTCGGGTAATGCCGTTTGGTCTATGTAACGCGGCTCAGAGACTATGTCGCCTCATGGACAAGGTAATCCCAGCGAGATTAAAGTCTAACGTCTTCATATATCTGGATGACCTGCTCATAATTTCAGATGAGTTTTCTACACACCTTAAATTATTGAACCAGGTAGCAGACTGCTTGAAAAAAGCCAATCTGACAATCGGACTGAGGAAATCGATGTTCTGCTTTAAAGAACTGAAGTACCTAGGTTTCGTAATTGGAGGAGGTATGCTGAGAACTGATCCCGAAAAGGTGGCAGCAATACAGAAAATAACACTGCCAAAGTCACCGAGGGAGGTAAGGAGTTTTTTAGGTACTGCCGGTTGGTATCGCCGCTTCATAAAAGACTTCGCTTCAATTTCTGCAGCCCTGACGGATACGTTAAGGAAGGGAAAGAAGTTCGCAATTACTCCAGAGGCAGAGGAGGCCTTCGAAACATTAAAATATTGCCTGACCACTGCTCCTGTTCTACGCCACCCGGATTTTAGCAAACAATTCTACATTCAGTGTGACGCCTCTGAGTACGGGATCGGAGCAGTTCTTTTTCAGAAAAACGACAGTGGAGATGAAAACCCCATAGCGTTTTATTCGCAAAAGTTAAACTCCTGTCAAAAGAACTACTCCGTGACCGAAAAGGAGTGCCTGGCGGCCGTCATGGCTGTAAAACGATTTCGCCCATACGTCGAAATGATGAAGTTTACCGTCATAACGGACCATGCCAGTCTGAAATGGTTGATGTCGTTAAAGGACTTGAGTGGGCGTCTAGCAAGATGGTCGCTGCAGCTGCAGGCGTATGATTTCACCATCGAACACCGAAAAGGGTCGGATAATGTGGTCGCGGACATGCTCTCCCGAATGGCGGTGCAGATCGACGAACTTGATAATGATTATTTCGATTTTGAGACGAACGAGTTTGAAAGCGAAGAGTATGTAGCATTGGTGGACAATATTTTGAAGAACCAGAACAAATTACCGGATTTGAAAATAGAAGATGGGAAAATCTTTAAAAAAGCCATATATGATAGGGACGGAAATATCGAGGAAAATATTTGGAAATTATGGGTTCCCCAGGACATTACCAATATTCTAATCGAAAAAGCTCATGACGCAACAACATCAGCACACGGGGGCCTACATAAAACGTTAAACCGCTTAAAGCGATTGTACTATTGGCCAAGAATGACCACGCAAGTTAGAAATTATGTGTTAAATTGCCAGGTATGCAAAGAGTCAAAGCCGTCGAATCAGAAATTAAGACCGACGATAGGGGATGAGGTGCAAACCGAAAGGCCATTCCAAAAACTGTATATCGATTTTCTCGGAAAATATTCACGTTCAAAAAGGGGCAATGCATACATTTTTATAGCGGTCGATCATTTCACCAAGTTTACTTTTATAAAGGCTATGAAAGATGCCACAGCTAAAAATGTAGTACAGTTCTTAGTTCAAGAAATTTTTAACAAATTTGGAGTTCCCGAAACTATACACAGCGATAATGGCCCACAATTTGTGTCAACGATATTTAACGAGATGATTGCCAGTTATAAAATTAATCATCTGAGAACAGCATTCTATTCACCGCAGTCGAACGCCTCTGAAAGGGTGAACCAATCTGTATTGGCAGCGGTGCGGTCATATTTAGAGAAAGATCAGCGCGACTGGGACTTGTATCTTTCGGAGATAGAGTGTGCGTTAAGAACATCAGTACATTCAGCAACAGGCGTGACACCATTCTTTGCGCTGTTTGGATATCATTGGTACGCAAATGGGGCAGATTATAACCTTGCCAGAAAACTGAAATCCCTGACCGATCACAATATAGTGTCATTAGATAGGGAAGACCGTAGAAAGCTAATTCAGGAAAAGATTATAAACAATATGCATGAAGCATACAACAAAAGCGCCATGAGGTATAATAAACAGGCGAGAACGACGAAATTTAAACCGGGGCAAGAAGTTTATAGGCGAAATTTTGCACAGTCAGATTTCAAAAATAATATAAATGCAAAATTCTGCAGAAAATTCGTCAAGTGCAGAATAGTAAAGCCGGTTGGCAATAACATGTATGAGTTAGAAAACCTTAATGGTAGAACAATAGGAGTTTTTCATACAAAAGATATAAAAGTCTGATTTAAAGTGCAATAAAGTAAATGTAAACGGTGATAAAACAACCCTTGAAGTGCAATATAGGATTAAGAGTGCAATATAGTTTTAAGTCTATGTTAGTTACTCGTCCTATATGTGCCTGTTAATTTCGTCCTATTAAATTAGAAAGACCTGTGATACAAAACCTTCCCTTTGAGTGCGATAAAAAGTAATATCATTTCAGTGCAATATAAATTAGATTGAATTAGAATTTTTACATAAGATAGAAGTGTTAACTACGGTCACTTTTTACTTATAATCCGTTTGGCAGTACAATTAATTTCGTCCGCAATGACTAATTCGCTGTTTTGTCATACCAAAAGCTAACGTTTCTAAGCTGGTTATATGTATAACCGTCATTGTACTAATGGTGCGTTTCCGTTAACACCCTGGAGAACTATGCTATTAAGGGCTAGGAACCGTTAGTCACCGAGTACAATGACAAAAATCTGAGTCCGAATTTACAGCGTGGCGGACAAAAGAAGTGAATTAATTACACATTTTATTCTTTTTTTTTAATCACTTGAAAAAAATGTGGTGTCACGATGACTAAAAAAATTTGTAACTGTCAAACGCTTTAAGTAATGAGCCCGTAGGAAACAACTAAGCAGATGGTACAAGAAGGAAAAAAAAAACGAATACAAAACGTTTTGTTTGTTGGGGTTAGGCTATGATATGCTAATGGCAATAATATAGTAAATTATAGAAAAAGGAAAATATAAAACTCACATGATAACTATTTGATGAATTTATTGATTCAACAACGCAAAACGATAAATAAAATCTGAAAGGCAAAAGAGAGGACAAATAAATCTTGTTAGATACTAAATATTTCATGTACTTACCTGTTATGCCCGGCTTGAGACATCTCAGGGCGTGAGAATTCCCCACGTTGGGACAAGCACCCTTTAGAAGATCTAAGGAAAAGTCGGAAAAAAATAGTGAGTCGAATTTGTTTTTTTTTTTTGACAATCGATTTTTTTTAAGAATTCATTCTTTGGAAAGTCTGACCGGATCCTTTCAAAAGTGTGATAAAAGTTTTTAATTTTTATTTGTTTTTGTTAAGAATTTATTCTTTAACAATTCTGATTAGTTTTTCTTTGCTAGTTTTTACACAAATAGGGGCTTAATGCTTTTAAGATACTTAGCTGTTTTTTTTATGAAAATATACCTTTAAGGTTCTGAGCTGAAAGCTCAAATAAAACCTTCGTATTTTTTTGATTTTGAGTTTAAAGAAGTGATTCTTTTTAAGGTAAGCCGATTTTGTTTTTAGGAAAGAATCCACCCTGTTCAGAAACGCGTAAAAGTTTGAAAGTAAAATTATGGAAAGAAGTGTCGGAAAATTCTGGCATTAGTGTTTTATTTAATTTTTACGAATGAAGTAAACCGGCTGAATATATCTTTGGTTTGTATGAGTTCCGTAAGTTTCTTTTTATCAAACAAAGAATTCATTCTTTACTTACCCTGTCAGATTAAAATTTTTCCGCACACCGTTCCTCCCGCGTAGACGTTGGTAGCCACGGAGTTTTGTTGCGGGTGCCTGTGGATGAGGGAGACCTAGAACAAAAAAAAATGAAACCATTAAATGTAAAAAATTTATGTATTGGGTTGTAGTTTTTATTTGTTGTATATGGTGGTGGGAGTTGAGGTAGATGCGTGTGATTTTTTTGAGAGTGGTGCTTGATTATCTTGTTCGTATTCATATATCAATTCACTGCAATCTACATTTGGTATTATTTCGATAACTGAATGGTTTTGTGATTTGAATGCACTTTCATCATATTCAATTTCATCTTCCTCTATAATATGTTGAATTTGTTCATCGTCCAAATATTCATTATTAAATGTGTTGTCATTATTAGTTTCTTCTGAGTGAATTGTTGTGTTATTATCACATACAGTTTGAGTCTCTTCATCATTGTCATATTCACGTGATGGTTTAAGAACAATATCCCTATTATTTAGATATGTTAACTCATCAAAACACCACAGTTTCGGTGTATAAGTTGTATTATTTTTTTTCCGCTGTAATTATTTGCCTAAGTTCTCTCGAAAACTGGCAGCGAAGACAATTAATTTTAACACTAACATCCTCTAAGGTTATGGTAGGATCGACATGTTTCATATCTTTGAGTAGTTTATTCCGCGCTTCTTCTCTTTTTGGACGATTTTTATAGTTTTTATGATTGCGATCATATAGAACTGAGTATCTTTTAAAAAGTTTTATGAAAATTAAAAGAACTTCACGAGTCCAACTGAATTTACGTTGCAGTTTTTTGGAAGTTAATTCACTTAACAATGAATTGCTGCTATCACTTCCATTATCGTCTTCATTGTCGTTACTATAAGTTTCATCCCACATATCTTCTTTCTTTTCAATTTCTTCTTTCTTTGAACTTGTCGCATGATTGAGAAGAAATTTCAATTGATTAAAACACCATAATGTCGAAACATACGTTGTACCAGATGCCTCAGACTCTTCGATTAACGACGCTCCATTGGCTATCTGGTCGCGCATAGCTTTAATTTTAGAGTGAATATCTTCTATCTGCAGTTCTGGCAAAAACGTTTGCATTTTTTTTAACATGCATTCGTAGGCTTCAGTTTTCAGGGGCTGATTATAATAGTCTTTATGATTCGTGTCGTATAAACATTCATTTTGTGTATACAGATTTATGAAAAACTCAATAGTTTTACGACTCCAAAAGATACGTTTATTTTGTGCAGTTTCGTTCATATTATAAGATTTAGTTTATAATTCTATAAAAACAATGCGATGGTTTATTGTAGGGAAATGGCAGGTTGGTAGTATTGAGGTTATTCAAAATAGTTGTATCGTATAAGTGCTGCCAAATTTTCTGGGGTTTGTGAAGGGAAAACAGAGCTGTATTTTTGGCAGATTTCCATTCATAAATCCCGGCAAAATAATGGGAATTAACATTCCTGTTTTTGGTGTCTATGTTATATGTGGAATTCGTCAGTTTTGATGGCTGCGGATTTTCTGTAATGCGATTGGCCAAAAATTAGGAAAAAAAAGATGGAGATTTTTGCGGGAACTGTGTGTTTGGGGCAAAAATCAACGATATAAATAAGAGATAGCCGGCCGGGGAACGTCATTAGCAGTGAACTCTTCATAAATAACAGTGTATACGGTGTGATAACAGAAAAATATAAAAATCAAAAGTTTAAATTCAGTGGAGTTAAGAAAACTAATTCAGTGGCCGCAAATTAAATTTTATTATTAAATAAAATCTAAGAGGAAATAATTAATAGGTGAGTGTGTGTGAATTAGAGTGTGTAGAATATAAAATAGTGATAAAACTTATGTGGGTGAATTAGGTATCCCAATTGAAGTGTCCAGCCGGGAAAGTTTCGCTGAAAACCGTTGTGATATCCCAGGGATTAAGGAGAGGAACCGTGTTGGAGGTTGTTTAAAATCTAGCAGCCCTGGTGGGGAAGTATAACCTGAAACGAAAAAAAAAAGACACAAATACGGTGAATCTGTGATATTTAAGGTAAAAGTAGATATATAAGTTCAGAATACTCCCCGGTTGAAATTGTCCATGGTGAAACGGGCTGCGGCCTTCATGGGCACGTGAAACTGTGAAAGAAAGAGCAGAAGAAGCTTGAGAGTTTAAAAAAAAAAACTGAATTTAAAATTTTTTTGATATATATATGTGAAAAGACAAGGCAGAAAAGAAAAAATTTGGAATATTTGAAAAAAAAAAGAAAGTATAAAAACCATATAAGTATAAGAAAAAGTTATAAAGTCATAAAAAAAAGGAACATTTCAAAACTAGTGTTAAGTTAAGTGTTAGTTTTTTTAGTTAGGTTTTTTTTTGTAGTTTAAATGCCTATAAATCATTAAATTGTTTTTATGTAAGAAAAAAATGTAAGTGCCCAAATTTTTAAGTGTCCAAAATAGTGTTCAAGATATGTTAGGCGTACAAAGTTGGCGGTAATTGGAATACGTGTAGTGTTTTTTTTTTGGTGTTTGTGAATCTGGTAAAACCAACCTAAGAGAGCTCATTTAGGTAGGGTGTTTTTTTTTGTTTCGTGTGTTAGTGCGGACTCAAAATGGAGTCAGAAGTGTAAACTTTGTGAGCCTAGGTAAAATCGCTAAATTTCAGCAAAAAAAAAAAAGGAGCAAAATTTAAATCCGTTATAAATAAAAATTTAGAAATTTTGGCACAGTGGTATTTAGTATTTAGGTTCTTTTTTGTCATTTGTGAATTAATGTTAAGGAATAGGGAATTTGGATTAAAGAAAAATATTGTATATTACTAATTTAAGTGCAAAAGAAAAAAAAAATAAGAAAAATTCGATTGTTTAGTTTAGTTTTCTGTGGTTTGTTTAAATAAAAAAATAATTATGTTATGAGTTGAAAATTTTTAAAGAAATATGTTGTGCTAATTTATTGTTGGGGTGAAGTGCGGATGTGGTAAGTGGGCTTAGTGTCACAGTGTGTGTGGGTATGGGGATCACTTTAAATCGTATAGGCCAACAGTGATCTAGGTTGGGTGGGCGGTGTGGAGGAAAAACATCTCATCCTCCCTCGTAACTGTTCGGTGTTTGTGTTTTTTTTTTTTTGTGTAGTTTTTAGTTTTTTTTTTGGTTTACTTATTTGATTGTGCTTGTCCCTGGGCTGTAGTGGTAGGTTGGAACCAGACCCTAAGAAGCCAAACTGAGCTGGCTGGCATCACCACTACAGTGCCTTTGGGGGCACGTAACATAACAAAGAAAAAATTTAAAAATTTATGAATAAGTTTTAATATGCAATAATTATATGGATATTCAATGAATTAATATACATATATAAAGAAAATAATGTTAATAATAATAAATGTACTATGTGAAAAAAAGAAACATATATATATATACATAGAAAAAAAGAAAATTTTTTGTATTAAGCGAATAAATGTAATGTGAAATGAAATCGTAATTTTTTTTTGTGCTAATGGAAAGGATATATTCGGATTTAAATAGACTAATTTCAAACGCGAGAAAATCATTAAGCAATCCGTACACTACATAAACTATAGCGTCGAAAAGACAAGGTCTTAACGATATTAAATTAGAGGTAGAAAAAACATTAAGTAATAAGTGTATCACTAGGTCTGAAAGCGAGGTCTGTTTGGAACGATTTAACAAATTGCAGAGAGAATACATAAAAGCAATAAAGCTACACGAGGAAGGTAGAAATGGAAAACCAAAATCAAAATTTACAACCAGAAGCGAGAAATATAGTAGCAATGGAGGTCCCACTGGACATGAACGAATTATCCTCGGTTTCGAAGTTAGTTACCAAATTCAATGGCAATAAATAGGAAGTTAAAGAATTTTTAGCAAGCTTAGAGACAGTAAGTGCCGGAATAGCTGCTCAAAAGCAGAAATCACTGTTTGATTTTATATTTAGAACAAAGTTAGATAACAAAGTGCAAAATAGAGTAAGGCAAGTAGAAGTACCAAATAATATACAGGAATTGATAAGCAACTGAAAAGAAGTTATAAACCAAAAATGAACCCAAACGTGTTGTTGAACGAGCTTACCCGGATAGTACAAACAAATGAGTCGGTTAGGAAATTTTCCAGCAGAATAGAAAACCTGATACATGAACTCAATGAGGTACATATTACGAATTTAGGTGAAGAAAGCAGGGACATAGTATCACGAAATAATAACTTCATAGCATTTAATTCCTTGAAGAATGGATCAAGAGGTTACAAAAACTATTGAAGCAAGTCGTGTGAAAACTTTCGCAGAAGCAGTGGCAATAGCGGAGGAAACAGCCTCTGACATGACTCAGAAAGAGGTAATGTATCAAAATGTACATTATAGTAAGAACTCTAGAGGACTTAATAATGGCAAAAGAAACAACAACAACCGTTATAACAAGGGGAGAAACAATTATACTAACTACAACAACAATGGTAGCAACAATTATAACCACAGAAATTATGGTAACAATGGTGGACAAGTTCTTTTCATCAGATAGAACTTGACCATGACTCAAGGCCTTATACAGCATTTTCGACACAGAATGGTCATTATCAATATACCAGGCTACCTTTTGGCCTGAAGATTATTTGAATAGTTTTCAACGTATGTTGACGATAGCTCTTTCTGGTCTAGAGTCTGAAGCATTCTTGTATGTGGATGACATAATTGTTTTCGGATGAAGTTTAAAACATCATAACGACAACTTACTCAAAGTATTGGAACGATTGTCGAGATACAATCTGAAATTGAATGCTGCGAAATGTTGTTTCCTAAAACCTGAAGTGATTTACTTAGGACATCTGATTACTGCAGAAGGCATTAAGCCCAACCCAGGCAAACTCGATGCAATTTCGAGGTATCCATTACCGAAAAATGCCGACGATGTCAGAAGGTTTGTAGCTTTTTGTAATTATTACAGAAGGTTTACACAAAATTTTGCACAAACAGCGAGCTGTTTGAATGACTTGCTTAAAAAAAAAGTGAAATTCCTTTGGTCAGAGCAATGCCAATCGGGATTCGAGAATTTGAAGACGAAGTTGATTAAACCCCCTATACTTCAGTACCCAAATTTTGACAGGACATTCATATTAACTACGGACGCTTCAGATTTTGCACTTTGTGCAGTACTTTCACAGGGAATAATTGGCGAAGGTTTACCAATATCTTTTGCTAGTAGATCGCCGAACAAACACGAAAGAAATAAGCCGGTCATAGAGAAAGAATTATTGGGGAATTCAATTTTTTAGACCATATTTGTATGGGGAAAATTCAGCGTGGTAACTGATCACAGACCGCTAGTATCACTATTTTCACACAAGAACCGGAGTCCAAAGTTGACAAGGATAAGGTTAGAACTTTCGGATTACGATTTCGAGATTGTGTACAAGAAAGGTACTAATAACACCAACGTGGATGCTTTGTCAAGAATACGAATTGATTCGAACACATTAAAACAAATGATACCACTGGAACATGGTGAAAGCGTAAAAAAGGCATTAATAATAACTAGAGGCATGAAAAGAAAAGAAAACACTACGGAAATAGCAAATAAAATAAACGATGATACATCGCATAGGGAGCCTGATCAACCCCATGCATTAGATTGTACATCCATAAACGACGTAAAGCGCGCAAGGAAATTAAAATTCGTTTTTGAAAAAAGGCCCATAAACAGAAAAGATAAAAATTTATATTACATAGTGGAAAACAAGTAAGAAATTTATAGTCGGTCTAGACCGACTATACGATACCCTATACCATGCGTTTAGAAACCCTATCTCTTAGGCCCAACTAACTGGACATAGAAAATAAGCAAAAACCCAATTTGAGTGGGATTTTTATTAATTTTTTTGGCTGCATATATGAAAAAGTTCATATCGTATGCTATATCTATATAGGGACTAGGTCCAAAAATGGACCGATCCTGATCATGTTTGGTAAAGTCTCTTGTATTTTGCAAAAATATATACAAACAAAATTTGAGAAGAATCAGTGCAATATTTTTGTTTTTTAATAGATTTAAATGAAGATCGGGAAGCAGCTCTACATGGGGTCACAGGGATCATTTTTGGACTACTCATTAATGGATGTAATGAACGCATACAAACCCAATTTGAGTAAGATCTATATGACAATTTGGATCTTATGGCAATTTATGTCGATTTCATATGGGTTATTTGTATGGGGGCTAGGTCTGAACATGGACCGATTCTCACCAATTTCAACAGCGTTCATCCCATGGCTGATAAAAGCTTACATACCAAATTTCATCAAAATATATTCATATTTGCGACCTGCAGTTTGATTACAAGGTTTACATGGACACACAGACGGACGGACGGACGGACATTGTTAAATCAACTCGGAAAGTGATTCTGATTCGATCGGTATAATTAAAGATGGGTCTATGTCAAATATTTTTGGTTGTTACAAACAGCAGCACAAAGTCATTATACCCAAACCACATAGTGGTATAGGGTATAATGATGATAAAATGAATGAAACACGTGTTAGATGTGGTGATAATCCGAATTACTAAGGTAAACTTCTGGAGAAACAACAATCTTATTTGAAAAATACAAAATACAGAAAATTTGCACTCGCTAAGGACGATGCAATATTTAACAAGATATCTGCAGATAAATTTAAAAATATGTATAATGAGCTCAATAAATTTGATATAGAAAACGTCACAATAATGCTATATGACAAGCCTCAAAAAGTAACAGAAGAAAATAAAAAAATGGAATTGATAGAATTATTCCACGACACCCCACAGGGAGGTCACTTTGGAGTTAGAAAAACTCTTCTAAAATTAAAACAAAGATATGTTTGGAAATATATGACAAAGATAGTAAAAAGATACGTTTCAAGGTGTGATCTGTGTCAGAGGGATAAGCAGATAAGACATACCAAAGAACAACTTTGCGTTACTGATACACCTAGTAAAAGCTTTCATACTGTCGCAATCGACACAGTAGGACCTTTAGGTCCGTCGAATAACTATAGATACATTCTAACCGTGAAATGTGAATTAACTAAATATGTGATTGCCTGTCCGATGAGGACAAAAGAAGCGAAGTCAATAGCAAAGGCATTGACAGATAACGTAATATTGAAATACGGACTATTTAACGTACTTAAATCAGATAGAGGCACTGAGTTCACGAACGAGTTAATGAAGGAAATATGCAAATTGTTAAAAATCGAACAAAAATTTTCAACACCTTACCATCATGAAACGTTAGGTACAGTCGAAAGGAACCACAGGGTTCTCAACGAGTATTTTTTGTCTTTCGTGGAAGATGATGAATGGGATGAATGGATACCATATTATTCCGTTGCTTATAACATCACTCCTCACGTGGATACAGAATACTCACCATTTGAGCTAATATTTGGCAAATTACCAAGTTTACCAGGCGATGAAGTCATGAATGATCAAAAGGTTTACAACTTTGAGAATTTTGCAAATGCATTAAAAATTAGCCTAAAACACTCATTGGAAAATGGAAGAAAACTATTAAGTACGGTAAAAGAGAAAAGAAGCAGAGAATGTCATAAAAATAGCAATAGCATAGAGTTAAAGGTAGGAGATTTAGTACTAGTGAAAGCAAGCAATAGGACAAAAAATGAATCACCGTATCATGGTCCATATACCATACTAGATATAGGTCATCTTAATGTATTAGTTCAAATTAAAATGACGTAAAGTCATTTCACAAAAACTTACTAAAAGATATGTAACGTAAAACAAAAAAAAAAAAAAGAGAATAACAAATTTTTTTTTATTATAAATATAAATATCATAAAAAGGAAAAGAAATACAAAATAAACACAACAATAATGTATTATAAGCAACCCTACAATTTCCGTATTTATAAAAATTGTAAGATTTCTCTTTAGGGCGAGGGTGTAGTATATCCATGAGTAATTCAAGGTTATTACTCATCACCCAAGCAAAATATTTAATATTTTTAAAATATCATAAATAACAGAACCAAGGTTATTATTCGTAACCTATTAAATAATTCTAAGTACAACAAATAAAGAAAGACGCAAATAACGAAACAATATCGTGCTGCATTCAAGTGGCGGTACGCTTACAGTTCATTTGAGAACAGCACGAGAGTGTTTAGTTACACTTGTGGACAAATGTGGAACACCAGATATAGAACACACAAGTAGACCTCTCATGAAAGTTTACAATTACTGTGTAATACATCGAAAGACAATTATGAGCTTTTATGGGTCAACACATATGCCATTGAGGGCAAAATAAAAATATTATTTAAGTGAGTAGAATTGTTAGTTTTAAGGCAGTGATAGAAAAGAGTTCAACAAGAAAGTTGTAGAAAGACCGCCGAATATCCGAACTGAGAGATAACATAAAATATAATACAAAAAAAGGATGTTAAACATAAGTAACTAAACAAATTTTAAAATAAACTCATAGATATACAGTAGTGAAAATGTTTAAAATAAGTTACTAAACAAATATTAAAATAAACTCCTAGATACACAATAGTGAAAATGTTTAAAATAAGTTCCTGAACAAATGTTAAAAGTAAAATAAACTCATAGATATACATTTAAATAAAACCCATAATCAAAACCTCAAGTACCTATGATTACACTGTGCTAGTCGCAAATTGTAACAAGCTGGGAACCCTACTGGTAAAGCTAATTCGCGTACGCTGAATTCAATGGCGATAGCCATTTTTCAAAGTAAGCGCTCATATTCGCGATATTCGTGAATTAAAACTAAATTATGTCCGCCAGTGTATTCTATGTTATTTTGTTTGCTAATAATCATAGGCCCTTAAATTTTTACATTTGAAATTTAGTTGGCGTTTCTCTTTGTGTCACATTTGTATTTTTTTAGAAATAAACACTACATTGTATTTTTTTAGAAATAAACACTACATTAAATCAATAAACACTACATAAACATAGTTAAGTGTTACTAAAATGGAACAACATGTTGATTTTGATAACTTTTGCTACGTTTGCGGAAAACTTACTATTACAGACTCTCGTCGGAAAATCGGCAATGACTTTGCGGAATTATATACCCAATACTTTAATCAGATAGTTTTTCTTAATGTGGAGTGGGCCCCGTATGTCGTTTGCACTGGATGCTTATCTATATTAAATAGATGGAAAAAAGGTAAGATTGGTTCTATGCCCTTTGGTGTTCCAATGATTTGGTCCGATCCACAAGTTCATACTTCAGATGAGTGCTATGCGTGCTTAAATTTTGTTTCTGGAACAAATAGAAACAAATTACGTACATTTCAATATACAGAAACAAAATATACCCAATTACCGTTGCCGCACTCGGAAAATATTCCAATTCCCAGAAGACCAAGCATAACAGAGGAATGTACGTCACTAACAATTCAAAACCGTTTGGACATTATGGTACGTCCTCTTAAACTATCTCAGCGGCAGTCAATTCTTTTATCTAAGGAACTGAGACAAGCTAATATATTAGCGCCTGATGTTAAGGTATATGGATCAATCGGTCGTCATCGTCAATTTACAAATTTTTTTAAATCAATTGATAACAACTCGTTGGCATTTTGCACTGACATTCGCGGTTTAATTTTAACAATGCATCATGAATATAAATCCGAAGATTGGCGATTGTTCATCGACTCATCAAAAAGCAGTTTAAAGGCAGTTCTTCTTCACATGACAAATATCAAAAATTCAGTTCCGATAGCACTAAGTACCAACACAAAAGAGACTTATTTATCTTTGAAAAAAATTCTTGATGTAGTGAAATACAACGATCATAATTGGAAAATTTGTGCTGACTTAAAAGTGATAGCTCTTTTAAGAGGTATGCAAACGGGTTACACTAAAAATATGTGCTTCATGTGTTTATGGGATACCCGATATAGAGGTGATCAGTACGAAAAGCAGGACTGGCCTCAACTTGAAACAGCTAAATTACGAGTGAATAACATTGTTGAAAATCCACTTGTATCAATTGATAAAGTATTGTTACCCCCGCTACATATCAAACTAGGGATTGTGAAAAACTTTATTAAGGTGCTTAATCCGACTGAAAAGGCGTTTAACCTGCTAAGTCGCATTTTTCCAAGATTATGTAATATGAAAATTAAAGAAGGTTTGTGTTAGATTATTTCATACTAATATGTTAGAAATTTTAATTTATTTTGCGTTTTTTAAAGGAATACTTAATGGACCGGACATCCGTCGCTTGATGAAGGACGAGTTATTTGAAGATTCACTTAGTATTGAAGAGCTTGAGGCATGGAACTCTGTAAAAGGGGTTATTGACAATGTTTTAGGTGTTAATCGAGCTGATGATTGGCGTATTTATATAGAAAAAATGATTTCCGCTTTTCACCGTATTAATGTAAAAATGCTGAACAATCAGCTGAGTCTGATGAGCATGGGTAGAGATTCCATCAAGTGACGGCTAGACTTGAACACTGGTACAGTGGTAAAAAGTTGGATTCTCTGTTAGGTGATATTTGCTGGAACTTACAAGAAGAAATGCTTGAAAATTATGTATAAATAATGAATAAAGTAAAAAAAGTCCGGGAAAAAAATTTTTCAGCGAAAACAATTGACAAAAAATGTATTTAACAAAGTTGGATTGATTAAAATTCAAAAATGATCCCAGAAATATAAAAAACATAGTTTTTTGGTATTTTGTTATTGAAATTTTAAATCGCGAATATCGCGAATATGAGCGCTAACTTTGAAAAACCGCTATCACCATTGAATTCAGCGTACGCGAATTAGCTTCACCAGTAGGGTGCCTAGCTTGTTACGAAAAAAAATGTCAAATTCGAGCACAGTGTTATTATTAGTAAAAGGTGACATTGATTCTTAACAGAACAATAATGTGCAAGTGAAAGATAAGTATAAACGAAAATGACAGTCACAAAAGATTTCAAATGACTCAAAATAAAAATTACATGAACAAAATTTAATAAGTTACATTGGTAACACTCAAGGTAAATTACGTAACAATTAACATAAATTACATTTTTTTGGAAGCCTATAAAGAATATTTCACGCAAGAGTTTATCACTGACGTAAACTATGCCCCTAAAAAAGTTTGCTTTAATTGCTATTCAACTATTATGCAATGGAAAAGTGAAAAGAAGAAGGCTATGCGTTTTGGTATACCAATGATGTGATTAGACAACAGCCCGCATCAAGAAGAAAATTGCTATGGATGTATCAACTACCATAAAACTTTGAATAGAAGGAAATCAAAGAATAAAGCTTATGTAGCTGTGCCAAGTGTCCAATTACCATTACCGCATTCAGAATTCATTCCAGTACCAACATACCGAAGTATTGATCTTCAAACAGATATCAGTACTACAACCGCCGCTGCTACGTCCATGGATTTCTTCTCAGAATACGACCCTGGTGAAGGTACATCCTATGAAACATCAAAGGACCCAATCCTAGTCACACAAAACCAATTGGATGGAATTGTTGCAAATTTGTGTTTGACTCAGAAAAAATCAGAACTACTGGCTTCATTTTTAAAGGAAAAAATTTGCTGGCGAAAGGTACCAAAGTAAAAGCATATCGAGTTAGAAAAGTTCTTCAATGTGAATGATGCAAAAATTTCGCTTATTGCAACGATATTGAAAAGTTAATGGAGACGATAGGGTTAACCTACAAAAAAGATGATTGGCGTTGATTCATCGATAGTTCACTAATCAGCTTAAAAGTTGTGCTTTTGCACAAGACAAATAGAATGCCTTCTGTTCCGATTGCGTATAGCACCGACACTAGTGAAAATTTCCCAAGACTAAATAACGCCAAAATTCAGGAAGGGGTTGTTAATGGTCCCGACATACGGAAACTAATGAGTCGTCAAGATTTTGACCAAGTTCTGACAGACCGAGAATTAAATGCATGGCTCGCATTGAAAGCAGTCATTAAAGGACTTTTGGGTAAAGAACGCAAAGACAACTACAGGCAATCTGTTGCAAACATGTTGGCAGCTTTCGATGAAATTGGGGTTAATATGTCGTACAAAATTCATCTCTTGCATCAGCATCTTGATCAACTCGCTCAACAGTTGCCAACTGAATCTCATGAGCAAGGCGAACGTTATCACCAAACTGCGCTTCCATTTGAAATAAGGTAACTATAGAGTGTGCATATTTTGAATTCCTAGATTTTTCTAATATCTTTGTCAGAGTGCACAATTTAAACATATTAACGATTGAAAACTATTTTCGTTTCAGGTACAGAGGAAAGAAATCTCCAGATGCAATACTCGCTGAAATTTGGTGGTGGTATAAAAACACCTTTGAAGAAGAGGAAGACGAGGAAGAAGGGGAAGACAAAGTTGAAATTCCAATATATCTGTTGGACGAAATTATCGACTTTTCTGATGATGATGACGATGACCAAGATATTAGAGAGAGCAGTGATGTTGATCCACAGCCGCTGCTAATCGGCAACTGGCCAAATCACTAATTTAATCAATTTAATTTTTTTAATTAAAACTTTTCATAACAAACATTTCAAAAGTATATTTTTTTTCCATATTTTTATAATTTCTTTTTCAATGTTTCTTCAAAACCAACACTGAACAAAATTGGTACATAAAAAATGAGAAGTAAATTAATATTAAGCTGGAAAACGCAAGTTTTGTATTATGATTGTTTTCTTTTCAAATGAAATTTTTCGAAGAAACTGAGAAGCATATTATAGATCAAACAGAAAGCAAAAAAGACTTAGTTTTGTGGAAAATATTTTCAAAAAGCATGAAAAAAATAATTTTTCCAACATTTTGCTTCATAAGCACCACAAAAATTTTCTAAATCAATTTTTTAAAAATTTTAGTTGTTGCACAGGTCTCTAGCAATAATTTGGCTTTTACAGATTGAAAAAATATCAATTAGTCGACGAGTTATAGCCAAAAAACCATATAAACAATGTGCTGAAAATCGGCATTTGACTGCAAAGTTCGAAGGTCGATAAAAAAAAAATTCGAACTAACATAAACAAACGCCGCGATACGGGTCTTCTAATATAGCCTCTATTTTCACCCCTCACTCTCAGAATCGGCCTAACTTTTGCTCTAACCTGAATTTGTTCCACAGTGTTATCCTAAAAATGAGAAAAACAATTAAGTTCAAATCATTGCACGAAAACTTAAGAACAATTTATATTTTAAAAACTAAATCATTCTTTGGTAAATAAAAAATTAAAAACATTAGCATAAAAAAGAAAACACATATTATTAAAGCAATTATATTGAAGAAAATACGTCTTTGGTAACTAAAAAAATTTAAACATTATTGTTTAGAATTGCCCCAACATTACAAAAATTTGCCGTCACAGTTAAAGCAATGACTCCCTTTTGTTAATTTTTCCTATCTTATTTCTAAGCGCCCCGGTAGGTGAGTAGGTAGCGTGCTCGCCTATCATGCGGGGGTCGTGGGTTCGATTTCCATCAGAGGCTTTGGTCTGTCGCTGCAAAACCAGCCAAATGGTCTTTGTCACCCGGCTTATCCCTGGACCCAATATTAGAATACAAATTTACTTTGTATTGTAATTAATATAAATAAATAAATAAATAATAATTTCTTATTAACATTGTACATTTTTCAATGTAACTCGCTTAAAAACTTGATCCGCAAATAAAAAGGAATACAGTGAACAGTGGCAACAATTAACTAAAAAAATCAAATATATTAAAATTAATAAGTAAATAAATTTTAATATTTCTGATTTGATTTTGAAATTAAAAACTTTCAAAACAATTAAAAATTACAAAACAAACAAAATTCTGAACAAATTATAACAATTAAACATTAAACATAAAATTTTATATATATTACAACAAATTAAAAAACATTGTTAGTACAATTTGAATGTCTCCAAAAGAAAAAATTGAATTTTATAAATTAAAAAAAAAAATTAAATGAAAGTGTTCTTATATAAGAAGTTCGACCCTTGAACATTTTGGTTCTATTCGAACCGAATCATTTTTTTTTTGTAATTCATTTGACACTCATAAAAATAAAATTAAAAATTTGTGACCCTCAAAATTATTTCAAGGTGAATTCAAAAAAATATAAACTTGAAACAAAAAAGGAAAGTGACTGTAGAAAAAATTTCATCATCATCATCTTCACTATCATCATATATATCAACGTTGCTGCAAACAAACAACAACCAACGGAAAGAAACCTCACACGTAAGAAACAACACAAACAAGTAAGTAGCTGAGAAAAAATTAATACAGTGAGAAGAACAAATAAACAGCAGGCGGATTCATCACAGAAATTTATACTTATGATGACAGAGAGCAAAGAAAACACATATATTATCGTTGTATTACAATTTTTATTGAAGAGAGAGCAGATTCTAATTCGAATAATTGTAAAACAATTAGTTTTGTTGTTTAAATTTTTGTTAATTTATATATTGGGGAAAAAATAATAAGAATATTAAAACAGGTAGACCTGGAGCAGCAATTCAATCAGTTCTCATTATAACATATCAATAGGGGGACCTGGACAGCACTACCCCTTACTGCGCGGTGGAAGACCTGGAAGAGCACTTCCGTAAATACTCGCTGACAGGATCCAATAGGGTGATAAAGTTAAACTGGTAGACCTAGAACAGCATTATCATAACCCGATGGAAGACCTGGAACAGCACTTCCATAAACACTCGTTGGATACTTATTATTGTTTCGATTGTTATTTGACCGTTAGTTGTTAATCTTATTTATTTTTAAGTGTTATGATTTAATACGGAGACCTTTGCACAGCACTCCGTTATAATCACATAATGGAAGACCGAGTACAGCACTGCAAAAACACACACGTAAGTAATTTACTATTGGTACTTATTATTTGAGTTATTTAAATGCTATCACTTTAATAGGGAGGCATTGAACAGCACTCCAGTATTATGCATCAAAACTTACCTTGCTGCGATCGTGTTGATGGCTACTTGACAACTGACTTATTTTGCCAACTGTTCAACTTGATAAACAAAAACTGTCTGTTTTGTTTAGTATGTAACTGAGAGCGTGTGGCAGGTGTGTAGGTGTGAGAGCGTGGTGGGTATGACATGTGAGAGATATGTAACTATGAGAATGCGGTAAATAAGTAAGTTTGTTGTAAGTTTCTTGTTTTGTTAAAATACTTGCATCGCTAATCCAATTTTGTGCTGTTGTAATACAGCTTTATATGTGTTCTTTGTACTTTTTAATTGTTGTCAAAATAAGTAATCTTTCAAGATATATGTTCCTTGTTAATATGTTTTTAACTGTTTTATGAATTGCTTCCATGTGGTATAGTATCTGTTTTTGGTTTTGTGTTATAGTGTCTTTTATTAATTGTATTGTTCTATTAATATTAATGATTATTAATTTTTATCTGTTGATTTAGCCCTGTTATATCTGTTGATTTAGCCCTGTTATGCATGTTTGTGTCAATTGTGTTAAAGTGATTAGTGATATCCATCGTACCAAAAGGATATTTATATGCATGACCTACCAAGTTTATTAGTCCTCGTTTCTTCCTGCCATTAGGTGTTATTGTCTTCAGCTTGCTTAATAATGTTTCTACTTCGTTACTCATAAAAGGTTGTTAATTTTTACTAAAAGTGCGCTCTTCATTGATAACAATACATATTTTATTTCCTGTATATCTATTTGATGCAAAATTAAATCGGACTCCATTGGAATGTTACAGTTGCCGCTAATAATATCCACGTAACCGTTTGTCTCCATTATTGGGTAAATCGTTATATTAGCTCGAATTGGTGTAAATGACATTATTGTCATTATTATCCATAAATTTATTTGGTCTTTTAATATTACTAGTATGTACTCCTTCTAAGGATTTTTCTCTAAACTTGGGTTCTTGTTTATGACGTAAACTCTTACATTTTTTTATAAAACCCTCCTTACTAGTTTCTATATGATTTTCCCCATTCTCGTTCCGTTTCCTTATTACCTTTTCCTTAGCTTCCTATAATCTTTTCCGTATCAACTCCCGATCTACTTATGCGTATTGAGCCGCCATTGGGGTACACTTTAATGAACTGTGATATGTATTATTGTAAATTGAAATAGCCTTTGTCATCTGTTGAATTATGGGTAGTTTCTCCTCCAAATTAAGGCTCCTTCTTCTTTCCGTAAGGGTACCAGTCAATCTCTCTATATCCGAGTTCCCTCTATAACTATGCGGTTCGGTCGTATGATACTCAATTCCTTTTTTTTGAAAAATTCGATTACATTTTTTCATTTAAACTCATTATTGAGAGAAATTCCCTGCTCTTTTGCAATACAATACAATAGGGTCGTTATCATCTGGGTTAACAGAATCTACAAGATTTATTTCGGCTATATAATTATCCTTGCCCTTTATGTAGTCAATTTTAAAATTGTTATATATACCATTTTAAATTTGCTATGTCATTTTTGTCGTCACCACAGGTCTGCTTGCAAAGTTTCAGCTCGATTGAATTACGGGAAAATGGTTAAAAATCGATCCAAAGTTTTGTCGACACGCGGACAAGCAGACAATACGAGTTAATATAAAGGGAGCAAAAATAAATGTAACTTAAAATAACCAACCCATAAAAACCAAGTTTGTATTATACTCCCTTTATTTGTAAATTAATTTACCATCATGTAATTATATAATTGATTGATTGAAAATGAAACATGTCTAGAAAAATATCTATGATGATGATTAAATTTTTTTTGTAGAAAGAAAGTGTCATATCATTTTTACCATCGCTGCAAATCTGCCTGCAAATTTTCAGCTCGATTAGATTACGGGAAAAGGGCTTAAAATTCATCCAAAGTGTTGTCGACACGCAGACAAGCAGACACTAAGCAGTTAACTGTAATAGTGAACAGTCGTGTTGATTTCTTAACGCTGCGTAATTTTCTTTATTCAAAATATTAATATATTAAATACTAGCAGTAACCCGATGCGCTTCGTTACACCCATCATAACGAAATAAAATACTGGGAATACATTTTGTAGAAAACGATTGTATTTACTTTTGGCGATTTTTAATTTTGTCGATGTTTGTTTCTGCGCTTTCAGATTTTGGCAATTTTCGATTTTACCGATTTTTAACTTTGGCAATTATTGATTTTGGCAGTTCTTGTTTTTTGATTTTGACGCTTTTTGATTTTGGCGATTTTCGTTAATCGCGATTTTGGGTTTGGCCGATTTGATTTTTGGCGATTTTTGTTATTCGCGATTTTCGGTTTTGGCGTTTTATGATATTGGCGATTCCGCCCATATTTTCCACGACTACATTGGTAATTAATGTAATTGTCAAAACTTTCAAGACTGCCATTTATATAGTACTTCATACTCTTTTGTATAGGAGGTGACAGCCCACTGATCTGATCCCGCCCATTTTTCGTCCGACTACTCACATTAATAACTTATGAACTCGCACAAAGTTTCAAAGCTCTCTCTTGTATTGAGTGCATGAACGCGGTGTATAAAAACACTTATTATGATTCATGTACTCACAAACAATACGATGTGTGTATGGATATTGGAGTGATCCTAAGTTATATGGACATTTTTCGAATTACGATTTTGGGGATAGGCGGGGTCCAGTTTGTTACCTCTTAATATAAAACTAATAAATGTGAAGTTTGGGGACAATCGGATAAAGAAAAGTGGCGCCGGAAATCTATTGAAAATTTTAAGTGTGTTTATATGGAGAAAATATGACTTTTTTCGGATTTATTGAAAATTTCGTTCTATAGTTTAATTTTTTCGACAAGTTGTTATATGAATCGATATCAATACTAAATTATGTTTTCAGAAAGCTATATAACTTCAAAAGCGAATAAAAACTCGTCAAGAAATAGTAAATGCCCCAGACTAGGTCAGGAAATTTGACGGAAATTTTTCCAACATTAACAAATTGATTAAAGCCATCATTTTTTTTGTCTCTATATCTATAAGTACTCAGATATAAAGTGTTGTTTTATTACCAAATTTTAGGAACGGAAGTTCAACACATTTAGTTATTATATTTTAAGCGTCGCATCTAAAAATTCAGCAGCACTTAGAAAATATTTGAATTTTTGTATAAATTGTCTTTTATTAGCTTGGGGTTACATGTGACCCTAATTCCAAAACGGTTAATGCGGTTATATTATTTTTTCCGAAACCCTAGGCTATTAAGATAAAATATAGCATTTAAACGTAGAAAAGTGATGAATTTTTGATACAAACTATTTAGAAAGAGTACATTTACAGAATATTTTACAAAAATCCAATTTTTCTCGAAATCCGCAAGAATAAAATCCTTGTCAAAAAAATTTTGGCATAGAGATTTACTTTAACATTCAGACAGTTAATCTGTTACATGTATTTCAAAACCTTAAAGTGCAAGATCTATTTTTTTAAATTTTGTTTAAGAAAACTTTTCATAACTTGAAAAAGGAGTTTTCAAAATTTTATCAAAAAAATTTCCTATATTCGATCTCAATGCGCAATAGGTTAACAACGTGGTAATAAAACAATACTTGATATCTGATTACTTATAAGTATACAGACTTTATCAGTACAACCTTCGTGTAAGACAGTTTATCTTGAATTGTGCTCCGTGTTTCTCGTCAATATTTTTTGTATTAAAGAATTTATAATTTGGTGTTTAATGCTTAAAAATCCGTTTAATTATTTCTGGTTTGTAAAAAAAAAAAATCTATTTAAAAAGCTTATTTTAAAGGCCGCAATTTTTAAATATTTGTTTTATAAAAAATAATTTCTTTCTTCAATAAACGAAATTACCAACAATAAACAACTAAATTGTCAAATTCATAACATTTTACAACAATAAAATACACTAAACAGAAATTACACTTACTCAATAGAACACTTACAAAAAGAAAATACAAAAAAACACAATAGCAATATTTCAAATAACTTAAAACAAGTGCTATATTCTTATATTAAAAAAACAACAATAACAGTTCCTACATAAAATTACTAACAATAAGCCAATAAATTCTAAACATTTTACAACAACAAAATATACTTAACAGAAATAACACTTACTCAATAGAACATAGCATAAAAAGAAAACACAAAAAAAAACCAAATGCAAAAACAAACAACAACAATAACAATTCCTAATAACCAAAACGTACTGCCAGTTATTTTAAAAATCTATATCCCCAATAAAACTAAATTAAATCCCTTAAAATGGCATGTTTAAAAAAAGGCTGTTCTTCGGAAGGTCATGACGAGAGAATGATGAGTTGCTGGCTTTGTCTTGGCGTATGTCACTTTAAATGCAGTGCCTTATCTGGTTTAGTAGCCGAATCTGTATCAAAGCATAAAAACTTGCATTGGCGCTGTAATGACTGGCAAAAAATTGGCGCTGATTTTTACCGCTTCTTCCAAAGCACTAAAAACAATTTTTTGCAAATTCAAAACCATTTTGCTAATTTATCCGGGCAAATAAACTCTTATGTAAAGCTTTTCGATGATTTCAAGTCATTGGATGGACTCCAATCACCTAAATTACCATCTCCAAATCGCCGTCAGTCACCCAGATTCATGAATAGATAAAACCCTGATAATACTACTGCTTCTTCAATCCATACAACTCTGAATTCTGCAAATATGCTTACGACAATTACTTCTCCTTTGATGCCTCAAAATGCTGTCCTACCGTCATTTAATAAAGCATCATCGATACTTACAACTGATAATATACAATCTTTTACAAATACTGCTCCTTTGATGTCTAAAACTGCAATGCTACCATCTTTAAATAATACGTCCTTGACGCCTACAACTGTTATTCCACCATATTTAACTAATGAAGAGGCGTTACCGAAACATCTAAAAGTAATACCGCCAAATGAATCTATTTTTATTTCGCGTCTTTCTTCGGATACCTCCACTGATGACATTAACTTTTATATAAACTCTAAACTAAGTTATAAAGCTGATGTTATGATATATAAATTTTCCTATTCCGTACCAAGAAGGATTACATCTTTTAAAATAACCGTTCCATCCGATCTTTATGAGCAAATCGTTAACCCTGGTTTCTGGCCTGTGAATACTTTAGTTCGTGAATATGAATTTAAAGAAAATCCACGGAGAAACAACATTGCTGAGCTTCCGCCCCGACATCGAATAAATGAAAATACGAATTTCAACATTAATTCAAAAAACTAGATTCTTTACCCGTTAAACGACTAATCATTATGTATCAGAATGTTCGTGGTTTAAATACTAAAATGTCTAATCTATCATCTTTACTGAGACATGGCTGAAAGATAATGTTTTTAATTCTGAGTTACTATGTAACAATTATCAAATATATATATACAACAGAAACGATCGTAATGGTGGTGGTGTTTTAATTGCTGTATCATGCCTGTTTGCTTCCGCATCTCTTCAATCTGAATCTTTTCCAAATATTGAGTTTGTCAGTGTGATGATAAAGCTTAATTATAAAATAATTTTCATAACCTGTTCGTATATACCTCCTAATTCTCCCGAAAAAATATATCTTGAACACGTTCAGGCCATCAAATCAGTTGCTCAACGTGCTAAACCTGTGGATTTAATTTTTGTTGTTGGAGATTTTAATTTACCATCTATAATATGGAAAAATTCGCCTAATGCTCCGGTTTTATTCCAATTAAAGCTAATAACTGTGAGGATTTAATATTAAATGAGATAGTTGATCTTAGTCTTTACCAGATGAATGGCGTATTTAATGAATACGATAAACTGCTAGATCTGGTATTTACAAGTAATCCATAAGATTGTATAATAACTCGCTCTGATCCTATCATCTTGCTGGAAGTTCGCTTTCATCCAACTATAGAAATTAGTTGTGTTTTGCCTACTTTTGGTGGATCCAATATTCGTATTAATAAAGATAAAGTTTTTTGTTTTAAACAAACCAACTATAGCAAATTGATTGATCTAATTTCTAACACTTACTGGAATGATTTGTTGTGCCATACTTCTATTGATTTAATGGTGGAGGGTTTTTATAGAGCTATGTATTCTTTTATGGATGAATGCATACCAAAGCGTTCTGTCTACAAACGAATTGGCCCGCCTTGGAACTCAAAACAACTATCAAGATTAAAAAATTTGAAGAACAAGTATTATAAAAAGTATAAAATTTTTGGTTCTCTTGTATTTTTTGAAAAATACTCCATTCATCGTGCCGAATATAATATTCTTAACAATTATTTATACAAAAACTATCTAAACAAAATAAAGGAAGATTTCAATCGTGATCCTAAAGCATTTTACAACTTTGTTAATTCAAAAAGAAAAACTACTACTACTATAATAAGTAACATGTTTGCAGACTTTTTTGCTAGTACATATTCTGTTGCTCAATATTGTTCCAACAGCTATTCATATCCAATAAACACAAATCAAGCTATATCTTTTCCTCTAATTGATAAGGCAGAACTTGTTAATAGCCTGAAGAAACTTACAGTTTCATTTACTCATGGACCTGATGGAGTACCTAGCTCTATACTCATTTATTGTGCTACTTCCTTGGCAACATCACTGACTCTGTTGTTTAATGCGTCAATAAAAAACGGTTATTTTCCAAGATTTTGGGGAGCTTCTTACGTCATTCCATTATTTAAATCTGGAAATAGATCGGATGTTTCTAATTACCGTGGTATTGCTAAACTTAGTGCAATCCCTAAGCTTTTCGAGAAATTTATTACAGATTTTTTGTGCTATCACTCATCGTCAATTTTGTCACCATTTCAACACGGATTTCGGAAAGGATGCTCTAGCGTTACAAATGTGCTTCATTTTACGACAATAATAAACGATGGTTTTGTCAAGAAAAAACAAACAGATGCAGTATACACCGATTTTAGTAAGGCTTTCGATAAAGTAAACCATAACCTTCTACTGATCAAATTGGATTTATTAGTTTTAACACCACTATGCCTTAAATGGATAAAATCATATCTTTCTGAGAGAACACAACGTGTAATGTATAATAATATGTCATCCAAAGATATTACTGTGACTTCTGGTGTTCCTCAAGGTAGCCATCTTGGACCAATTCTTTTCTCCCTTTTCATCAATGGTCTTCCAAAAGTGATAAATTTTTGCAACGTTTTAATGTACGCTGATGATGTTAAAATTTTTTTAAGTTACTGACAACATAATGATCATATTCATCTTCAATCAGATCTCAACAATTTCTTTTCGTGGTGTAACCGTAACCTAATGGAACCAAATTTGAAAAAATGTAAATGTATGCGTTTTTCTAGAAATAATGTTTTTCCTGCTAACTACCTTTTGGGCGGATATCAGCTTGACCTTGTTGATACTTTTCTGGATTTAGGGATTCTACTTGATCCTAAATTAAACTTTGTATCTCACGTCACCATGACAGTTAATAAAGCTAGAGGTACACTCGCCTTTATTAAAAGATGGGCAAAAGAATTTATTGATCCTTACATAACCAAACAACTTTTTACATCTCTTGTAAGACCTTTTTTAGAATATGGGTCAATAATATGGGATCCCTTCTATAACATTCATATTCAACGAATCGAGTCTGTACAGAAACAATTTCTACATTTTGCTTACGTGGCTTAGCTTGGAATTCTGCAATTAATCTACCTTCATACGTTGATCGACTTAAATTAATAAAATTACCTACTTTGGAAAGCCGTAGGACTATGCTAAAAGTAACTTTTATGATCAACCTAATTAATGGTGAAATCTGTTCCGACTTTCTTGTCAACAATGTAACTTTTAATGTTCCTCAACGAGTATCACGCCAATTCCAACCTCTCTTTGTTAAATCTTTTCAAACCAACTATGCTCTAGCTGATCCTTTTAGAAGAATTTGTTGTGTTTATAATAATCTTTATCAATTAATTGATTTTTCGTTGAACACTGATGTAATTAAGCATAATATCATTATTTTCTTAAATTCCTAACTATTTGTATTTATTTTTAAATCATTTAATAGTTTCAATATATGTACATATGTAATTATATCATTTATACAGGTCTGTAAGGATTTATTCCATTGACCAACTTAATAATAATAATAAAATTAACCCCTTACAAAAAAAAGTATGGCTTTAATCAATTTCTCAAAGTTGAAAAAAATGCTATCAAATGTCATGACTTAATTTTTTTTTTTTTTGGCACAAACGTGGTCGGGAGCATTTGCTATTTCTTGGCGAATTCTTATTCAATTTTGAATTTTTATAGCTTTTTCAAAAGATAATTAATACTGAACCCGATTCTTGAAACAACTTGTCGGAAAAATTAAATTATAGAACGAAATTTTCGTAAAATCTCAAAAAAGTCATATTTACCACACTTGAAATTTTCAATCAATTTCCGGCGCGACTTTTTTTATGCGATTGTCCCCAAACTTCACATTTATTAGTTTTATATTGAAACGTAACAAACTGGACCCCGCTTATCCCAAAAATCGCAATTTGAAAAATGTCCATATATCGTAGGAACACTTTAGTGCACACACACACTATGTATATTTGGGTCTACATATCAAGCAACAAGGGTTCGATTTGTTTGCATTGATTTAATTTATCTTTTATTTGCATATGACTATTTGGAATTCATGGATGGCAATTGTAAATATGTAAACTTAAAAGCAATGTACGCGGGGGATACTATTACAACAATCGTTTTACTTTTAGTTTCACTCAGTATATTGCTCACTGGACATAAATGTACATTGCTAAATTCTAAATGTAATTTTAGTGTAATTTAAATGTGTTGGAGTGGATTGCAACAAATCACTCAATTTTATCGATAAGAACAAAATTGCAATTAGTATAAAAAGGGCAACTTAATTTTAATAAAAGGCAATCATAATTTGACCGTGAACTAAAAAGCGTGTTCTTATTTTAATTTGCAAGTAAAGCTTGAGCACTTCGTATGGCACACATACCATGCGAAGTTCAGAGCTAGTCTAACTTTATTAGCTTCAAATAGTATTATATAATCGAAAAGTATTACACATCAAAAAATATTATATCCTCAAATAGTATTATATGTCGATCCTGGTGACGACGGCCCTGATTAACTGATCCCGCATATTATCCTGCAACTTTCAACCGATCCTTGCGATGACGATCCTGACCAACTAATCCTGCATATTATCCTGATCCTGCGCGTTGTCCTGAAGTTTTTCAACTGATCCTGAAGTATTGGTATAGTATATAAGATTAAATCCAAAAAGTGCATGGGCACATTTGGTAAGGTAAACTCACAGCATCCGGAGATTAACAGTTTGTTGAATTCTAAAGGGAAAATTTGTGAAAGTGTTAAAAAGAGAAAAGAAAAATGTTTTCACTATCGTTAATTGTTGAAATAAGTTTGTGAAAATATAAATTCAAAAAAGAAAAAAAGATGTTAACTAAAATTTGAAGAAAATTTAATTACTAACTATAATTAAAATAAATTTGTAAATTCAAAAAGGAATGTCAGGAATTTGAAGAATTTTTTTTTTTTTTGTAATAATAATAAATAAAGGAAATATAGAAATAAATTTGAGGATAAAAGAATAGATTACAGAAACATTTTAATTTTTTTTTTTTTTTTGACTAAATATAGGTGAATGAAATTTTTTAGTTTTGAGCAGTTTTTTGGTAAATGGCCGCTAGAAGAAAAGGGGTTGGAATAAACATTTTTAAATATGAATAAGTTATATTACCAGTAATATTTATCGTAAAAATATTAGTATTTTTAACAAGAGCAGCAATTGGTAAAATTCATAATTTTTAAAAGAACAAAATGAAAACCATGATAGTAGAGAAAATTATAGAGTCAGTAAGGGATTATATGACGAGTGAGGAATAGAAAGACATAACAGTCGTATAAAAACAGAAGAAGAATGAAATTAGAGGACTTATTGGATATACACTTTATATGTTAGTTAAAGTACGCGATGTTAACGCAGCAGTATAATTGTTTTCCCATAGAATATTCTGCTGACGCTGTGTCTGTATTGTGAATACCAGAACAATTATATTTTAAAGTAACCCAATAGGCACACGAGGCGCAGTGTCAGCAAATGTAAGTCTATAAGTGCACTCAATTAAAGAAAGAGCAAACAGCTCTAAATAAACGAAATAATAAATAAAAGAAATACGTATATAATTAATTTGTATATTGGTAGAATTGTCGACTATATTGTTATACCCTCCACTCCAGTGTGCAGAGGGTATATATAAGTTTGTCATTCCGTTTGTAATAATTAGAAAAAAAAATCTGGACCCCATAAAATATATATATTTGTGATCCTTATAACAAGCGGAGTTGATATAGCGATGTCCTTCTGTCCGGCTGTCCGGCTGTCCGTCTGTCCGTCTGTCCGTCTGTGGAAATCACGATGACGGCTTCAATCGGGCAACTAGGTTGATCGTTGGTATAAAAAATGATTCAATAACATCCTGAAAAGTTTGCTATTTAAAATCGTTCAAATCGGTTTAACTGGTCCCGAGAATTGAACGATGGAGTAAAAAAAGTCTTGAAAAAATATGATTTGACTATGTTGTTCTTGTCACGATAACGTTCTCAATAGGATAGCTAGGGCGCCTGTTGTTAGTGAGAATGATACACCAACATCACGAGAAGGTTTCTGTTTTTTAAATCGTGACAATAGGTTTCATATGTGCCGAGAAATCATTGAAAAGGTAAAAAAAATATGATGTTTTCCTATATTGTTATTCTAAATTTTGTATTTTGTCACAGCTGTACTTGTTGTTTTTATGGTCGTTGTGGTAGTAATATAAAAATTCACCAATATCAACATTTTATGGTGTACTATTTAAGTTAATTAATTAATAAAAGAAACTATATAAAATCAATATCAATATTCTGCGATTTTTATAAGATCACATAATATTACAAATTGATACATACAGACTACTGTTGCAAATATCAAAATACTATAAATAACATTCATGTATTCTGTATATGTATTTCGATAATAAGCGCATATTAAAAATAATAAAATATAAATTATTTTATTTATACAAAATATTGCAATTTTTAGGGTTGCAAAAAATAGTATGATTTTAAGGGTTCTACTTTTAGTACATACTTGCATTCAAAAGTAGTATTGAAACCATAAAATTCTACCCTGTTAAAAATTGGTGTTTAAAAAAAAACTTTTTTCTCAGATGATAATAATATAATGTCAATAATATTTAATTATAATACATTTTAAAAATTTATTATTTAATGTTTGGCGCAGGCAAACGCCATTCCCGGACTACCGAGAATTTAATGCACAATTTATTCCGCATTAGGAATAATCGCGGAGCTCAACTCAATCAAAGTGCAATGATTAAGCCTCGCTCTGGGAAACAAGTGTTCATGCTTCCCTTTGCACAAACGCCATTCCCAACTACCAAAAATTGTAGGCACGAGCTATCCACATCAGGAATAGTCGCGGGCTCAACTCAATCAAAGTGCAATGATTAAGCTTCGCCCTGGGAAGCATATATTCATTCATTTCTTAGCACAAACCGAACTTCTTATGGCACATTAAAAATAAACTAATTGAGAAGTACAATTCATCATTACGCTGTATTATAATACAATTTTCTTATTTTACTACTAGCTAGTGAACAAAGTGATCGTATCATTGTAAACGAAATAGAATTGAAATTGTGTGCAGATTTGTTTTACTTAAAAAACTGTTTCTACAGATAGTGAATAAAATCCCAGTAAACAATTTATGCAATAAGTGATCATGTGGAGTCTTTTTTGACTCCTCTGTGCTATTAAAACAGTCATAAATGCGCTCTTTTGCTGATCACAAAATATTCTTTTGTTGGGAGGAAATATTACCTTACCCCCGACTCATCTTGAGAACCTTTTTTATCCCATTTTCTGATTAATTTCGAAATATTTTTGAGTCATATTTAATGTCATTTTTCTATAAATCACTTTTTAAGCGTAAGCAAAAATCATTTCTTAATCATTTTCTAATACCGCATGTGATTAATCAGTTTTTAATCATCAAAAGTGCTCGAGGAAGACACAGTAAGATGATTTTTGTTAAAACAATCTTCGAAATGATTACTGGGATATCGTATATTTTTGTTTACACACACATATACATAATGGCACCAGTTAGCCGAACTCTCTCATGAAACACATAGACGACAGCGGCTACACGACTACAGCCTGTCAAAAATAAAATACACACGTTTATGTGAAAACGATTATTTTGACACCAACACAGCTACACGACTACATGACCACTTTTGCTGCTGTAGTCAACTTAGGCTAATTTCTGTTTTTGTTGGCTACAAAATAAAAAAAAATTGACAATATAACAAAATATGTAAAAGATATTAGTGCTATGAAATATTTTATTTTGTTGAAAAAATTAATCGCAAAATGAAATGCTATAATAATTCTATTAATAAGTAAATTTATTTATTTATTTTTACGTTATAATAATGCATTATATATAAGTTATATATTTAAGACAATTTTATATAGAATCATACATGTTTTTCTATTTTAATAAAGTTAAAAAAAAATATAATTGGCACTACTGAAATAAAAATGATTTTGTATAAAAACAGCTGTTTATAATATTGTTATATGTTGCTGTCGTTTTCAAAAAAATTAAGTAGTTGACTACACGACTACAATTATAGCCAGTAGCATTTGTATCCGTGTGTTTGTGTAGCCTCTGTCGTCTATGTATTTCATGCATAAGTAACAATTTCATTTAGTCTTATGAAAGCTTTTGAACAAAGCAAATATAAGTCGCATTGTTTTGTGAAATCTTACATTGTTTTTTAATAGGTACCAGTGATGCCAGGAGATTTTTACAGAAATCTCTACGCTAATGAAAAAAAATCCCTTTTTTTCCCTACACCCACTTTTTTCGCTCTACATTTTTCCCTACATTACTTTTTTCAATTTTTCAAAAAAAAAAAATTACTTTTAATTTGTTAATTTTCAATTTCAATACTGCAAAAATAACATAAAAACGAAAAAAATATCATAAAAAATAAGATAAGAATATCATTAGAATTACATAAAAACAATATAAAAAATCAACAGATATTATAAAAAAAATATTTTTACTATTCTGTATAATTCATCTTTTATATGGCTAGATGTGCATTTAAAATTTACACAATTAATTAAAATGGCTTGCAAATGGGATCTTATAACGTAAACAGAATTTTGGTTGTTGGTTTTAAAAGATATTTTTTTACGACATTGGTTATTAGCATGTATACTTAGATCTGATTTATTGCAATTTAATATTTTTTCACAAGCCTTGCATCTGTATTTAAAGTCGTCATCTTTGACCTGTTTCTATCCCATTAGCTTCTCGTCTCTCAACTAACTTGAGTAAAAACTTTGTTTTCTGTATTTCTTTGATGTGTTTTCAGCATCATCGAAAAACGAATCGGACATTTTTCTAAAATCAATTATGTTTACATTTATAATATTTCAATATTCTTTTTATTTACAAACTTACTTAAGGTGCTCTTACACGAAGTGTTTTTTACATATGTACTGTCACTTTTTTTATCCATATGAAATTCCTCATGTCTGTCAAAATTGTCTTTTACATACGATTCATAATTTTTGCTATCACACGTGCATATATATTTCCGTATGACATAACCTCTAAGTGTAAACAACAGCTGATTTAATTTGTGAATTTACAAAAATTTATTGTTAAAAAAAAGGTTATATATTTTTTAATTGTTAATACTAAACAATTTATTTTTCTTTCAATATTAATCTTTAAATGGTGCGTGGTAAAGAAGAAGAAAGCATATATTTCAAAAATTCATAACTGCACTGTATTCTTAATCGGACCGGTTTCTGGCATTTCAGCCTTCATCAGCGATTTATTGAACATTGTGATAATTGTTATGTTTTTAATTGAATAGATTGTTTCTATATGAAAATTTTTTCTACTTAGGGCGGCCGTGAGGTTTTGAACCGTGAACCTTCACATACACTCGTACTTGCACTTTTTGGTCAGCGCTTTAACACACTCACCTAAAGTCAGGCCTACGAGCAGTGTGGTTAGTTTTCAGTTTTCGTACCATACAGCTTTACTTTGTATTAATTTCAGAAGATACAACTCTGTCCAAACAAACAATCGTTATTTTTGAATTTTGAATATTTTTTTTGCGTTTATACTTCTAATTTCCACTATTCTCAGTTTTCGTAAGAGTTGTCATATGAGATGTACGGTTTTTGTACATACCTACATATGCACTTTACATATATTTGAGATGACGCTTTGAAGCGAACAAAATTTTTTGTTTTGTTAGATTTATCGTCATTTTTCAGACATATTGCAATTACTACTGTAATTAATATGCAATTTTTAATTTTGTTTAAATGGTGCGTGGTAAAGAAGAAGAAAGCATATATTTCAAAAATTCATAACTGCACTGTATTCTTAATCGGACCGGTTTCTGGCATTTCAGCCTTCATCAGCGATTTATTGAACATTGTGATAATTGTTATGTTTTAAATTGAATAGATTGTTTCTATATGAAAATTTTTTTCTACTTAGGGCGGCCGTGAGGTTTTGAACCGTGAACCTTCACATACACTCGTACTTGCACTTTTTGGTCAGCGCTTTAACACACTCAATTTAAAATTTAAAATTTACTCTGTTTTTCTTCCGCCACAAGCAGTGTTGTATTTTCGTGTTTGTCATGCAAAAATAGAACCTGTTCTAATTGAAAAATGTACATGTGATTTTCTTCATGTATTGTACATAAACAATGTTTCATATGTATCACCCGATGTGTACAACTTTTGTTGTGGGAAAATTTGACAGTACATATGTAACAAACACATCATGTAATAGCACCTTTAATATAATCGAAGAGATCTACAAAGATGGCGTACTTATGTATGTATTAAAAAAAATGCACAAAACAAGTAAACTTTTTGTGCAGTGTTTTTTACTTGTCATTCTTATTAAAGAAGCCACGTATTTACTATCTCCATATTATAGAGTTATTACCAGATATAAAAAAGATAGATATTTTTAATTTTAAAGTTTAAAATTGAAACGTATATAATATTAAGTTGTTAAAAAAATTTTTTCAAAAAATCCCTACAATTCGACAAAAGTAAGAAATCTTTTGCATTAAACACATAGACGCAAATCCATTTATCGATGCGTTACAAATGGAATGTCATAATAAGATCGAAAAAATAAAACTGATTAACGCTAGTGCTTTTAAAATATAAGACATGGTCAAGTATTCCGAAAAAGATCCGAAATTTAAAAATATATTTTGTTTAATATCTTCTATTGACTTTAAAATTGTTAAACGTAAATGCTGAAAATTCATAGTATTTGTTGTAATAAATTACTAAATTGATCAAATTGTTTACATTTTCAAATATTTTATCTAAATTTGTTACAAATAGTGCAAGAAAACCTAGGTGGAGGGTATCAAAGATTCGGCATAGCCGAATTTTACACTCCTACTTGTTTTTGAATAATAAAGAATTTATGTTATTAAGTGGTGAGAAATTTATTGAATAGAATAATAAAATAGAAGGTAAATTCAAAATGCCACGAAGAAATGGAACAGGACGTTGTAACCCAACAGACAATATGATAAAGGGATTTCAAGAAATGACATTGGTGGAGCATAAAAGGAGTGATGACGTTTTAGACAAGTTGGACATGAAAATAGAAAGGTTGGCAAATGAGGGATTTTTTAATGATGGAAAAATAGATTTTGGAAAATATAGGCAATATTGACGAGCAACTGAGGTTCTCTACACAATTGTGAAATTATATAGGAATGAAGAGAGCTCCAACAAGAGAGGACATACTAAATCCCACTACCACGGAAGAAGAGACGGTGAGAATGATTAGGAAATACGCAAAATAGAGATATAGGAGATAATGACAATTTTGCTATAAATTACAAGAAAGTTATAGATTTTAAACTGACATAAGGAATTTGGAAAAGGGTAAATTTTAATTTAAATCTAAGATTAAAAAAAGAGAAAATATAACAAAAGTTGTTAAATATAAAATTTACTTAATAAATATTGGGAAAAGAATATGTCATAATATTATTCTAACAATGTTAATAAATTAAGGTAATTATAAGTAATAAATAAATATGTTCAATCTATAAATTAAGTATATTAAAAAGACTTTAATTAAGAAAACCCTCTATGACACCCTCTTTATCGATGAATAGATTCAAAGGAATCAAAAAACTTTTCGAATTTTAAGGTCTCTTTTTCAAGAGACGTTTATATTCATCTGCAAAATTATATTTTTGAGCAACGATAAATGTAATTTACCAATTTAAACCTCACAACTAGTCAGAGATTTATACACAAGTGACGACACGATATATGGTTTGGATGTCTATTATGAAAAAATCTCAAAATGTATGAAATAACGTGAAACGCTTGATCAAGATGAGAAAAATCTTCCAGAATATCGTGGTACATGTCCTCTCCTTTTGTGTTAGTGAAGAAAGATGCGTAAGTATTTACTCGATGACCTTCAGTGTCAAAATCGAGGTTAGAGAAAGTAAGATTTTAATTTTTTTTCTACTGAAGAAGCCAAAATGGCCAATGCTCCATAGAGGAAATGCCGCGACTGCCTAAATCAGCGGGATTGTCTTCAGATCGAACTTTTTGCCAGTTATGCTTGCCTACATTTTCCTAAATTTTACGCATCCTAGTTTCAACAAATGTGGTCCAAGAACAAGGATCCATTTCTAACCAAGCAAGAGCAGTCGTAGAATCAGTCCAACAATAAACATGGTTAAGTCGTATATCAATTCCTCTAAGTACTGCCTTCAAAAGTTCCGAAGCCAAAACTGCTCCGCAAATTCAAGTCGCGGAATTGAAATCGATTTCATAGGTGCCATTTTCGTCTTGCAAGATAAAAAGTGTAAGGTGTTGGTCGTTATGTGTGGTGACTGAATATTGAAAGTGCAGTTAGATAAGACTGGTAAGGACCGAGCCAGTCTTATGAGGAATTTTCTCAAGTGCTTTCCTCAAAGCAGTGCTTGTGTGCACACTAGATGCACTTTGGCAGCTTACTGCCAGTAGATTGCACTTTGGCAGAGTTTGCCAGTAAAACCATACACTTAGAAGGTTGTGAATTGATTGATTTTATCCAATAGCTTTCGGCCTTTTATATGCTAGTAACAATTCTTACTAAAATAAATTTTTAAATTAGTCATCTCTTTTCTATTTATGGCATTCCTTATATGCATATTACAATTTGTTTTTCTTTCATAGTGATTTTTGAATATTGGACATAACTAGCCAATCAGCATGCATTCAAAAATCAATTTCAAATTTTCCCCTCAATAAGTGAAATTGAGTGACATTCTTATTTGAGTATGAGTCATGTGTCATTGGTATAGTTTGAATTCATACATATTTGTCACTTTGGTTTCAATAATTTATTATTTAGAAATATGACTCTTTACTAAAGGTTCGTTACTCTTTGGAATGCAAGAAAATAAATGCATAATGTAAACAAAATATACAAGATAAAATATACAAATAAAAATATGTGTGTAACATTACTACAAATAAAATAAACAAATGAATATGTGTTACATCACCACAAATAAAGTAAATAAATGAATATGTGTGTGTAACATCAACACATAATTTTTAATTTTTAAAGTTTTAATTTTTAAAGTTTTAATTTTTAATGTTTAGTTTTTAATTTTTATTTTAAATTTTTAATTTTTAATTTTAATTTTTATTTTTATTTTAAATTTTTAATTTTTAATTTTTATTTTAAATTTTTAATTTTTAAATTTAATTTTTAATTTTTAATTTTTAATTTTTAATTTTTAATTTTTAATTTTTAATTTTTAATTTTTAATTTTTAATTTTTAATTTTTAATTTTTAATTTTTAATTTTTAATTTTTAATTTTTAATTTTTAATTTTTAATTTTTAATTTTTAATTTTTAATTTTTAATTTTTAATTTTTAATTTTTAATTTTTAATTTTTAATTTTTAATTTTTAATTTTTAATTTTTAATTTTTAATTTTTAATTTTTAAT